>CAKXYN010000031.1:22330000-22687500 GCA_935064755.1 Tragelaphus eurycerus | reverse complement strand
GTGTTGGAGAAGACTCTTGAGAGTCCCTTGGACTGCAAGGAGATCCAACCGGTCCATTCTGAAGGAGATCAGCCCTGGGATTTCTTTGGAAGGAATGATGCTAAAGCTGAAACTCCAGTATTTTGGCCACCTCATGCGAAGAGTTGACTCATTGGAGAAGACTCTGATGCTGGGAGGGATTGGGGGCAAGAGGAGAAGGGGACAACAGAGGATGAGATGGCTGGATAGCATCACTGACTCGATGGATGTGAGTCTGGGTGAACTCTGGGAGTTGGTGATGGACAGGGAGGCCTGGCGTGCTGCGATGCATGGGGTCGCAAAGAGTCGGACACGACTGAGCGACTGATCTGATCTGATCTGAACATTTTTAATTTAATTTAATTTTTAAAATTGAAGTATGCTGCTGCTGCTGCTGCTGCTAAGTCGCTTCAGTCGTGTCCGACTCTGTGCGACCCCATAGACGGAAGCTCACCAGGCTGCCCTGTCCCTGGGATTCTCCAGGCAAGAACACTGGAGTGGGTAAATTGAAGTATAGTGGCTGTATAATACTATATGTTACAGGTATACAATAGAGTGACTCCCAATTTTTAAAGGTTATACCCCAATTATAGTCATTATAAAATACTGACTATATTCTCCATGTTGTATGATATATCTTTGTAGCTTGCTGCTACTGCTACTGCTAAGTCACTTCAGTCGTGTCCGACTCTGTGTGACCCCATAGACGGCAGCCCACCAGGCTTCCCCATCCCTGGGATTCTCCAGGCACGAACACTGGACTGGGTTGCCATTTCCTTCTCCAATGCATGAAAGTGAAAAGTGAAATTGAAGTCGCTCAGTCGTGTCCGACTCTAGCGACCCCATGGACTGCAGCCTACCAGGCTCCTCCATCCATGGGATTTTCTAGGCAAAAGTACTGGAGTGGGGTGCCATTGCCTTCTCTGGTCTTCGTAGCTTATTTATGCCTAAATTTGTATTAAACGACTTCCCTGGTGGCTCAGATGGTAAAGCGTCTGCCTGCAATGTGGGAGACATGGGTTCGATCCCTGGGTCAGGAAGATCCCCTGGAGAAGGAAATGGCAGCCCACTCCAGTACTCTTGCCTGGAAAATTCCATGGACAGAGGAACCTTGTAGGCTGCAGTTCATGGGGTCGCAGAGTCAGACATGACTGAGCAACTTCACTCAGTACTCACTCTTGTATTAATCAATAATATTTAAATAACAATGATATAATTAATTTTTAAATTAAAATGTTGATTAAATTTTCGGGTTTATTTTTATACCTAGATGGGTGTTTTCTTAATTTTTACCTTTGATGGCAGTGTCACAGAAAAGCTGATGTAATACTCATCTGTTCAATGCACTTCTCATTTTCACCTGACACAAAATCATTAGACCCCAAAATGATTTTATTATATTCATACTCTCTAACCATGCATAATACTTCTGTGTAGTATTTCCATCTTATACCTATATCTTAAATATCAGTCATTATTTAAAATATTATTTATTTCCTTGCTTACTATAGAATTTTGCATACTATTCTTTCATTAGGTCTAATATTATATTTAATAATTTCCTAATCACCTATTTTACATCTAGTGTTCAAATTGTATTTGGGCTTTAATTTCAATGAGTGCACTTTAATTACTGTTCTATTTGTTTCTTTTTCGTTTTAAAATATTTTATTTTGATATTATCAGAAGAAGTTGCAAGGATAGTACAAAGAATTTTCATAAATCATTTACCTAGATTCATCAAATGTTAATAATTTATCAAATGTACTTTTTCCTAATATAGACAGATTTACACATGTATAACTTTTTTCCTAACTATTACGAATGAATTTTAGACAAGATAGTCCTTTACCCTTAAAAACTTCATTATGCGTTTTCTGAAAACTGGGACCTTCTCTTTCCTAACCATGGAATAATTATAAAATCAAAGTTGAAAGTCTTGTTTAATCTAAAGACCTTGTTAATGCTTTGCCAATTGTGCAAACACTTTATTTCAAGAAGAATACACTGCATTCAGTTGACATGTCTCTTTAGTCCTTTAATCTGGATTGAGTTTCTCAATCTTATTTTGTTTTTCATTTCATTGACATTTAAAACAAATCAGGTTTTTTTGCAGAAAGTGAAAGTCGCTCAGTCTTATCTGACTCTGAGACCCAGAATTCTCCAAGCCAGAATATTGGAGTGGATAGCCTTTCCCTTCCCCAGCGGATCTTCCCAACCCAGGAATCGAACCCAAGTCTCCCGCATTGCCGGCAGAATCTTTTACCAGTTGAGCTACAATGCCCCCTCGATTTCATTTTGTCTGATGTTTCCTGAGAGTTAAAATTCAGATTATGTATTTTTAGCTGGAATAACACATAAGTGAGGTTGTGTTCTCTGCACTTCACCATATGGAGATGCACATGATGTTAAATGTCCTAATACTCCAAATGCTAACTATGATCAAATGGTTAAGGACATGCCTGTCAAGTTTCTCCCTTGTCAAGTTACTATTTTCCTTTTGTGTTACTCATCAAATGATTTCTTTTGCTCCCTTCTTTTTCATTACATTTGGCTGCCTTGAAAAGAAGAAGAAACTTAACATTTGAGCAGAAGAACAAGAACAGTTTGTCAGAGTCACAAAATTCTGAAAGATAACTTAAATAGCCTGTCTGGGAAAGGAGCCCACGTGTTGCAGGTAATAGACAAGCGCACACACCACTGATGAAGAGTGCCTCTCGTTCCACCTGTATCACAGACTCCTGAACTGAGTCATTTAGCAAGACAATGTTGGTTTGCTCGCTGGTTTGACGATGCTTACTAGAAACTTACGGAATATCTCAGGTTCGACGCCCCGAAAACGGAGCAGGAAGTCACGATTTCAAGACCTTTACTTTCTAAAGTGAGGTATCTTTTCTGTGTGAGTTCTTTCAAAAAGGGCATAATTCTGTGGACAAGAAAATCTGAGGTGGGAGGTTTTTTTTTAAGTTTTGTTTGTTGCCTGTGGAGGCTTTTTTTTTTTTTTTAAATCAGGACAGGAGCTAACTGCATTTTGAGTAAGGGCCGGCCAAGCAGGACAAGTATTCAGGGAGTAAAAACAAAACAAAACAAAAAAACACTCTCGTAGTCGGCAGGATTCGAACCTGCGCGGGGAGACCCCAATGGATTTCTAGTCCATCGCCTTAACCACTCGGCCACGACTACATCTGCTGAACTGGGGTGCAGTGACAGGAATCACGTGGGAAGCTATATATACACATATACACACACACACACACATACGCACGCACGCACAGAGGTACAAACACTTGTCCTCGGTGAGCTTATTGGAAATGCTGAGAAAGAGAGAAATGGAAAGGAGAATTAGGAAGGGAAGCTAATCTCTCGGAGGCCCCCTGGAATCAAGGACATTAGCATGAACCCTCACCGCGTATTAGCGTTATCAGTAAACTTCAGATAACACCTCCAGGCGCTGCCTGCTCTAGGCACCCAGCCAGGCTCTTCCGGACTTCTGCAATCGCCACGACTGGCATTAAATCTAGCCCATATCGAGGGGAAGTCAGGACCTAACAGTCTTCCAGTCCGGGATGTTCGGGCTTCCTGGAGTCCACAGAAGCCCAATTCAATTCGAGGAGTTTGGGGCATAGAGCCTGTCTCTAGTTGTCTTATACCTGGCCCTGGGCTTATTTCAGTTCAGTTCAGTCGCTCAGTCGTGTCCGACTCTTTGCGACCCCATGGACTGTAGCACGCCAGGCTTCCCTGTCCATCACCAACTGGAGCTTGCTCTAACTCATGTCCATCGAGTCGGTGATGCCATCCAACTATCTCATCCTCTGTCGTCCCCTTATTTAGGCTTACATGGGGTCACAAAGAGGCGGACACGACTTAGCGACTGAACTGAACTGAAGGGTGGGAGAAATTATTGGCTTGATGTGTGTGAGCTAGATAATGGAGTGGTTCAGATAGCAGAAAGTAAACAATTCTCGTGGTTAATTTGGCCCTATGAATGATGGGTAACAAATAGAGAAACACAGAAAGCAATTTACATTTCTAGGCAAGTTGCCAAATGCTGCTGGTAGTGTTGGTCTGGGGACCACATTCTGAGAACTGCATGTTTTGGAGTATGCCATGCTTCTAGATACAAATTGGCAAAACAAACGAGGCCCCTCACCTTGTATTCCTCTGAGGAAAACCCCAAAGTATCCATGACAATGCTTGTTAGCACAACAGAACCAAAGTAGAAGGTTTTATTTCCACCTTACACAACTCTGAGAAAAAGCTTAGATCACACCTAGCTGTAAGGGAACTAGGAACATGTAGTTTTAACCTTCTAGACTTCGTAGTGCAGGAAAGTTCACCTGGAAGACATGGAAATAGATGATTACTGGCAATCTACTATACCCTGTACAGACATTGAAATTGAAAACTCTGTCAAAAATGGAGGCCCTTCGCAGAGAATTAAAAGTAATGTGCCAGTACTGCACTGAGAGGAAGCTGATTGACACTGTCCTTGAAGTGGACTCCACAGTTAGTGACCAGCTTATCTGCCATCATCTCAAGAGATATTACCCAGATTCCCACCATCTGATTTATTACCTATTGTCTTTTTTCTTACAGATTTTAAGAAGTTCTGTATGTATTCTAGACATAAATCTTTCTCAGATATACTTCTAAACATCTCCCACTCTGTGCCTTTTCTCACTGTTAACCATGTCTTTGGATATGCTAAAGTTCTTAAGTTTAAACAAGTCAAAATTATCTTTTATGGTTATTGCTTTTTGTGGCCCTTAAACAGGAAATCTTTGGCAACCCAAAGTTCATGAAGTAGTCTCCTGTTTTCCTCCGTAAATTTTATTATTTTTACCTTGCACATTTAAGTCTTTAAGCCATCTTGAATTAGCTTAGGGGCTAGTTTACAGAAGGCAATGTCCACATTGTTTTCCTTTGTATATCCAGTTGACCCAGTACCACCTTTTGAAAAATCTATCATGTTCTCCTTTGAATTGCAGTGACACTTTTTTAAATGTACATGGTCTTGTATCAGCATATTTATTTAATAAACTCTAAAACCTAGCTAGGTTCTCAAGAGGAAATCTTAGACCATTAAATTTCTATTTTTCTTCAAAAAGAAGACATTAAAGATCTTGATGTCTTAATTAAAGATCTTTTTTTCTTGGTTAGTCTCATTGGGTTTATCTATTTTATCAGTCTTTTCGAAGAACCAACCTTTTGCTTTGCTGATTTTTTCTAATGTATATCTGCTTTTCATTGATTTCTGTACTTATTTTAATAGTTCCTTCTACCTTTTGCATTTAAGTTCCCAGTTTTTTATAGCTTCTTGAGTTGCTGCTGCTGCTGCTAAGTTGCTTCAGTCGTGTCCGACTCTGTGCGACCCCATAGACGGCAGCCCACCAGGCTCCCCCGTCCCTGGGATTCTCCAGGCAAGAACACTGGAGTGGGTTGCCATTTCCTTCTCCAATGCATGAAAGTGAAAAGTGAAAGTGAAGTAGCTCAGTCGTGTCCGACTCTTAGCGACCCCATGGACTGCAGCCCACCAGGCTCCTCCATCCATGGGATTCTCCAGGCAAGAGTACTGGATTGGGGTGCCATTGCCTTCTCCAGGAGCTTCTTGAGTTAGATCACTGATTTTCAACCTTTCCCTTGTTCTAATATATGGGATTAAAGATAAAAATTCTCTATAAAAATAGCTTTAGCTACATCAGACAAATTATGATGTATCATATTTTTATTTTCATTCAGCTCAAAGTACTTTAAAATCTCTATTGTGTTTTCTTCTTTGTTCAATGAGCTATATAGACCTATATTGCTTTCTTTCTAAACATTCAGTTTTCTGGTAGTCTTTCTGGAATATACAAAGACTGGGCCATTGTTATGGTCGGTCTATGTTAGGTTCTCTTTACTCTGAAGACACAGACCTTACTCTTTGTTTGGTCCTTACAGCTGGGTTTGTCCCTTACTGCTTAAAAGATATGCTTCTGAAGTCTCAAATGACAGAGTTTATTAACTGGGAGAGGCATGAACTTTAACCTCTGTTTCTCAAAAACTAGGCAGCTGATGAATCTCTACAGATTTTTAGCCTTCCAGCTTCTCTTTCCTACAGAGTTTTGGAACTTTTCTTGTGTGTTGGAAATTTAGGAATTAGTCAATATTGTAAGGAGAATTTATACATAGAAGTTTGAATTCCTTCTCTATAGTTCCCTCATCATCTGAATTTTGACCTGCAGGTCCTATGGATTTTGGTAGCCAAACACTGATGAGTGTCTCTTCAGTTCAGTGCAATTGCTTTTTTCACCTAAAGTCTATTCTATTGATAAAATGCTGCAAAACAGAATGTGTCCCTCAAGGGCAAGCTCTTGTACAACTCATCATGAGTTTCCCTTCTCTCAAGGATGTGGCCCTTCAAGCCATACCCGTGTTGACTCCTCATCAGTGCCTTTATAGGTCTTATCTATGATCAATCTTTTTTCCTCTGTAAAAAATAAAGAATATTTTGTATATAATGAAAAGAAGTAATAGACAAATGAGGGACAAATGAGATTCAATGAAAGGGAAAAGGAATGGATTTGACCACTCAACTGTGCAATAAAATTACTGAAGAAATAATCTAGTGTCTGACAGTACTGCACAATAATATTAACTTTAAAATCTGACTACCAAAATTTGATGACAAAATGTTAAAAATTAATTTCAAATTAAAATTTCAAAATTATTCTTATATCTTTCTATTCCTTCATTAAAAAAAACAAAAGCTGCTTGGTTTTGAACATGGCTCACAGAAATACTGATTTTAACACTCATCCATTCAGTTCAGTTCAGTTCAATCGCTCAGTTGTGTCTGACTCCTTGTGACCCCATGAACTGTAGCATGCCAGGCCTCCCTGTCCATCACCAACTCCCAGAGTTTACCCAATTCATGTCCATTGAGTAAGGGATGCCATCCAACCATCTCATCCTCTGAGATGGTTCTTCTAGTCGTCCCCTTCTCCTCCTGCCCTCAATCCCTCCCAGCATCAGGTCTTTTCAAATGAGTTAGCTCTTCGCATCAGGTGGCCAAAGTATTGGAGTTTCAGCTTCAACAACAGTCCTTCCAATGAACACCCAGGACTGATCTCCTTTAGGATGGACTGGTTGGATCTCCTTGCAGTCCAAGGGACTCTCAAGAGTCTTCTCCAACACCACAGTTCAAAAGCACCAATTCTTCTGTGCTCAGCTTTCCTTATAGTCCAACTCTCACAGCCACACATGACTACTGGGAAAACCATAGCCTTGACTGAATGGACCTTTGTTGACAAAGTAATGTCTCTGCTTTTGAATATGCTGTCTAGGTTGGTCATAACTTTCCTTCCAAGGAGTAAACGTCTTTTAATTTCATGGCTGCAATCACCATCTGCAGTGATTTTGGAGCCCCCAAAATAAAGTCTCTCACTGTTTCTGTTGTTTCCCCATCTATTTGCCATGAAATGATGGGACCAGATGCCATGATCTTAGTTTTCTGAAAGTTAAGCTTTAAGTCAACTTTTTCACTCTTCTCTTTCACTTTCATCAAGAGGCTCTTTAGTTTTCTTCTTCACTTTCTGCCATTAGGGTAGTGTCATCTGCATATCTGAGGTTATTGATATTTCTCCTGGCAATCTTGATTCCAGCTTGTGCTTCCTCCAGCCCAGCATTTCTCATGATATACTCCATATATAAGTTAAATAAGCAGGGTGACAATATACAGCCTTGACGTACTCCTTTTCCTATTTGGAACCAGTCTGTTGTTCCATGTCCAGTTCTAACTGTTGCTTCCTGACCTGCATACAGATTTCTCAAGAGGCAGGTCAGGTGGTCTGATATTCAGCAATGGTCCAAATATGTATCATGTTTTGAGTGTACATTTAATTCTAACCTTTTTCAACATCATAAGGGAACATAGAACAATTGGATTTGGCCACACCTTCCCATCACACATGTTATTGCTGTTTTGAATTATAGCATCATCTTATTTTCACATCGTAAAATGTAGTCATTATTAAACAATGTTGTTTTAGGTATGCTCTCTCTATTTAGCTTTTCTCATGTGTTATGAATGTCCTTGCTCACTACAGCAGTTTGCATAGCATTCTTTCATCAGTTCTAAACTCTCATTCATTAATTTACTTCTTATTTCTTTCATATCTATGGTTCAAATTGTGCATCTATGCTTTTAAATGTCAATGAAAATATTTTTCAGTTATGGTTTTATTAGTCTTTTTTTAACTTTTTATTTTAAAATAATTTAATTCTGAAATAATTTCAGATTGACAGAAAAGTTACAAGAATACAGACAATTCCTGGCTACTCCAGTTCCCAAATGTTAGCATTTGTATTATTGTATTTTCCTTTTCTGTCTCTATCATATACAAGGGAGAAAAGTATACACACACATGTATATTTTTAAAACATACACTCTTAAAACTATATATGTCTTAAAGTACATATATACTCATAATATTGTATATTATACATTTATATAAAATAAAAATGTAATCTTCACCTGTCACTAAATCGGCTGGATCACTTGGTAGCTGTGGAGAGGCCATCCTCTCTTCATATTACTTACTGAATTCCAGTCCTTGATGGTTAATTACTAATAGAAGAGAGACAATGCCCAGTGTGTAGGAGAATCAAACCTCTGTGTCCATCTCCAGGACAGGTAGAGATGCACACTGCAGCACTAATGTGAAAAGACAGTATGCTACTCTAGAGGAATCTCTATATAATTGCTCACCGTTGTCCTTATTAATTCACTGTGCAAACTATGCTTCCTGCTATCGACTGTACATCGTCCGATTCAGTGTCCGAGCCAAATATATCCATGTCTAGCCTTGAGTCCAGTGCCTCCCTCACTTCCCAGAACTGGCAGCACAGTGGGACGGCCAGCGATGGTGCTCAGTGAAAACTTTACGATAAAAGACAAAAAGGAAAAATAAAAGGTACTCTGTCTCTCCGTAGCTGCCTTTTTGCTGCACTGATTCCTATCTACACGCATGTCCATGACCTGAATTTGGAGAATACTGGAAGTACTTGCTAAAAGGGTATCTGTTGACTGCAGAGAGATTTCTAAGTTTCCAAGGCAGAGTCGAAGTAAAAACTTCAACTACTACAAAGCTCGTCCTAATAAGCTTTGAACTTTCAAGTAAGTACCGTAGTCGGCAGGATTCGAACCTGCGCGGGGAGACCCCAATGGATTTCTAGTCCATCGCCTTAACCACTCGGCCACGACTACACGAGCAACACCCTTTCCCTTTAAATCCTTAAATAGAAATTTCACTGGCCGATGTCACGGGAAAGAACAAAAATGAGTTTGGTGCAAGAAAATGTACTCTTGCAAACTGAAGAGAAACCCTCAGGTTAAATGCAAGTTTGGCATGGAGATCAAATTCTCTGGGCACCTGTGGGAACGGAGAGCACTATAAGGGGAGTCCTCACTGCATCAGCAGTAGCTTTTCGAGTTGTCAGGAGTTAAATAGCCCTGATAAGTGTAGCTCTTGTTTGGAACTTCCTTGCAGGCCCTGAGGCCCCTTGAAGAACGCTAGTGGCTTTCAGAGAGGGGCTCAGTTCCCTGATTTATGTGCTAAGTAAAAAGTGAGGGAAATGATGCACAAAAGCCTCCTTGCATCCCACTAGTTCTGTGTCCCTAAGTGCCTCAGCCCACATCAATCCTAAGGGAATGCCAATCCCATTGTGTTTGTACGGTGCTTTGTATTTCACTATATGCTTCCACCCTTCTGTCACGTTAAGAATAAAATTTATAGATGGTTGGTGAGTTCCTGTCGCCCCTAGAACCTGGCTACCTTCTAAAAAGATCTTAGTTTGATTTTTACCAAGATAGGAGTTCATTTTCTCGAAATTTAACCAATGCAAGTATGTTTTCTTTTCCCCTTCTCGTTTTCCCATCTGAGTCAAAAGCTGCCAGTCATGAGTTTTCCTGGGCCAGTCCAGTGCAAACATTACTGTAATTGGCTTTTGTCTACTTCTTGGTGTTTTTTACTAATAATTTAAGAAAAGAGGAAAACAATCGCAAACAGAGAAATCACATCACCTAAATGGAGAAATGAGGAGGGACCAGGAAGGAGAGGGAGGAGAGGAAGAGAAGAGAACGAGGTAAAGGCAGAGAAAGACCTAAGATGTTCAGTGGTTTTATGGGAGACAACCTGTTCTGAAGGGACAGGCATGAAGCAGTTTTGACAGAAATTATGCTAAAAGATTGCTGTCCATAGTTTACACATAACATGTTATTTCGTGTACATACTTTTATCACGTATATATATTCTCTGAAGTCATTTGGAACACTAGCTTTAATTGAAATTAGGTATCAAAGAAAACCTTTGTGCTTGAAAAAATATATATGTAAAATAGAAAGTAACTAGTGATGCATCTGAACCAAAAGTATTCATCAACAGGTTGATTTAGGATAACAAGGAACAAGGACTGGACACAGCTGCAACTTTGTTTTTCTGGACTTAAAAATATATATATATAAGCATGTCAGAATGAATCTCAGTAAAGGAAGAGCCAGAGTTGAGTTGTAAGAAACAAAAAGTCTAGTTATTATTTTAAGCTGAAATTGGAAACAACCCCAAAGTCGATCTACAGTAGAAAAGGCAAATTGAGAGGTTTTTTTTTACTATAATATCACACCACATAGAGAGTGAAGGAATTACAAGTACACATAACCCCATATGGACAAAATTTCACAAGCTAATATTGAGTGGAAAAAGTCAAACAAAAAAAAACACATAGTGCATTCCAATTTTTCAAAGTTCAAGAATAGGTGAAATTAATGTGTGGTGTACAGTAGTGATGAGGGTAATAATTACCCTTGAGAGGACTTGACTGGGAGGTCCCACTACTATTGCAAGGAGTTTTAACTAGGAGTTTAACAAGGAGTGCCAACAAAGTTTCATCTAGTCAAGGCTATGGTCTTTCCTGTGGTCATGTATGGATGTGAGAGCTGGACTGTGAAGACGGCTGAGTGCCGAAGAATTGATGCTTTTGAACTGTGGTGTTGGAGAAGACTCTTGAGAGTCCCTTGGACTGCAAGGAGATCCAACCAGTCCATTGTGAAGGAGATCAGCCCTGGGATTTCTTTGGAAGGAATGATGCTGAAGCTGAAACTCCAGTACTTTGGCCACCTCATGTGAAGAGTTGACTCAATGGAGAAGACTCTGATGCTGGGAGGGATTGAGGGCAAGAGGAGAAGGGGACGACAGAGGATGAGATGGTTGGATGGCATCCCTTACTCAATGGACATGAATTGGGTAAACTCTGGGAGTTGGTGATGGACAGGGAGGCCTGGCGTGCTGCAATTCATGGGGTCTCGAAGAGTCGGACACGACTGAGCGACTGAACTGATCTGATCTGATCTGATCTTAACAAGGAGAGTAATGATTTTAACTCTCAAATTGGATGTTGGGTACCTGGGTCTGTTTGCTGTGTGTAAATGCATTGAGTGATTTGCTATTTGGGTGTATCCATTAAGCTTTGGCAAATATCTTTCTTTTGAAAAATAATTCATCTACTATGTAGATGAATATTTTTGAATATACTTGAATATTCATCTACTATGTATATTTTTGCTGTCACTAAAAGGTATGTTAGCATGAATATTTATTATGATATACTAAGATTTTCATTATGCATTTTCTTGAATAAAAAATCTGGTTATTACCAAAATTCTGGCCACTGTGCAAGTTCAGTTCAGTTCAATTGTGTCTGACTCTTTGCGACCTCCATGGACTGCAGCACGCCAGGCTTTCCAGTCCATCACCAACTCCCAGAGCTTATTCAAACTCATGTCCATCAGGTTGGTGATATCATCCAGTAATCTTATCCTCTGTCATCTCCTTCTCTTCCCACCTTCAATCTTTCCTAGCATCAGGGCCTTTTTCAAATGAGTCAGCTTTTTGCATCAGATGGCCAAAGTATTTGGCATTTCAGCATCAGCATCAGTCCTTCCAATGAATATTCAGGAATGATTTCCTTTAGGATGGATTGGTTGGATCTCCTTGCAGTCCAAGGAACTCTCAAGAGTCTTCTCCAACACCATAGTTCAAAAGCATCAATTCCTCGGCACTCAGCTTTCTTTATAGTCCAACTCTCACATCCATTCATGATTACTGGAAAAACCATAGCTTTGACTATACAGACCTTTGTTGGTAAAGTAATGCCTCTGCTTTTTATTATGCTGTCTAGGTTTGTCATAGCTTTTCTTCCAAGGAGCAAGGGTCTTGATTTCATGGCTGCAATCACCACCTGCAGTGATTTTGGAGCCCCTAAAATAAGGTTTCTCATTGTTTCCATTGTTCCCCCATCTTTTTGCCATTAAGTGATGGGACCAGATGCCATGATCTTAGTTTTCTGAAAGTTCAGTTTTAAGCCAACTTTTCCACTATCCTCTTTCACTTGCATCAAGAAGCTCGTTAGTTCTTCTTTAGTTTCTGCCATAAGGGTGGTGTCATCTGCATATCTGAGGTTCTTGATATTTCTCCTGACAATCTTGATTCCAGCTTGTGCTTCATCCAGCCCAGCATTTCACATGATGTACTCTGCATATAAGTTAAATAAGCAGGGTGACAATATACAGCCTTGACATACTCCTTTCCCCATGTGGAACCAGTCTGTTGTTCCATGTTCAGTTCTAACTGTTGCTTCATAACAGATTTCTCAAAAGGTGGGTCAGGTGGTCTGGTATTCCCATTTCTTTCAGAATTTTCCACAGTTTGTTGTGATCCACACAGTCAAAGGCTTTGACGTAGTCAATAAAGCAAAAGTAGATGTTTTCTGGAACTCTCTTGCTTTTTCAACGATCTAGCGGATGTTGGCCGGGGAAGGCAATGGCACCCCACCCCAGTACTCTTGCCTGGAAAATCCCATGGATGGCTCCAGTTCATGGGGTCGCTAAGAGTCAGACGTGACTGAGCGACTTCACTTTCACTTTTCACTCTCATGCATTGGAGAAGGAAATGGCAACCCACTCCAGTATTCTTGCCTGGAGAATCCCGGGGACGGAGGAGCCTGGTGGGCTGCCGTCTATGGGATCGCACAGAGTCGGACACGACTGAAGTGACTTAGCAGCGGATGTTGGCAATTTAATCTCTGGTTCCTCTGCCTTTCCTAAATCCAGCTTGAACATCTGGAAGTTCACAGTTCACATACTGTTGAAGCCTGGCTTGGAGAATTTTGAGCTTTATTTTGCTAGCGTGTGAGATGAGTGCAATTGTGCGGTAGTTTGAACATTCTTTGGCATTGCCTTTCTTTGGGACTGGAATGAAAACTGACCTTTTCCAGTCCTGTGGCCACTGCTGAGTTTTCCAGATTTGCTGATATATTGAGTGCAGCACCTTCACAGCATCATCTTTTAGAATTTAAAATAGCTCAACTGGAATTCCATTACCTCCACTAGCATTGTTTATAGTGATGCCTCCTAATGCCCACTTGACGTCGCAATCCAGGATGTCTGGCTCTAGGTGAGTAATCATACCATTGTGGTTATCTGGGTCATGAAGATCTTTTTTGTATAGTTCTTCTGTGTATTCTTGCCACTTCTTGTTAATATCTTCTGCTTTGGATAGGTCCATACCATTTCTGTCCTTTATTGTGTTCATCTTTGCATGAAATGTTTCCTTTGTATCTCTAATTTTCTTGAAGAGATCTCTAGTCTTCCCCATTCTATTGTTTTCCTCTATTTCTTTGCATTGATCACTGAGGAACGCTTTCTTATCTCTCCTTGCTATTCTTTGGAACTCTTATTAACCTATGAATTTTTTGTGAATTTCCATCCTTTTCTTTTCTCTGTTTGGCACCCTGAATCAATTACATGAGTTGGTTCAAGTAAAGTATTTATAGCTAGTAACCAAGTAGACTCAATGAACTTTGGCTTTTATTCATTAAATTATACTTTATTTGCAGATAGTGTTTCTTATGGGTGCTTGGCATATGGCTGGTACTCAATATTTTGCCTGTATACTCAGGGAATATCTACATGCTGCTTACAATGGTTGCTTACTTTTTTATATGTACACCCAGTTGCTAAAACTATGAAGAGAAGTCACTGAGGACAGAAATTTTACATATATATTTTTTCAATACGTGCATCTTTCAATTTGTATTGGAAGCCTGATTCTTAGAAGGTGTAGTTGAAATTTTTCCAAACCATCATAAAATGGTTTCTTTTTGCTTATTCTGCATAACAGTTCTTTCCTCTTTTGTCTTTTTCCTTACATTTTGTACTATAAACAGCACAGAGAAACCAGGGTGCACATTCACATTTATCTAGGAAATTTGCTCAGCTAAATATTCAAGTTTATTGCTTACAAATTGCTTTTCATCCCACTGAAGAACACAATTCAGCCAAGTTCTGTTACTTTACAGGAATCACTTTCCTAATTAGATATCCAATTTCTAATTTCCAATTTCTAATGAGATGTCCCTCATTTCCCACTGAGACTTTACCAGAAACACTTTTAACAATTATACATTTTTTAAATTAATATAACTAAAAAAAAACAGTTTCATGTTTACAGAAAAATCCCATCTCGGCTCACCACTGCCCCCCTCCACTACCCAATTTTCCCTATTAACATCTTGCATTAGTACATTTGCTACAAGTGATGAGCAAATATTGATAAATTATTATTGACCACAGTTTATACTAGGGGTTCATTCTGTATTGTTTGACACTCTACAGGAGAGTGTGACAAATGTACAATGATATATCCACCACCACAATGTCATACAAAATAATTCCACTGCTCTAAAAATCCCCTGTGCTACATCCCTTCATCCCTCCTTCCCTTTCCAAACCCCTAGCAACCATGGATATTTACTGTTTTCATAGTTTTAACTTTCCCATAATATTATATAGTTGGACTTCTAGAGTATGTAACCTTTTCGCTTTAACTTCTTTCATTTACGAAGTTGCATTTAATGTTTGTGTTTTTTGGTAGCTTAATTGCTCATTTCACTCAGTTCAGTTCAGTCACTCAGTCAGACTCATTGGGACCCCATGGACTGCAGCACACCAAGCTTCCCTGTCTTTCACTAACTCCTGGAGCTTGCCAACTCCTTTCATTGCTAAATAATATTACACAGCAGGGATATACCACAGTTTATTTAACCATTCACCTACTGAAGAACAACTTGGTTGCTTCCAAGTTTTGGCAATTAGGTGTTTGTGTGTGTCTAACTTTTCAGTTCATTTAGCTAAGTACCAAGGAGTACAACTGCTGGATCATATTGTAACAGTGTGCTTAGTTTTGAAGAAACTGCTAAACTGTCTTCCAAAGTAGCTACACCATTTTGCACTCTCACTAGCAATGAATGAGAGGTGTATTCTTCTTAAACTTAGGAAACTGTTCATCTCCTTACTAGGGAGCCTATTGTTTATTAGAGATTAAAAATGGGAGCTTGGGGCCAAATTACTAAATTCAAATGTCAGCTTCCTCATTTATTGGTTATGTCACCTCAGGTAGGCTACTGAACTTATCTGTGCCTTAGTTTCCTCTGTAGTAAAGAAGAAATAATAATAAACAACTTAATAAAGATCATTTTAAGAATTAAATGTTAGGTATAAAGCAGTCAGAACACTGCCTGGCACATAGAAACTATTAAATGATAGCTGATTTCATGTGTTCTCTCTTTCCTGATGGGGAATCATCCACATGTTGGCTTTTCATCCTTGGGCCTTTATATGCATCTATCACTTTCTTCTACTTCATTCATGTTTTTCTTACGATTCACACAGCTTTAAAAGAATATCCTGCATACAACTGATTCACTTTACCACCGCATCAATTCTGTTCTTCTCCAGTATGATTTTAATTATCTTCCTTCATTTTAAACATGCTTGCATGTGTTTCAACCCCTTTCATCCAGTGTTTTTACTTCAACTTGTTTTTTCACAGCTTTCATTCATTTCATTTAGGCCATGTCGTCTTACAACCTACTAAGAATTGTTTACTGAAATTTTCTATTTCTCACAGTAGGTCTTTTCTGAAATCTGCTTCTAGATATTGTTCCCTTTCCTTTGACTATAACTTTGTTCTTCATATACTCAATGTTGGAATTTTCAAATTCAGTGTTTTGTCAGTTAACAGACTGGGTGACTTGACCTTAGCCCGACTATACAAATACGGAGACGCACAGAAGTAAAGTGCTTGGGCCACATGTTTAAAAATATAGAAACCTACCTACTTCTGTTGGATTCTTTTCTGCCAAGGACACACCGACTGGCGCTGGGCTCCATTGGCAACTACATGCTGACTGAAGTAGGCAAATACACCGCACTACCGTAGGGCAAAACACGGTAAGACCACCTCACGGTTTAAAACGGGGGTCGCAACCTATTTTAGAGTCATGAAAACAATACAACGGGTCAGGACCAGAATTTTTTAAAAAAGGAACAGAACACTAAATACAATGCCAGACAAGTAATAAGGGCAAGTAATGCATTCTGAAATGCTTATTTACGTTTCTGAGTTATATTTGTATATAAGTGTATTCTTACAATCAGTCCGGTCACAAAACCTTGAGAGCCACAGCTCTAACGAAGACTTTTACCTGAGACATTTAGGAACAAACTATTCGCTGGTAGAATTGCTCGATCCCACTCTACGAGAGCTCACACGTTGGCTGAGGCCTCTGGGAAATGGAGTTTAGCGTCGTGGAGCATTCTGGGAATCGTAGTCCTGCATGCCCTCAGAGCACTGTTTACCGCTAGTAAGTGGGGGTGGGGTTCTCTCCGCACGACCGGAAGTGGCCGTTGAAGCCGGCTGTAGGCATGAAAAGAGGTTGGCCGAAGGAAAAGTCCAGCTGCTTCGGCTCCCTTCGCTAGGTTTGATGATTGACCCAGAGCTTCCGGACCCGGGATCGGAGTGTGAGAATCGCTCTAGAGGGAAGCCCAGGTATCACTATGGCAACCGGCAGCCCTCCGGCCGCGTGACGTCACCTCTCTCACTCCAGGCTAGGAGCGGCCTCTGAGGGAGGGAGCTGGGGAGTCCTCGAAGAGGGCCCCCTCGCCTCCTTCAGAGTGGGGGCTGTCCCGCCCCGATCTCTGGGAGGGCTTTGTTCTTTTGTTCAGGCCTAGGAGGAAGGCCTAGAGCCGGGCCCCGCCCTGTTTGTCCACCTTCCAGCTTTTCTGCTCCGCAACAGGTGTGTCTTTTTGAGCCCGCGGGGGTGTGAGCCCGCAAGTGTGCTCTGAGGTAACCGTTCGAGTAAATGGGCGACTCTAGCTGGATTCTAGGGTAGGCGCCATGGTATTTTTTTTTTTTTTTTTAATCTGCGGCCAAATCTGCGTACTCTATCTCCATTCTGTTTTTGTTCTGCGGCGGGAGTGCCACTTGCCTCTTTAATGCTCTCTCTGGGCATTTCTCTTTTTCAAGGATCTCTTGACCACTGTGCAAAACTCTTTTAAGGTGTGATTTTGTAACGGTTGCCGCTGACCCCCATCTTGTGTCTTTTAGGGCAACCAACTTCAGCGTGTATAAGGGTTCAGACTCCTGCTGGACATCTGGGCTCCAGAAAGAGGACCCAGATACGCTGCTTGGGAAACCCTGGTGTCCAGATTCCAAGAGGAACGGGATGTGCGCCTGAGATGGAAGGTAGTAGGGATGACTTGGCGGGGGAGAGTGGGATAATGATGGCAAAAGACACGTCCTGACCTGAGGATTAAATACTTGACAGAGCTGGAAGAGGTGAAAGAAAGGAGCCTTATATATATGAGGATGGAGAAAAGAAACAATTACATCATAGGGAGAGACTTGGAGGAAAAGTTAATTCTGCCTGGCTTTGGGATTGGGGAATGAAAAGGAGTAATGATTCAGAATGCCTGTGATCCTCACATGACTTGGATTTATTAAAAATTAGAATGATAATCTTACAGTGAGAAAAAATCTTCGTAGTCATCCCTTCAAGTGCAAGAACCAGTTCTGAAATACCCCTGGGTGTTAGCCATCTGTTAAGTCTATGCCTTAATATCTGTTACGTCTTTGGAGGTATTAAACTCCATTTTGAGTACAGACTATTCCCTTGTTGGCTTTTTCTTTTTTTAGTTCCTTATATTAGGTAGAAGTGCCTTTCCTTGTAACTTCTGTGTTGATCTTAGTTCTTCATCTTCCAAAGCAAGAGACTGCTCTCTGTTTAACACTGCTGCCCTTCAGATATGTGAATTCAGCTGTTTCCAACGCCTACTCACAAATTCTCTCTCTTTTCTAAGTAAAATAGCCTCAGCTCCTTTGATGGGTCTCCATGTGATATATCTAGTGTGCGTGCTAGGTTGCTTCAGTTCTGTCTAGACCTCTTCTCTAAAAACTCTACCGCATGACAGCATGCTTCTTAAAATGCACTGCTTAAGACTACACATAGTCATTTAGATGTACTTTGAAAAACATCTTAAAGTGCGATGTACTATTTCTTTTGATTTGGCTATTTCTGCTGTTCAGTATCATTGTATTTGCTTTTTAAAAATCAGTGCTATCATGCTATTAGTCCTAGATCTTTTTTTTTTTACATGAACTGCTGTTAACTAGATTTATGTCATCCTTGTATAATAGAATTGCTTTTTATTCTCAATGTCAGGACTTCATATTTATTTATTATGATTGTTTACTTTTTTTTTGGCCAAGTATTTTAGCTTGTCAGAGTAATCAGTAATTAATATTAAGTTGGTTTTTCAGTATTTTTATTGTTTTTTCCACCTTTATGGGTAAGGACAGAGTCCTGTGATATGTGACTCTGGACTTCTTTCTATGTTGTCATTGTCTTTACATTCTTTAGGCATGGCTATGCAGTCATTTGATTTAACCTAACTGCTTCCCTGGTGGCTCAGATGGTAAAGCGTCTGACTGCAATGCAGGAGACCCAGGTTCAATCCCTGGGTTGGGAAGATCTTAGGGAGAAGGAAATGGCAACCAACTCCAGTACTCTTGCCTAGAGAATTCCATGGACTGAGAAGCCTGGTAAGCTACAGTCCATGGGGTCACAAAGAGTTGGACATGACTGAGTGACTTCACTTCACTTCAACTGCTATCATATAGTCCTTTTTCTTGGATCTGTTTAATAGCACTAAAAATCTTAACATTATTTGTATTATTTACTTAGGTTTGAGCTATACCTTATATTTGTCCTCAGCTCTTTTTTTCTAAAGGTACGAAAAATCTCTGTTTTATTTCTTAAAACTGTGTATGTATCTGCAGTTATCTCAAAACAAAAAGTTTAATGAAAAAATCAATTGCCCTTCATTCTATTGCCAATGAACAATTGGAAATTGTAATAAAAATACGAATTCCATAGCGTCCAAAATATGAAAGAAGAATAGAAACCAATAAAAACATGCAAGATCTGTACACTGAAACCTGCAAAGCATTGCTGAGAAATTTTTTTTTCCAGCTTTATAATTGATCCTGACATTGTGTAAGTTTAAGTTATCCAGTGGGATGACTTGATCCACCTATGTATTGCAAAATGATTACCACAATAAGGTTAGTTAACCACATCTATCACCACATATATTTACCTTTCTCTGTGTCCGTGTGTGTATGAGATGAGTATATTTAAGATTTATTCTGTTAGCAACTTATAAGTGTATAATACAGTATTGTTAACTATAATTACCATGCTGTACATTAGATCGTCAGAGCTTATTTGTAACTGAACATTTATACCCTTTATTCAAAATCTCCCTATATCCCCCACTCTCTAGCTCCTGGAAACCATCATTCTACTATTTCTTTCTGTGTTCTGCCTTTTTAGATTCCACTTATACGATCATGCAATATTTGTCTTCCTCTTTCTTATTTCACTTAGCATAGTGCCTTCCATCCATGTTGTCCCAAATGATAGAATTTCCTTCCATTTTATGGCTGAGTACTATTGCATTATATATGTGTATATTCTCACTGTTAGTGGAAATGTATATTAGTGTACCCACTGTAAAAACCATACAGAGATTCCTTCAGTTCAATTCAGTTCAGTCGCTCAGTTGTGTGACTCTTTGCGACCCCATGAATCGCAGCACACCAGGCCTCCCTGTCCATCACCAACTCCCGGAGTTCACCCAGACTCACGTCCATCAAGTCGGTGATGCCATCCAGCCATCTCATTCTCTGTCGTCCCCTTCTCTTCTTGCCCCCAATCCCTCCCAGCATGAGTCTTTTCCAATGACTCAACTCTTCCCATGAGGTGGCCAAAGTACTGGAGTTTCAGCTTTAGCATCATTCCTTCCAAAGAAATCCCAGCGGTGATTTCCTTCAGAATGGACTGGTTGGATCTCCTTGCAGTCCAAGGGACTCTCAAGAGTCTTCTCCAACACCACACTTCAAAGCATCAATTCTTCGGCGCTCAGCCTTCTTCACAGTCCAACTCTCACATCCATACATGACCACAGGAGAAACCATAGCCTTGACTAGACAGACTTTTGTTGGCAAAGTAATGTCTCTGCTTTTGAATATGCTATCTAGGTTGGTCATAACTTTCCTTCCAAGGAGTAAGTGTCTTTTAATTTCATGGATGTAGTCACCATCTTCAGTGATTTTGGAGCCCAGAAAAATAAAGTCTGACACTGTTTCCACTGTTTCCCTATCTATTTCCCATGAAGTGATGGGACCAGATGCCATGATCTTCGTTTTCTGAAAGTTGAGCTTTAAGCCAACTTTTGCACTCTCCACTTTCACTTTCATCAAGAGGCTTTTTAGTTCCTCTTCACTTTCTGCCAGAAGGGTGGTGTCATCTGCATATCTGAAGTTATTGATATTTCTCCTGGAAATCTTGATTCCAGCTTGTGTTTCTTCCAGTCTAGCTTTTCTCATGATGTACTCTGCATATAAGTTAAATAAGCAGGGTGACAATATACAGCCTTGACATACTCCTTTTCCTATTTAGAACCAGTCTGTTGTTCCATGTCCAGTTCTAACTGTTGCTTCCTGACCTGCATACAGATTTCTCAAGAGGCAGGTCAGGTGGTCTGGTATTCCCATCTCTTTCAGAATTTTCCACAGTTTATTGTGATCCATAGTCAAAGGCTTTGGCATAGTCAATAAAGCAGAAATAGATGCTTTTCTGGAACTCTCTTGCTTTTTCCATGATCCAGCGGATGTTGGCAATTTGATCTCTGGTTCCTCTGCCTTTTCTAAAACCAGCCTGAGCATCTGGAAGTTCATGGTTCACATATTGCTGAAGCCTGGCTTGGAGAATTTTGAGCATTACTTTACTAGCATGTGAGATGAATGCAATTGTGTGGTAGTTTGAGCATTCTTTGGCATTGCCTTTCTTTGGGATTAGAATGAAAACTGACCTTTTCCAGTCCTGTGGCCACTGCTGAGTTTTCCAAATTTGCTGGCATATTGAGTGCAGCACTTTCACAGCATCATCTTTCAGGATTTGAAATAGCTCAACTAGAATTCCATCACCTCTACTAGCTTTGTTCGTAGTGATGCTTTTTAAGGCCCACTTGACTTCACATTCCAGGATGTCTGGCTCTAGGTCAGTGATCACACCATCATGATTATCTGGGTTGTGAAGATCTTTTTTGTACAGTTCTGTGTATTCTTGCCACCTCTTCTTAATATCTTCTGCTTCTATTAGGTCCATACCACTTCTGTCCTTTATCGAGCCCATCTTTGCATGAAATGTTCCCTTGGTATCTCTAATTTTCTTGAAGAGATCCCTAGTCTTTCCCATTCTGTTGTTTTTCTCTATTTCTTTGCATTGATCACTGAGGAAGGCTTTCTTATCTCTCCTGACTATACTTTGAAACTCTGCATTCAGATGCTTACATCTTTCCTTTTCTCCTTTGCTTTTCACTTCTCTTCTTTTCACAGCTATTTGTAAGGCCTCCCCAGACAGCCATTTTGCTTTTTTGCATTTCTTTTCCATGGGGATGGTTTTGATCCCTGTCTTCTGTACAATGTCACAAACCTCCCTCAGTCCATAGTTCATCAGGCACTCTATCTATCTGATCTAGGCCCTTAAATCTATTTCTCACTTCCACTGTATAATCATAAGGGATTTAATTTAGGTCATACCTGAATGGTCTAGTGATTTTCCCTACTTTCTTCAATTTCAGTCTGAATTTTGCAATAAGGAGTTCATGATCTGAGCCACAGTCAGCTCCTGGTCTTGTTTTTGCTGACTGCATAGAGCTTCTCCATCTTTGGCTGCAAAGAATATAATCAGTCTGATTTCGGTGTTGACCACCTGGTGATGTCCATGTGTAGAGTCTTATCTTGTGTTGTTGGAAGAGGGTGTTTGTTTGCTATGACCAGTGCGTTCTCTTGGCAAAACTCTATTAGCCTTTTCCCTGCTTCATTCCATATTCCAAGGCCAAATTTGCCTGTTACTCCAGGTGTTTCTTGACTTCCTACTTTTGCATTCCAGTCCCCTAAAATGAAAAGGACATCTTTTTTGGGTGTTAGTTCTAAGAGGTCTTGTAGGTCTTCATAGAACCGTTCAACTTCAGCTTCTTCAGCATTACTGGTTGGGGCATAGACTTGGATTACTGTGATATTGAATGGTTTGCCTTGGAAATGAACAGAGATCATTCTGTTGTTTTTGAGATTGCATCCAAGTACTGTATTTCAGACTCTTTTGTTGACCATGATGGCTGCTCCATTTCTTCTAAGGGATTCCTGCCCACAGTAGTAGATATAATGGTCTTTTGAGTTAGATTCACCCATTCCAGTCTATTTTAGTTCGCTGATTCCTAGAATGTCGATGTTCACTCTTGCCATCTCCTGTTTGACCACTTCCAATTTGCCTTGATTCATGGACCTAACATTTCATGTTCCTATGCAATATTGCTCTTTACAGCATCAGACCTTGCTTCTATCACCAGTCACATCCACAACTGGGTATTGTTTTTGCTTTGGCTCCATCCCTTCATTCTTCTGGAGTTATTTCTCCACTTATCTCCTGTAGCATATTGGGCACCTACCCACCTGGGGAGTTCCTCTTTCAGTATCCTATCATTTTGCCTTTTCATACTTTTCCTGGGGTTCTCAAGGCAAGAACACTGAAGTGGTTTGCCATTCTCTTCTCCAGTGGACCACATTCTGTCATACCTCTCCACCATGACCCGCCCATCTTGGGTGGCCCCACAGGGCATGGCTTAGTTTCATAGAGTTAGACAAGGCTGTGGCCCGTGTGATTAGATTGACTAGTTTTCTGTGATTATGGTTTCAGTGTGTCTGCCCTCAGATGCCCTCTCGCAACACCTACCGTCTTGCCTGGGTTTTTCTTACCTTGGACGAGGGGTATATCCTCACCGCTGCCCCTCCTACCTTGAACATGGAGTAGCTCCTCTCGGCCTTCCTGCGCCCCCGCAGCCACCGCTCCTTGGACGTGGGGTTGCTCCTCTCGATTGCCTCCCCTGACCTCTGGTGTGGGGTAGCTACTCCCGGCCGCCGCCCCTGGCCTCGGGCATGGGGTAGCTCCTTTTGGCCGCTCCTGCACCGTCGCAGCCTGGCACTCTCAGCTGCCGCTCCTGACCTCAGACATGGGGTAGCTGTTGGTGGTAGGGCTGGAATTTGAACCAATCCCTTGGTGGACCCAAGAAGCCTCACTGGAGGCATGAAGACCTCTGGACAGGAGGGTGGATGGCCCCTTTGCAGGCTCCTGAGGTAAGCGGTGTCCAATTTATAGTTTCCGCACAGGCCTGGCCTCCCCAGGGCGGACAGAGATTCCTTAAGATATTAAAAATAGAACTACCATATAATCCAGCAATCCCATTTCTGGCTGTGTATCCAGAGGAAATGAAATCACTATCTCAAAGAGATATCTGCAACCCCGTATTCATTGCAGCATTATTTATACTAGTCAAGACATGAAAGCAACCTTAGTGCCCATCAGTGGGTAAATGGATAAAGAAAATATGGTATATATTTATATTTCCATAGTGGCCATGCCAGTGTACATTCCCACCAACAGTGGACAAAGGTTCCTTTTTCTCCACATGCTCACCAACATTTATCTCTTGTGTTTGTGATAATATTCATTCTAACATCTCTGAGGTCATATCTCATTGTGGTTTTGATTTTCATTTCTCTGATGATTAGTGATATCAAGGACCTTTTCATATACATTGGCCATTTGTATGTCTTCTTTAGAAAAATAACTATTAAAGTTCTCTGCCCATTTTTAAATTGGATCATTTGGGTTTTTTTGGCTATTGATTTGTATGAGTTCCTTACATATTTTGGATACTGGCCACTTATTAGATTCATGATTTGCAAATTTTCTACCATTCCATGGGTTGCCCTTTTATTTTACAAATTGTCTCTTTTGCTTTTTAGTTTGATATTATCTCACTTTTTGGGGTGGGTTACATATCTGTCTGTGTACAACATTTCCTCTTACTGTTAAAAACTTCAATGAAAAAATCTTCATTTTTTTTTTCCTCAAGATTTCTTTTACAAAATGTCTTTTCCGTTACTGGTCAAAATGAAGTCTGGAATAACAATTACTTTTATTGCTTCCTCTCCTTCTTCAGAATTGGACTTTCATGTCAGCCATTACTCTGAATAGACCTAAGAGCAAAGTTTGTTTTCCTTTTGTTTATTCATGTTTAAGTTACTACATTAAGTGCATGAATCTTGAGCATACCACTTGATTAATTTTTATATATTATATACAGTGTAACTACCACCCACACTAAGATATGGAATATTTCTTTTGCCCCAGCAGTCTCTTTTATATGCCTGTCAGTCAGTAGCCCTCCAGAGGTAACCACTGTTCTAAGTTTTTTAATTTAATATACAGGCACACTTCAGAGATATTATGAGTTTAGTTCTAGCCACTGTAATAAATCATGTATTGAAATAAACTGAATCCCATGAGTTTCTTGGTTTCCTAGCGCATATAAAAAAGTTATGTTTGTACTATATTTTTGTCTAATTGTACAAAAAGCACTATGTGTAAAAAAATGTATATACCTAATCTAAAAAAAAAAAGGTAATTGCTAAAAAATGCTAAACATCATCTGAACCTTTAGGAAGTTATAGTAGTAGCATGAAAAATTACTGGTCACAGATCACCACAAAAAATACAGTAATAACAAAAAGTTTGAAATATTGTTGAAAATTACCAAAATGTGACCCACAGACATGAAGTGAGCAAATGTGTTGGAAAAAAATGGTGCTGATAGACTAGCTCAATATGGGATTGCCACAGACCTTCAATTTGTTGTAAAAAGAAAAATTTTAAAAACCCAGTGTCTAAGAAGTGCAAATAAAGTGAAGCAAAATCAAATGAGATATGCCTGCAAATGTATTCATATAGTATGTATTCTTTTGTGTTTGCCTTATTTTGCTCAATATTGTTTATTAGATATATCCATGTTGTTAGGTAAAGCATCCTTTTATCAGAGAAGGCAATTGCATCCCACTCCAGTACTCTTGCCTGGAAAATCCCATGGACAGAGGAGCCTGGTGGGCTACAGTCCATGGGGTCGCTGAGAGTGGACACAGCTGAGCGACTTCACTTTCACTTTTCACTTTCGTGCATTGGAGAGGGAAATGGCAACCCACTCCAGTGTTCTTGCCTGGAGAATCCCAGGGATGGGGGAGCCTGGTGGGCTGCCATCTATGGGGTCGCACAGAGTCGAACATGACTGAAGCGACTTAGCAGCAGCAGCAGTATGTATTCTTTTGTGTTTGTCTTATTTTGCTCAATATTGTTTATGAGGTATATTCATGTTGTTAGGTAAAGCATCCTTTTATATTTTGCAATACTATTCTGTTGTATGACTATACCACAGTTTATCCATTCTGCTGAAAGCCATTTGGATTCTTTCTGATTTGGGCATATTATAAATAAACCTTCTATGAATAATCTTGTACAAGTCTTTTGGTGGATATAACCCCTCATTTTTCTGGGTATATGCATAGGAGTGGAATTGTGGAATCATAGGACAGGTATATGTGTATCTTTCATATATACTGCCAAACCGTTTTTTTTTATGATTGGTAAATATTTACCCCCACAGCAATGTACAGAAGTTCTAATCTCTTTATTCTTGCCAGTAGTTAGTACTGACCATGTCTATTGAATTTTAGACACTCTGGTGGGTAGGTAATGTAGCTAAGTATATGTCATTATGATATTTAATTTGTATTAATAGCAAAGTTTCAAAGGGTGAGGGGAAGACTTTTGGAAAGTAATTGTTAATTTTATATGTAGCAGAGAATATGTACATCTATAAAAGGATTGTATCCATTCTTCACCAAACTCCCATCCAGACTGCCACAGTGGATACATGTTAAAAGGATGTTAAAGGGAAATTCCCTTTATACATGTACATTGTTAGAAGGCAGCAGAAATATTTTGCCTCACTTAATGAAGAATATGGATTAAGTTGTATGATGAAAGTGACTGTGAATATGTAGGGGCAAAATTGAATCTTAAAGTAAAGTAATTCTTTACTTCTTAAGTCTGCTGATGAAAGTACCAGGGTCTTAGTCAGCAGTTACTTTGTGTTTTTTGTTTTTAGAAGGAAATGGTATAGTTCCTGCTGTTTTCATGTAGAAAAAATAAGTGGATTTTACAGCTAACTTGGACAAGATTCATTGTAATTTCTTTTCCCTTCACTAGATCTGTCTGCTCCAGAGTCTGCCCTTTTCCAAGGGGGACATACTTTACTCCCACCAGCTAGTTTTCAGGTAAGTTGAGATTTCCTTTACATTTCAGTCCTTAGAGAGAAATTGTGTATTCTACTGATGTGATGTGTGTTTATCTAGGAACCAATGTTGGCAATTCATTCTGGGCTCCCATTTGCCGACCACTTTCTTCCTAACTCTGCCTCTCCAGCTTGAGTTACACAAGAAAGAAGCAATGAGAACTGCACAAACTCTCCTAAACCCTCTAGACTACAGAGATTTTTGTTCCTTCTCCATTTTCCATGGTACTCACTTCACCTTTTTAATATTTATATTTTTGTAGCAGTCATTTGGTCTATTCAGGTAAAATATCAAGTTTTGCTCTCTCATCGCTGGCACATGGCAAGATGTAAGCAAGAAGTAAGTGATGAATGTATTAGTCAAGCTGGAGAACTAGAGTTCACAGGACAGAGTACTATAGTCACCTTGACTTCCTCAAACTCAGCATTATCTTTTCAGTTCAGAGAATCTGCAGGGTGGCTCTTGAATTCTCCTTCCCTGCACCCCTGCCTGGAAACTCTCAAAGCAGTAAGCTGGAGCAGTTGTAGGGCTCACTTCATTTGTTTGCTGATTCACAGAGATCACTGTTCTTTGTTACCTGAGATTCAGTGCCTTGGAAACTTGTTTCATACATTTTGTCTAGAATTTTTTGGTTATTTAATGCAGGAGGGTAAATCCAATCCTGTTAATCCCATCAGGACCACAGCTTGATCTTTTTGAGGTTTGGTTTTGCACTGTAAGCTTTGCTAGGGCTGATCTAGTATAGTCTTACTATTGGGCTGTGTTCTCAGGGTCCCTATGACCACTTGAGTGATTTGCTAGGATTATTCACCCACCCCAGCAGCATAACTCAGGAATAGAGATCATGACCATAAAGGATACACAGTAGGATCAGAAGGAAAAAGATACGTATGAGGCTCCAAAGAAATCTGGCTGTACTTTCTCTCTTGCTGTTGTCCACAGAGACATGAGAAATGTCTCTCATCGAGGAAGTCTGCTTGAGTCTCTCAGTCCAGAGTTCTTAAAAGGGAGCTGATCACGTCCGTGTGTGCTCCCTTGTGGCTGTTAACTAGTCGTGGTGCAGGCCTTAAACTGGGCACCACATGTGCATCATAAATCTTGACGTATACTTAAACAATGCTGACAGTCTGGTACATCCTGCCCCAGTATTCCAGGCACACAATAACTTCGTCAGTCGTTGACTATATATATATAAACATTCATTTTCAGAGCATGTTTAAGGTTCAGAAACATGGATCCAAGTGTCCCTGGAAATTAGCAAAGATTGAGCAAACCAGACTTGCTGCTTTAACTCTTTCCTCACAGGCTAAACTTGTCCTGCTCCTAAGGTGCACTGGGACTGTTTGTGGGGGCTGATGGCTCATATCATCTTAACTCTGGGTTCAGTTGTGTCATATTGGTAGCTTGTTATTGCCTGTGAAGATTGTTATTGCCTGTGAAGCTCCAGATTTTTGGAGCTCCTCCTCTGTACATCTCCCTTGTCTCTAGTATCTATCATGCAAATCCCCTGCCTTTGTAATCCTGAGCTGCCACCTGTGTCTCTTTAGTTCAGGAAGACCACTGTCCTTGCTCAGGTTCTGCTCCCTGCTCTACAGTCTGGAGATGCGTCAAGGCAGGAAACTGAAGGATCTGAGGAGCTCCTGTGATTTTCTCCCTTTTCTCAGGGATCACAGTTCTGTTCTGTCTGCTGTTCAAAGTACTAAAACCCTTGTTTCAGTTATATTGTGGAGTTTTATAGTTGTTTACACTGGGAAAGCTAGTCCAGTTGCTCTGTCAAGGTTATAAGTCCCAATAATTTATCTGTTTTAAAACAAAATTAACTCATTTGCTCAGGAAGTTCCCCTGCATTGCCTCTGAGTCCCACTAGAGTTGCACTGATAATATTTGATAGTGTATTCTTTTAGCTTTTTCTCTGTGCATTAACATACAAACTTTCCTATTCATAAAAATTAAAATGGTGTAATACCATGTATGCCATTTTTAATATGACATACATTTCCTAATCAGTGCATATAGAGACACTTTATTTTTTGATACACTTTATTTTTAAAATGTCTACATGAACTGCTTTGGTATGGATGTACCATATATTCTTTAACTTCTCTCCTATTAATGGACATTTAAGTTTACTTTTTTTCCTCACAGTGTTGCAAGGATATTTTTACATATGTTTTTGCATCCCAGGGTGTTTCTAGAGAATAAATTCCTACAACCTACAAACTTGGCTTGAATGATATATGCATTTAAAGTTTTGATAGATCCTGGCAGACTGGCCCTGTATAGATTGCATTAGGGTTCTGTTCCCACCGTAATACACATGCGCACTTTCAGCTGTGTTCCCTAATCTGATATCTCATTGTTTTATTATGTTTTTCTTGGAATGAAGCATATTTTCATGGTTTTAATGCCATAGATGAATTGCCTGTGTGGGTTGTTGGCCTTTTTTTGTTATTGTTGTAGGTTGTTCATCTTTCATCCATTTTGCTATTTGCAGGAGTTTGGAATGTTGCATTTTTTTATGGTTTTTTACAGAAGCTTTACATTTTATGTAGTTTTATCTGTCAATCTCTCATAATTTTTGCCTTCCATATATCAAGGTTATGAAAGTATTTTTATGTCTTTTATTCTATTATCTTATTTTTGCTTTTTCTTTAAAATTTGATGTCCAATCCAGCAGATATTTTTGTGATGCCATGAAGTAGGGAACTCACTTTATTTTTTTTTCCCAAATAGACAGTTATTTGTTATGACACCATTTTGTGACTAATCCACCTTCTCAAAGCTAATTTGAAAGTTGCTTAATCCCATTTAGTTCTTATAAACAAAGCTGTATTTTGCGGTTGTCTGTTTTTCCTTGAGTTTTATTCCATACTAGACCAGTATGTTTTACCTTTCAGTATACTTTACTATGTTATTTAGTATATTTTGAAATGTGGTAGGGTAAGTCTCCTCCCCAGATTCTTTCAAACACATTTTTGGCTGTTCTTGCACTTACAGTAGTAAAACATATTACTGATGTTAGTAAGTTTACTCTTGATACTTGAGATATCTTGAAACACACAGATGATGATGATGATAATTATGAAGATCAGTACAACAGCAGTCAACATTGACTGAGCACGTGCTAGACCCTAAATTAAGCATTTGATAGCAAACATTTATTCTTACAGTAATCCCATGAGTCAGGTTCTGTTTTTATATTCATTTTGCAAAGGAGGAATTATCAGAATCATTTTTCAGATAGCTCAGAACTTCCCTTACTTCTATCAGTATAGCTAAATTTGCCCCTTTCCGAGGTAAATGCTTTATGGCTAAGCAGAAATATGTCTGGTCTTCCAGGAATCAGTGACCTTCAAGGATGTGATAGTGGACTTTACCCAGGAAGAATGGAAACAGCTGGATCCCGTACAGAGAGGTTTATTCAGGGATGTGACATTGGAGAATTATACACATCTAGTTTCTATAGGTAAGGATGACTTTTCTGAGTTAATATCTGGAAGTGTAGAGGAGGAGGGAACTCACGTACTTAGGTGAGTTTTTTCCTTTCAGTTAAGGAACCAAAGACTTCTAAAGTTTGAAAGGTTTTGAAAAGGTTTCTACTCTCTAGTAGCCTTCCTTCATAGCTCAGTTGGTAAAGACTCTGCCTACAGTGTGGGAGACCTGAGTTTGATCCCTGGGTTGGGAAGATCCCCTGGAGAAGGGAAAGGCTACCCACTCCAGTATTCTGGCCTGGAGAATTCCATTGACTGTATAGTCCATGGGGTCACAAAGAGTCAGACACGACTGAGTGGCTTTCACTTTCACTCTCTAGTAAGTAGAAGGACAAACTAATAATTTTTCTAAACCCAGATAACATAGAAGCTTTGTATATGTTTTACTTCCATCTGATTTGTCCACCTCTCCTTTCCTCTAAAGACAAAGCGATGAGAATGAACTCTGAGAAGACACTTTTCTCTCACTGCAGAAAGGTAACTTTTTTTTTTATTCCAATGAATAGGACTCCAAGTTTCCAAACCTGATGTGATTTCTCAGTTAGAGCAAGGGACAGAGCCATGGATTGTGGAGCCCAGCATCCCAGTAGGGACCCTTGGAGGTAAGTAGTGGGTACCCAGCAGATGAATGTTATCAACTCTGACCACCAGCCTGATGAGAGGATTTTACATCTGAAATGTAGATGTACTTGCTTCTCCTTAAAGTGTCTGTTGTGGAGAATGGGAAAGCATTTGTACTCTCTTATGTGTTGTCAAAACACTAAATGTCTCAACATGTGAATACATATACATTTTTATGCTCCTTTCAAAGGACGTGTCCTTCCTGCTCTTTTCTAAAAGCAACTTCTTGACATGGAATCTGGATTCTATCCTTTCCCAGCCTCCTTTGGGACCCAAGTCTTATAATTATTAGTACTTTTCAGTCCTTACAGTTTTCTTTTTGGATCTCTAGGCTCCATCCCCAGAACCTTCAAACAGAAATAGATACCTAAATTCCAGATACTTTTACTCAACACTGTTAATCTATCTGGCCACCATCCAGTCTGCCTTTTTGCTTTCCCAACCAAACTCTGCAAAATGAGTTCCATACCTGTAGACATCATTTTTTTTCATACCTAGTCCTGCCTTCATCTCATTGTGTAGCTTCTTATCCTACACAGTATTGTCCTGTCCTTGACATTATGAATAACTTTCTTCTAAACCTTGATTCTTAAATTGCACAGAGAGACCTCTTCAAAGATCTGACCCTGAAAAAATATAGAAACTAAGACACTTTAGGTAAGGAATATATCTTCAGAAGTAATGAGGTAGGCATGGGGGTCCTTTTTTATGAGGAGGAAAAAAGCATGCAGTGTTCAGATTTGGGAAGTGCTGAATTAGCTAAATTTTAGCAGGTTTCATTCTCTTTTTTTGGCTGTGCAGGGTCTTTGTTGCAGACCACAGGTTTACCATTGTGATGTTGGCTTGTGGACTCTGAAGCATGGACTCAGTTGTGTCACATGGCCTTACTTGGTTCATAGCATGTGGGATCTTCCCAGACCAGGGAGCAACCCATGTCCCCTGTATTAATTAACAGGTGGATTCTTATCCATTGTGCCACCAGGGAAGTCCTTTAGCTGGTTTCTTATTAGAGAACTACTCAGAGATTTTTTTTTTACATAGTCGAGAATTATGTATTTCTAAGAGTTGCATAGAATGTAACATTTCTCTCCCCCATCCTCCTAACCATGATTCTGGTTTGTTTGTTTTTTTTATACTGCACCTTCAAAATCTTTCTTTTAAAAGATGGTTTCATGGAACACAATTTGAAAAACTAATTTTTAAAAAATAAGAGTTTTATTAACTTGGGTTTACAGTTTGTTAACTTTTGGAAAGTTACAATGAGGTGGCCACTGGCCCAAGCCCTAGTCTACATCATTTTCCTGTTCTTTTTATTACCATCTTCTCTAGGCTGTCTTGGTGACTTGGGCCCTGCCGGATTGTGAGATATATATATAGAGAGAGATATTTATTTATTTGCCTATCTATCTATCTATATATATATACACACACACATATTTTGTCTCGCTAGTCTACCTTATTCTTTTGCAGCCTGAATGTCAGCACCCTCTATTATCTCTCCAGGCACAGGGTGTCAGAATATACTGTGGTCATTGCCCATTGAATTTGCATACTGTATAGTAAAGTGAAAATTGCTTCCTGCAGTAGGAGTAGTAGTGTTCAGTTTGGCCTGGAATTTTCTCCATTCTTTCATTCATAAACTCACTCCTGATACTCTGGTTACCTTCTTGGTTAGTGCATGGACAGTAGGACAATGTGGATAATATTAGTCAGTCTGTTGCATGTTTATTGCTTTCATCTGGAACTCCAACCTGGTTCAAGATCAGTCACTTCTACACTCTTTTTGCCTTTAACAGCATATGACTCCGTGGTCTCCATATCCTTCCCTGTGAAGTACTTCCAGGAGATAATTTTTATGGTTATCTACTGTACAAGTAGATAACAACAACAAGGGCTTCCCTAGTGGCTCAGACAGTAAAGCATCTGTCTGCAATACAGGAGACCCAGGTTGGATCCCTGTGTTGGGAAGATCCCCTGGAGAAGGAAATGGCAGCCCACTCCAGTACTCTTGCATGGAAAATCCCATGGACCTCAGAGCCTGGTAGGTTACCGTCCATGGGGTCACAAAGAGTTGGACATGACTGAGTGACTTCACTTTCACTTTCACTGTACAAGTAGTAGTTCCCTTGTGGCTCAGCTTGTAAAGAATCCACCTGGAATGTGGGAGACCTGGGTTTTGATCTCTGGGTTGGGAGGATCCCCCAGAGAAGGGAAAGGCTACCCACTTCAGTATTCTGGCCTGGAGAATTCCATGGACTGTTTAGTCCATGGGGTCGCAAAGAGTCAGACACAACTGAGTGCCTTTCCCTCACTATACAAGTATATCCTTCTTAGTGTCAGATTTGTTGTGGGAAACATATCCATTTCTTATATTGATTGGTTGTTCCCCCCCAAACTTGTTCTGCATTAATCTTCTTGTCCCTGCTAGAGAAATATTGCTGTTATGAGGCTGCCTGCCCTTCTGCATGCTGGTAGGTGCTACATCATTATCAATCGTTCCAGGTATGGAGGGGATGGTAGGCAGCTCTGGCTCCCTGCCCTGCTCCTCATGCAATGATAATGGTGATGATCACAGCTGAGCTGGTAGCACAGGTGATTCAGGGTTTGCTGGAGGTCTGCTGTACCTTCTTGTTATCAGTGGAACTAAAGAAATGCTGTTTTAAATACAGCCTTTTTTTCTTTACTAAATCTGCCAATACTGACTACCCTGTCATCTTTCTTGTCTTGGTACAAGATAAACTATCCCACAGTAGACAGCAGAATAGTGTACCTCTGCTTCCTGATTATGTATTTTTCTGGTTTCTTATATTGTTTTGCTTGTTTGCTGAAAACTGCTTTCTTTCATTAGTATATTTTATTCTTCCATTACACTAAACACACTCAAGAATCTTTCCTTATTGCTGCTCTTTTTCCACATACATTCTTACATCTTTAGCTATTCTTTTCCTTCCTCTTTTGAGCTGATAGTTTCTATCCTATATTGGAACATTTTAGTTATTCCGCTACTTTTGCCATCTTCCATCCCCTCAAACACCATTATAGTCCAGTTCTCCTTTTCTCTTCCTAATTCTCAAAATGCCTAGGGTTGACCTTGTCATCTTCCTCCACCTAAATTATTTTCTTTACTATTTACAACTTTCTCATTTCTAGCAGTGATACAGCTACTCCTTCAGTTTTCTAAGCTATAAACCATGGAGCCCAAGTCATATCTTCTGTTTGTCTTATCTTAAAATCACGGTTCTTAGATTTTTTGTTGTTGTTGATGTTCACTGGCAAGGAATCCCTGTTCAGACTGCCCTTTTTAGATCCAGTCCATCTTATCTCCTTAGCTATGTCTGTGGTCACTTTCTAAATTTACTGTCACCTTAAATGAAGTTCCCTTCCTGGTAGAGATTATCTGTGAAATTAGGCAGTCTCTTGCTGCTTTCATATTTTATTTATCATTCTCCTTACCTCTTTCCAAATGTCTCCCCAAATAATAGGGCTGTAATTGAAAGTTCTCAGAGTTCCCTGAGGGCTTTATTTTTAGTTTCATTAGGTCATCCCCACAGTAACACTTTTGTTGTTGTATTTGTCTTTTTTTCCCTCATTTCAGAGTATGCTGACATTTTCTTTTTCTTTCAGACTGGGTGACAAGACCAGAAAATAGCATAACAGCCTCAGAGCTGGACATTTCTGGAGAAGAGTCATCTCCAGGGGCAGTAGCAGAAAAGCACAAAAGGGATGATCCTTGGAGCACCAACTTCTTAGAAACTTGTGAATCCAAAGGCAGTCCAGAGAGGCAGCAGGCAAACGAACAGACACTGCCAAGGGAAATAAAAAGAACTGAAAAGACCATACCAACTTTGGAGCGAGCACATGTAAATAATGACTTTGAAAAAAGCATCAATGTGAGTTTAGACCTTTTAACACACAAAGAAATATCTCCAAAACAGACCTCTACTAAAACAAGTGTCAAACAGAATTTAAACCCAGTTAAAAAAGAGAAGTCTTGTAAGTGCAATGAATGTGGGAAAGCTTTTACTTATTGTTCAGCTCTTATTCGCCATCAGAGAACGCATACTGGAGAAAAACCCTACAAATGTAATGAATGTGAAAAAGCCTTCAGCCGGAGTGAAAACCTTATAAACCATCAAAGAATTCATACTGGAGATAAACCATATAAATGTGATCAGTGTGGGAAAGGCTTCATTGAGGGTCCATCTCTTACTCAACATCAAAGAATTCATACTGGAGAAAAACCCTATAAGTGTGATGAATGTGGGAAAGCTTTTAGTCAGAGAACCCACCTTGTTCAGCATCAGAGAATACACACTGGTGAGAAACCATATACTTGTAATGAGTGTGGAAAAGCCTTTAGCCAGAGAGGCCACTTCATGGAACACCAGAAAATCCATACAGGAGAAAAACCTTTTAAATGTGATGAATGTGATAAAACATTTACCAGGAGCACACACCTTACTCAGCATCAAAAAATCCATACTGGAGAGAAAACCTATAAATGTAATGAATGTGGAAAGGCTTTCAATGGACCCTCAACGTTTATTCGTCATCATATGATTCATACTGGGGAAAAACCATATGAGTGCAATGAATGTGGTAAAGCCTTCAGTCAGCACTCAAACCTCACTCAGCATCAGAAAACACATACTGGGGAGAAACCTTATGATTGTGCTGAGTGTGGGAAATCCTTTAGTTACTGGTCATCTCTTGCTCAACATCTCAAAATTCATACTGGAGAAAAACCTTACAAATGCAATGAATGTGGAAAGGCCTTCAGTTACTGCTCATCCCTTACTCAACATCGGAGAATTCACACCAGAGAAAAGCCTTTTGAATGCAGTGAATGTGGAAAGGCTTTCAGTTATCTCTCAAACCTTAATCAACATCAGAAAACTCATACCCAAGAGAAAGCTTATGAATGTAAGGAATGTGGGAAGGCCTTTATTCGAAGTTCATCTCTTGCTAAACATGAAAGGATTCATACTGGTGAGAAGCCCTATCAGTGTCATGAATGTGGGAAAACCTTCAGTTATGGCTCATCCCTTATTCAGCATAGGAAAATACATACTGGAGAAAGACCTTACAAGTGTAATGAATGTGGGCGAGCCTTCAACCAGAACATACACCTTACACAGCATAAGAGAATTCACACGGGAGCAAAGCCTTATGAGTGTGCTGAGTGTGGCAAAGCCTTTCGACATTGTTCATCTCTTGCTCAACATCAAAAAACACACACAGAAGAAAAACCCTACCATTGTAATAAGTGTGAAAAGGCCTTTAGCCAGAGCTCCCATCTGGCTCAGCATCAGCGAATTCACACTGGAGAGAAGCCCTATAAGTGCAATGAATGTGACAAAACCTTTAGCCGGAGCACTCATCTGACTGAACATCAGAATACTCATACTGGAGAGAAACCTTACAACTGTAATGAATGCAGGAAGACTTTCAGCCAGAGCACTTACCTCATTCAGCATCAGAGGATTCATTCAGCAGAGAAGCCTTTTGGATGTAATGATTGTGGAAAAGCCTTCAGATACCGTTCTGCTCTCAACAAACATCAGAGACTGCACCCTGGCATATGACTCTTCTAGGATCATCCTAAACATAGGGGATGCATTTATTCGGGGATACATTTACTCTGGTTTGTCCATTTGTTCAACACAGAAGAATCAGGCTGGATTGAGAAACTGCCGAAAATACTTTTACTTTTCACTGTTGTGCTGTGGAATGGAAAGTGCATTGGCCTGAAATAATCCAATTATGTTGTTAAGCAATTTTGTGACATTGGCAAATTCAGCCATTTTAAGATTCAGTTTCCTCTGTGAACTGAGGGATTTGGAGTAGATCATTTATTCAGTTTTGTATGTTCACAATATATTCTTGAATAGGATTATTATACATCAGCATTTTGCTGTGTTGCATCTAGAGTATATGTATTTATGCATGTTTTGCTAATAGAAAGCATTTATGTCTCAGCAAGTAGACTGGAGGTCTGTTATGCTCCTGTTCTAACACATTCAAGTTCTTTAAGTCACTGGTTCCTAATAAAAAGAATTGTAAAATACCCTCAAATTAATAATTCAGGAGCATATAATGGCTCACTTAAGTCACTACAGGTATTAAACCTTCCTATTATATTCTCTTCTAGTACGTTTTAACATTCTAAAAGTTTATCACAACTACATAGACCCTCTACTGCAGCTTACACCTGTGCTATTTAACCCTAGTTACATAGTGAAATCACTTCAGTAACTTTATAAAATTCTGTTGCCAAGACTCCACCCCCAGTGACTAATTGGCTCAGGGAGTAGGGTCCAGGCTTCAGTATCTTTTTAAAACTCCTAATATGTACCCTGGGAAAAAAAAAAACTGGATTAGATTTCAGTACTCACTCCCTTAGTACCTCCTTGTAGCTACTCCTAGAAGCTCACAGGTAGCTATTGCATACACATAATGTAATTTTGACTGTTCGTTTGTTTTGTAAATTGATTTCTCAAACTTTGAGAGGTAAGGTCAATTTGTTTCCTTACCAAAGTGTAGAAATTAAATGGCTGTATAAAATAATAGTCATTTTATTTGCTTTTCCTTGGCCACCTGATATCATGTGCAGATGACAGTGAGTGACACCCTTGAAGATGCGTGGCCCATAGGCTGCATGGCCATTTGTGACAACCCTGGTCAAAATAACATTTGAGCCTGAAATAAATGTGAATTTAGCCATAAAGAGATTGGCCCTCATATTTTCTCCAGATACAGTCTGATTAAGTGGTCAGCTCTTTTAGGAGCAAATGACAATTTCCTAGCCTGTCCTTGAGAATGGGGAGCTCTGAGAACAAAATGTAGCACTGAAATTGATCATTGTTTATATAAAGGGGTTCCAGACTCTTCCCACAAAGGAGATTTGGGGAGCGAGTGCTATAACTCACTTCAAGTGAAAAAAATCCATATTTTTGCTTATATTATGCCAGTGACCTGCATCAGATTTTTGTCACCTCCTTAAGTGAAGATGCCAGGCAGTGAAGAACAGAATTCAGGAAATAAAGTAGCCATTTAAACCTTGGGACTTTTTTCTGTTGTTTTGAAACATCCTTGAAGAAATGTCATCTTAGTATTTCTTAATTTCTCAAGGCTTCCCTTATATAGGAATTTTTTTTATCCCACAGCAGAGAGGTAGATGCTGGCAGAGAGGAATGGATCTCAGGCTATAGGATACACTTTGGTTGGAACCTGAGCCACTCCCACAGCGTGAGGAAATGAATTTTCTATATCCAGGTGAAGGGTCCTCCTGTTTCAAAGGAGATCCCAAAATAGAAAATACCAGAGTTTGTCTGGAATGAACAAGAAGACTCTGTTCTTTTGCCACACTGATTCCCATATGAGGGAACAGAATTTATTTGGGAATTTCTCACTAACCTTGGAAGATCTTACTTTGTTCCATTAATTTGATCTCTTCATAGATAATGGTCAGGTCAAACCCAGAGCACTGGGAATGTGTGATCACTGCCTAACTTAATTCTTCTTTTATTAAAAACAAATCTGATCTTTCATGCCTTTATATTCTCAGACTGGATGTGTGCTAACCACTCCAAGATAATATAGGCCTGGAGAAGGGATAGGCAGTGTGGTTCCAGAACTTAACATGATCTCACAACTCTCTACTAGCTATCCCAGTTTTCCCAAAGTGGGTGAATTTGCAATTGCTGCTGTTTCTCAGAGATACCAATCTACTTATACACTGTGGTAAACTAAGGTTTGGTCCTTTGTCACCTGATCTGTCCCTTAGCCATGTACTTAACCTTCCCTCCTTACTCCTATTTTAAGAGCAGAGTGAGTAATTTTAAGTTTCAAACTTTTCTGAATTTTGTCATTTATATGCCATAAACACCAACTATAACACTAACATTACTTCCTTAACATCATACACAAAAGAGTAGAGCAAAATTAAAATCTAAAGGGGAGATTTTGAAGTTAGAAGTCATAATTTCTTCGTTGAAGTTATAATTAGTCCAGAAAAGGAACAGAGGGATTCAGCTTAGAGGCTTCACAGCCACTGAAGCTGTTCAAAAATAAAAAGATCTCAAAAATAACTAAAAAATCCAGATAGTTCTTTATGAAGCAAAAGATTCCCTATTATTTACCCAAAAAATCTAATACTAATTTTCATATGTATCTTTGGATGTCTCAGTGTCCTAGGTTGAGCCTTTAGAGACTAGATGCAGTGAGCTTCAGTATACAAATGGAAAGGTTGATCTTGAAACAGTATAAATGGTATGACTGTTAAAACAGGAGAGAACATAGCTAAATCTTCTAGTGAATTTGATAATTTGGGAACATTTTGAATCAAGAAGACACAGTACCCACAGAACCTGGGCCTCCTAATTTTATAATAAAGAGAAAGAAGAAAGACAGTGGAAGGAGGCACAACCCCCTAGGCTTACTACCTCAAATACTAGGCACCAAGTATTTATAATTGATTAACTGGTTGAAGGTTAAGAAGGGAAAGTACATTAAAAGGATGGGGCCGGGGAGAGGTCAATACTTCAACATGATCATAATCATGGCCCAAGTCCCTAGGTAAATTATAGCATCCAGGCTGGAGAGAAGGAAATGAAACTAGGAAGGGACAGAGAAAATGGAGGGACACAGGGCCTGTGAATACTGTGATATGAGCTCAGGGGGCTTAAAGAGCTATGTTAAAAAGTTGAGATGCCTCCCTGTTTGCTTTTCGGGGGTAATAGAGATTTCTGAAGAAAGAGCACTTTGAAAAATTTTACTTGATCTCTCTACAGTTCAAGCAGCTAGGAAAGATGATTGTACAACATGAGACAGCATGTGGTACTCAAAATCGTCCTTGACCTGAGCTATTGGCACTCTGCCTTTGATACCTGGAACATATCCACCTTCATTTCCCTTAGGATGAATTATTTTCCATAAGTTTCATGACCCTTCATGCAAAACACCACCTGTAATTGAGTCTGTTTATATTTTAATGACTGACTGCTGACATTTCAAGCCCCATCCTTTCCCCTTGTGCTTCCTATCTGGGCAAGCTAAATAAGCAAGCCTGGGTGCTTCCTCCCTTGGTGTTTGGGTAGAGGGTGTTCAAACCACGCAATCCCTGGCTCACATGCATGAACCCCAATACCAGTCCAACCCCATCCACCATAAACCTGATATGGAAATCCCTCCCTGCACGCTCTTGGGCTGTTATCAGGCCAGTTTGGGAGCCTGCTGTGCTCTCCCCAGAAAGGTTTTATTTATGGATAAGAAACGTTTTCATATTCTATTGGAGCATGTGGGAAGTCATTAGACTTGACATCTGAACCAAATTTTCAGTGGGGATGATCTACCTGCCTATGTGGGGGTGACCATAGCACCTCCACCCCAGACAGTCTTTGCATGAACTAAAGCTCAGGTTTCAACACATAAAAGTGTTAGGAATCAAATTGTTTCCCTGAAGAAATTCTGGTTCAACTACAAAAACAACCTGCAAAATTAAAATCATGTATAGGTGGGACTTCCCTGGCTGTCTAGTGTTTAAAGACTGCACTTCCAATGCAGGGGTGTGGGTTCTATCCCTGGTTGGTCCGCATCCCATGCAGTGTGGCAAAAAAAAAAAAAAAAACACATCTACTTGCTGCATTGAAACAAGATATAATGTTAAATCACACATAATTTGCTCTGTGTGACCTATCAGTGCTGGAGAGTGTTTATAGTTCAAGGTTTAAGAGATATAGCAAGACATTTTAGAAAATTAATTACCTTTTTCTTCTATAAACCGCAATTATTAAAATTTATTGGTGGTATATCTGTCCAGCTAATGGTAGAGAGTGGTTCCTAGGGAAAATTTATGACAAGACCAAAGTCAGAGCAGTTTCTTTTTCTCTGGATTTGTTCTTGGGGATGGTTTTGGTGTAGGGGGAGATGATATGAATGACCTCACAGTGTGTTGGAATCTGTATTCTAGACCCTGTCTTGGACACAACTTTGTCTCAGATGGGCTCAGATGGGTGCCTGGGCCATGGATGAACTCACCCTTGAATAGGGGTGAGGGCATTCATCTCCATATTGGACTAGTGAGAAAGCATAAAGGCTCAAGAGCCAGGTCCAAGAGAATTTATCGTTACTGAGGCCCCTGGGTAATGTAGTTCTGAGCAGATTACTTTGGGGCCAAGAGAAATCTGGAGCCACAGTTATGGCACTGCCCAAGAAGACCAGGAAACAAGGAGTGCGTCTATTGATGAAAGAAGGTATTTTCAGGGGCCACTTCTTATTTGGTCCCTTTTCACTCCACCTCTAGGCAGTGTCCCAAGCAGAAACTAATGGCCATACTTAGTTTAACGGAAGAAAATTTAAACAAGAGAGGAAACCAGCATAGGAGAGTGGAACACTAGCATCTAACAATTGCAGGAAAACTACCACCTGGAGCCTGAAAAAGCAAGAGCAAAATAAAAATGTAATCATTTTCCTTGGCTGCTGTAACAAATTGGTGCCTTAAATCGACATATCTATTTTCAAAGACTTGTAGTCCAGAAGTCTGAAATAAGTTTCACTGGGCCAAAATTGAGTTGTTGGCTGATCCACACTCCTGGAATCTCTAAGGGGAGAATTAACTGGGTGGGTAAAGCAGCATGTGAATTTAAGTAGAATCTTTATAAATCAGTTCAGTTCAGTCACTCACTCAGTTGTATCTGACTCTCTGAGACGCCATGGACTGCAGCACGCCAGGCTTCCCTGTCCATCACCAAATGATGGAGCCTGCTCAAACTCATTGCAATCGAGTTAATGATGCCATCCAACCATCTCATCCTCTGTCATCCTATTCTCCTTCTGTCTTCAATCTTTCCCAGTGTCACAGTCTTTTCCAATGAGTCAGTTCTTCGCATCAGGTAGCCAAAGTATTGTAGCTTCAGCTTCAGCATCAGCCCTTCCAATGACTATTTCGGACTGATTTCCTTTAGGACTGACTGATTTGACCTTTTTGCAGTCCAAGGGATTCTCAAGAGTCTTCTCCAACACCACAGTTTAAAAGCATCAATTCTTCGGCGCTCAGCTTTCTTTATGGTTCAGCTCTCACATTCATACATGACTACTGGAAAAACCACAGCTTTGACTATGTTTTTAAATAAGAGAGAATTATTAGACTTGTTTGGATCGATGCTGTCCAGCCATCTCATCGTCTGACATCCTCTTTTCCTTCTGCCCTCAATCTTTCCCAGCATCAAGGATTTTTCCAATGAGTCATCTGTTTGCAATGTTCATGCAATGAACATGAACTTGGGCAAATTCTGGGAGATGGTGAAGGACAGGGAGACCTGGTGTGCTGCAGCCCATGGGGTTGCAAAGCTTTGGACACAACTGGGCGACTGAACAACAGCAATTAGACTTGTTTACAGTGATAATGAGTCACTAGAAAAGGAGAGTCTGAAAAGTGAAAGGAATGTGAAAGTAAAGTCTTCAAGGAGGCAGAAAGAAATGGTATCTCTGACAATGTTGGGATCGATAGTGGGTGTGGAACGTGTGAAGGACAGAAGCTTGTGGGTGGGAAACAGATGGCAGGCACCTTTAAAAGGCAGAGGAGGAGGAGGACTTTTGGAACAAGAATTAAAAAGGGAAGGATAAGATCCACTAGTGGGAGAGGAGAAGCACACACAGCAGCTGCTGCATTACCCACACGCGTGGGGATTCCTGCCTGCCAAGACCCCGAGGTTCCAGATAAAAGGCAGAATGTTCGCTGGATGATTCACCCATGTAGATATTGATTCAACAAATATTTACTGAGCAACTACTCTGTCAGGCACATTGGTGCCACTTAGCATTAAATGGGAGAAGGCAATGGCACCCCACTCCAGCACTCTTGCCTGGAAAATCCCATGGACAGAGGAGCCTGGAAGGCTGCAGTCTATGGGGTCACTGAGGGTCGGACACGACTGAGCGACTTCACTTTCACTTTTCACTTTCATGCACTGAAGAAGGAAATGGCAACCCACTCCAGTGTTCTTGCCTGGAGAATCCCAGGGATGGGGGAGCCTTGTGAGCTGCCATCTATGGGGTCGCACAGAGTCGGACACGACTGAAGCAACTTAGCGACAGCAGCATGAAATGAGACGTGAAATAGAGCAGAAGTCTAAAAGCCAGATAGATGCCACAGTCATATACATAGGAGAGATCAGGAGAAGACTGAAATGTGGGAGAGCATGAAGGTAAAACATGTGTTCTCTAAGGAGCTGAGATTTACTTTAGTTTCAGAGGTACAGTGAAAAAAAAAATCTAGTAAGAAGATGGGTCCCAGGAAAAGGAATCAGTCAGCATTACAGATATAACAGTGGAGTTGAAAATTCATTTGAGCAGAGATCAAAGGATGACTTGAACATGAGGTTGGAAGGTATTAGCTGGACACATTGTTCCAAAAAGAATGCTAGCATACATTTTAAAAAATTATTACAGAAAATTTCAAATAAACACAAAACAGAAACGTGAACTCTGGTGTATTCTTCACCCAGACTAAATAATAATGAATATTTGCCAATCTTGTATAGCAATCCCTCTCTGACTTTTTATTTAAAATTTTTTATTTTTTCCTGGAATATTTTAAAGTAAGACCCAGACATCATTTGTCTTGTTGTATGTATCTTTTGTATGTATCTTGTTGTATGTGTGGTTTGGGGGTAAAGATCTGGCCTGCCAATGCAGGAGACACAGGTTCGATCCCTGGATGGGGAATATCCCCTGGAGGAGGAAATAGCAACCCACTCCAGTATTCTGGCATGGGAAATTGCATGGACAGAGGGCTACAGTCCATGGGGTTGCAAAGAGTCAGACACGACTTAGTGACTAAATACCATCACCACTGAACCCATGTATCTTTTAACTAATACAATCTTTTTCTTCCTTTAAACATAACCATAATGTCATTATCACAAGTAATAAAATTAACAGTAAGTTTATAAAGTTGTTTTCACAGCAGATTGAAGCCATTTCCTAGGGTTTCCAAATAAAAACACTGGTATTTAGGAAGCTGGAAAAGAAATGCTTGATACAGGGACAGGATTAGTTCTTTGATGGTACCATTAAAAATTATATTGGAAAAAACTAACTAACATGGGGAAAGTTCAAGATAAATGTATATAGTAAATCTTTTGTTATATACAACTAAAGCTCTTTTTATGTATACACAAAATCCATCTCCATATCTAGCATATGTAGATGTATAGATATCAGAAGAAGAAAAGGCTGAAAGAACATTTACTACGTTCAGGGATGATCCAAGTAATGCGATCAGTGTTTATTTTTTGGTTTTTATTTATGCTTTTCAGAGTGTGTTTGTGCATGTTAGGATGGCGGGTGGGGTGGGCGGCAGGGAGAACGTGGCCTGTTTAATGAAGCTGAATGAATAGATAAGAAAGTGACTCATCTTCAATCTCAGTTCACCTATTAGGAAAGTAGATTTAACGCAGTAGACGCCTAACACACCAGTTAAATGAACAAAATCTAACGGAAAAGGGTGAAAACTTCACTCTGCTTTATCAATTTTCTGGAAAAAGAAGTGACAGAGATTCAGGCTAGGATACTTTCCCAAAATGAGGCTCCTTGGTATCGCCACAGCTCGTTGCATTGCATCGCCCACCACAAAAGCCTTTAGAATCTTCAGCAGGAGAGACGAAAGAAGGTTTTTCAATGAGGGAATTGGCCCTAAGACTTCTGGGAAATAGAGTCTTAGCGCTGTGTCGATTGCGAGTCTCTCAGCTTTCTGGGAATTGTAGTTCTCAGATGTAGGACGAGTTGTTTGGCCGAGCCAGCTTCAGAGCGCCCCCCAGAAAGCTGGAAGATGGCTTGGGGCGGTTGAGACGGTCGCTGGCCCCCATCCAGTGGCTTCTAGGAGTAGCCGTCTCAGCTTTGTTAGGGGAAATCTGGACACACAAAGGTCACCATGAAAGTCCAGGAACCCAGCGAAAGCGCGGAGCTCAGAGGCCTTTATCCCCGCGGTGGTCTTCGCACTCAAGCGCCTCCTTCTGGTCGAATGACCACAAGGAAGGCAGCTTGCCTCCGCGAGAGCCTTTCTCCCCATCCATCTACGGCGTTTCCAGAAATGGCTCACGCTGAGAGTCTGGATAGGGGCTCCGTGCATGGACAGAGATTATTCTGAAGACATGCTTCAGTGTGAGCCGAGTCACGGTGATTTTGGCTGTACTGGAAGACCCTCCGTATTTCCTTAGAATAAGACTCCCCACTTCAGATTACTCTTTTGACCCGACTACCCCACCAGAAATTCCTAAAGTTTTGGATTCCACGTTGACTTTAGAGTTGCAAATTAATCATATCAGGTTTGCAACTTTTTAATGTTTTGTATGCATGGCTAACTGCTGAGTTAGCCTCTAACTAACTAATTTAGTTAGTTCCTCTGCTTCATGCCCTACATAGTCTACATGAAAGTTAATGGCAATTAAGGAATTACTGGTCCCTCTTCTTCCTGCTGGGCGGGCACAGGAGGGCCTAGAGGAGCTATTCCACGTTGAAGGTCAGGAAGGGCAGCGGTGAGGAGATACCCCTCGTCCAAGGTAAGGAGCAGTGGCTGCGCTTTGCTGGAGCAGCCGTGAAGAAATACCCCATGCCCAAGGTAAGAGAAACACAAGAAAGATGGTAGGTGTTGCAAGAGGGCATCAGAGGGCAAACACACTGAAACCACACTCACAGAAAACTAGTCAATCTACTCACACTAGGACCACAGCCTTGTCTCACTCAATGAAACTAAGCCATGCCCGTGGGGCAACCCAAGATGGGCGGGTCATGGTGGAGAGATCTGACAGAAAGTGGTCCACTGGAGAAGGGAATGGCAAACCACTTCAGTATTCTTGCCTTGAGAACCCCATGAACAGTATGAAAAAGCAAAATGATAGGATACTGAAAAAGAAACTCCCCAGGTCAGTAGGGGCCCAATATGCTACTGGAGATAAGTGGAGAAATAACTCCAGAAAGAATGAGGGGATGGAGCCAAAGCAAAAAGAATACCCAGCTGTGGATGTGACTGGTGATAGAAGCAAGGTCCGTTGCTGTAAAGAGCAATATTGCATAGGAACCTGGAATGTCAGGTCCATGAATCAGGGCAAATTGGAAGTGGTCAAACAAGAGATGGCAAGAATGAATGTCGACATCCTAGGAATCAGTGAACTAAAATGGACTGGAATGGGTGAATTTAACTCAGATGACCATTATATCTACTATTGCGGGCAGGAATCCCTCAGAAGAAATGGAGTAGCCATCATGGTCAACAGAAGAGTCCAAAATGCAGTACTTGGAAGCAATCTCAAAAATGACAAAATGATCTCTGTTTGTTTCCAAGGCAAACCATTCAATATCACAGTAATCCAAGTCTATGCCCCAACCAGTAATGCTGAAGAAGCTGAAGTTGAACGGTTCTATGAAGACCTACAAGACCTTTTAGAACTAACACCCAAAAAGATGTCCTTTTCATTATAGGGGACTGGAATGCAAAAGTAGGAAGTCTAGAAACACCTGGGGTAACAGGCAAATTTGGCCTTGGAATACAGAATGAAGCAAGGCAAAGACTAATAGAGTTTTGGCAAGAGAACGCACTGGTCATAGCAAACACCCTCTTCCAACAACACAAGAGAAGACTCTACACATAGACATCACCAGATGGTCAACACTGAAATCAGATTGATTATATTCTTCACAGCCAAAGATGGAGAAGCTCTATACAGTCAGCAAAAACAAGACTGGGAGCTGACTGTGGCTCAGATCATGAACTCCTTATTGTCAAATTCAGACTGAAATTGAAGAAAGTAAGGGAAAACCACTAGACCATTCAGGTATGACCTAAATCAAATCCCTTATGATTATACAGTGGAAGTGAGAAATAGATTGAAGGGCCTAGATCAGATAGATAGAGTGCCTGATGAACTATGGATGGAGGTTCGTGACATTGTACAGAAGACAGGGATCAAGACCATCCCCATGGAAAAGAAATGCAAAAAAGCAAAATGGCTGTCTGAGGAGGCCTTACAAATAGCTGTGAAAAGAAGGGAAGCGAGACGCAAAGGAGAAAAGGAAAGATATACCCATTTGAATGCAGAGTTCCAAAGAATAGCAAGGAGAGATAAGAAAGCCTTCCTGAGTGATCAATGCAAAGAAATAGAGGAAAACAACAGAATGGGAAAGACTAGAGATCTGTTGAAGAAAATCACAGATACCAAAGGAACATTTCATGCAAAGATGGGCTTGATAAAGACAGAAATGGTAGGGACCTAACAGAAGCAGAAGATACTAAGAAGAGATGGCAAGAATACACAGAAGAACTGTACAAAAAAGAGCTTCACCTAGATAATCATGATGGTATGATAACTGACCTAGAGCCAGACATCCTGGAATGTGAAGTCAAGTGGGCCTTAGAAAGCATCACTACGAACAAAGCTAGTGGAGGTGATGGAATTTCAGTTGAGCTATTCCACATCCTGAAAGATGATGCTGTGAAAGTGCTGCACTCAATATGCCAGCAAATTTGGGAAACTCAGCAGTGGCCACAGGACTGGAAAAGGTCAGTTTTCATCCCAATCCCAAAGAAAGGCAATGCCAAAGAATGCTCAAGCTACTGCACAATTGATTCATCTCACATGCTAGTAAAGTAATGCTCAAAATTCTCCAAGCCAGGCTTCAGCAATATGTGAACCGTGAACTTCCTGATGTTCAAGCTGGTTTTAGAAAAGGCAGAGGAACCAGAGATCAAATTGCCAACATCCTCTGGATCATGGAAAAAGGAAGAGAGTTCCAGAAACACATCTATTTCTGCTTTATTGACTATGCCAAAGTCTTTGACTGTGTGGATCACAATAAACTGTGGAAAATTCTGAAAGAGATGGGAATACCAGACCACCTGACCTGCCTCTTGAGAAATCTGTATGCAGGTCAGGAAGCAACAGTTAGAACTGGACATGGAACAACAGACTGGTTCCAAATAGGAAAAGGAGTACGTCAAGACTGTATATTGTCACCCTGTTTATTTAACTTATATGCAGAGTACATCATGAGAAACACTGGACTGGGAGAAACACAAGCTGGACTCAAGATTGCCAGGAGAAATATCAGTAACCTCAGATATGCAGATGACACCACCCTTATGGCAGAAAGTGAAGAGGAACTAAAAAGCCTCTTGATGAAAGTGAAAGTGGAGTGTGAAAAAGTTGGCTTAAAGCTCAACATTCAGAAAACAAAGATCATGGCAACTGGTCCCATCACTTCATGGGAAATAGATGGGGAAAGAGTGGAAACAGTGTCAGACTTTATTTTTCTGGGCTCCAAAATCACTACAGATGGTGACTGCAGCCATGAAATTAAAAGACGCTTACTCCTTGGAAGGAAAGTTATGACCAACCTAGATAGCATATTCAAAAGCAGAGACATTACTTTGCCAACAAAGTTTCGTCTAGTCAAGGCTGTGGTTTTTCCTGTGGTCATGTATGGATGTGAGAGTTGGACTGTGAAGAAGGCTGAGAGCCAAAGAATTGATGCTTTTGAACTGTGGTGTTGGAGAAGACTCTTGAGAGTCCCTTGGACTGCAAGGAGATCCAACCGGTCCATTCTGAAGGAGATCAGCCCTGGGATTTCTTTGGAAGGAATGATGCTAAAGCTGAAACTCCAGTACTTTGGCCACCTCATGTGAAGAGTTGACTCACTGGAAAAGACTCTGATGCTGGGAGGGATTGGGGGCAGGAGTAGAAGGGGACAACAGAGGATGAGATGGCTGGCTGGCATCACTGACTCAATGGACATGAGTCTGAGTGAACCCTGGGAGTTGGTGATGGACAGGGAGGCCTGGCGTGCTGTGATTCATGGGGTCGTAAAGAGTCAGACATGACTGAGTGACTGATCTGATCTTCGTGCCCATATCTAGTCACCAATTTCATAGGATTGTTCCTTTAAATCCACTTGTTTAGTCGCTAAAGTTGTATCTGAGTTTTTCCAAGCCCATGAACCATAGCCTGCCAGGTTCTTTCTGTCCATGGGATTCTCCAAGCAAAAATACTGGAGTGGGTAAGCATTTCCTTCTCCAGGGGGCTTCCCAGCCCAGGAATGGAACCTGTGCTTCCTGCGTTGCAGGTGGAATCTTTACCCCTGAGCCACCGGGAGAACCCAAGAGGTCCATAGTGGGGTCAAACCCTGATCTTTGAGTAAGCTGTTTAACATTTGTAAATTTCAGTTTCTTCATCCCATAATATGTTAAGTAAAATGACTCAAATGTGTGAAAAGAGCTGTTCTGGCACCCAGTAATTACTTGATTATGCAGTATACTCTGTCCTCTGCTGCTTCTAACCCAACTCCACCCCACGAAGAGTCTTCATATTTGCATTTCTGAGACTTCCACTAAGAACTCAATATTTTTTCACTGGGAAATACACTGTTTGCCAGGTGTTGTGAAGAACACATAATTTAATTTTTGTTATCAAAAGTGCACTGTATAATTACATGAAGGCCAATGGAGAAATAAATCTTAAATCTATCAGGCTTTCCTTGAAGAATGGACATTTTCTCCCCATCCAAATACAGTGTAAGCAAATGAGCACCTCACTTCACCTGAATGGTCACTTTGCATCTCTACCTGAATAACCATATGGCATACTACAACTTGTCATGATCTTGATCTTCTAGGCAACTTCTCCTTTCTCTAATGCTGATTTGTATTGTTTTCAGTTTTCTGTTTTATCATATCTTGTAAGCTGCCTTGAGTTATTTTTGATACACAGTAGAGTTAAAATAAAGGAGGTGACTATTGTCCAGGACGGCAGTCAGGAGAAAGAGCTTCTTATTTTTTATTGTGATCCTAGTTTTCCATTTCTGTGGATTTTACAGGTCCTTCAGGATTGAAATGAAAGACTATAGGCACATATGTAGAAACAGAATGAGAACTATTAGCATTTATTGAGCATTTATTATGTCAGGCACTGTTTTCATCACTTTTTATGAATAAACCCACCTACTTTTTAAAACAGTCTCATGAAGAGGAAAGCTAAGAGGCCAACGTCCTAGGAGCTCTGAAGGAGAGCCAGTCCTAAGGCTCAATGTACATAATTAAAGATCAAACAAAAATGACCAAAAGATTCATGAGGTTATCTCACCATTCAAAAGATTAGAGAAAATGGACCATTAAATTAAACTCTCTCAATTTAAGTTAAAACTAGAATCCATTAGTTGGGTAGATGGGGCTTCAAGAGATTTAAGACAATTTCTAACTTCAAAAAATTTCATGGATTAAAAGCACTTGACAGAACCAGAGAACAGAATAATAAAGTATGTAATATAGCAGAATGATGCAAACCATCACTGTAAAAGACTTCTAAGAAGGTGGCAATTGAAAGTATCGCAGTGAAGGCAGGATGTGAGCAGGGCTTTTGTAAAAGATTTCTGGAGTTGTTAATACAAGGAAGAAAGCAGGACATGTAAAAGAATGCCATGGAATAATCTGAAAGGAAGCCAAGTGTGAAAGAAAGGCTGTGGCAGAGACAAAGGGTAGGGACACCCAGTTGTACTGGGGAGTAATGAAAATAAATAAGTAGATCCAACTGTGGAAGGTCTTCAAGTTAAAGCAGTTTGAACTTTTTCCTGGGGATAATGGGAAACTAGATTCTTTCTGAGCTAAGTGATAGTTTAGTAAAACAGCTAGATAAAGACACAGAGATAAGAGCAGCAACAGTGTGTTCACTCTGGTAACCTAGGTCCAAACTACCAAGGAGTTGGCAGCAGCAGTAGGAACACAGAGAAAGAAGTCAACTATTAGGCCATTTCAAGACCTGGAGGGATGGTGTGGGGAGGGGAGAGGGAGGAGGGTTCAGGATGGGGAACACGTGTATACTGGCGGCGGATCCATCTTGATGTATTGTAAAAGCAATACAATATTGTAAAGTTAAGCAAAAAAAAAAAAAAACAAACATATAAACCCTAGCAGGCTGATTACCCATGATAGAGAGGAATCGGTAAGCATAATTATGGGGCTTTTAGTGACCACTCAGAACTGTGGGCTGTTTTGTAGGGATCTAAAATAAGATTTTTGTCTTTAAGAAGCTTACAATCTAATTGAATAACCATAAGTACTATAAGCCAATAAAATGAAATTATTCTGGCTCAACTCTTGCCCCAAAGTCACAGAGCTACTCACTGTTAATCAGAGAAGTGCTGGGAAGCAGAAAAATTTGTGGATCAGCACAGAATCATGGATCCCAGAGGCTCAAATTTTAAGGCATAAGAGTAGCCAAAAGTGCCAATTCTGCAAATGTGAAGTAGGAAAAGGACTGAGAGGTAGGTGCTGCATTTGTCCTCGATAGATCAGCTTTACAAGATTGGTAAGAGTCAGAACCAGAGGGTATACATGTCATGAAGTGTGTAAACAAAAAGTGTTTTTAATATAGGGCAGCATTTTTTAAAAAAAAGATAATGTAAGAACTAAATATAAGATTTTTAGGACATTTTTGGTCAGGATAAGATAAAATAATACGAGGATTAATTAGGCACATTAGTAGAACTATGGGTTATACCTTGAGGAAAATATGGTGTAGCCAAAAAGGTAAGGGCGGAAGGAATAGCAAAACTGCCCTTTAAGTCCAGAGACTGAATTTGCCTTATTATTGTTATCCCCAAACTAATGGGTAGGTTTTTGTTCTGAAGCCAGCTTCTCTTCTGCTACTAGAGCCCGCAAGCCTGAAAACATCCACACACAGGATTTCCTCTTTTAAGTAAAGGGGCTGATGTGGTTGGGAAAGAAAAGGGTTCACTGGTTCTTCAGGGACCAAAGCTCCACGGAAGAGATAAGGTGAAGGACTGAAAGGTGTAAGGTAGTAAGGTATATTCTAAGACTGGAGCCCTCCAAAATATTAGACTGAATATCTAAGGTTTTTAAAGTTCACCCCCCGCCCCTTGTTGAAATGACCACTCATCTGATCACTTAGTTTCCATAAAGGAAGGAAGGCTAGCTTGAAACTGGCTTATAGCTAGTGGAAAAGGAAAATTCAAATAAGTATATATTTCTCTTCAGCTATAGGAGGTTATGCTATGTGTTCTTATGCCAAGATTAGTGAAAGCTCAGATGTTACTCTTTAGTGTGAAGTTGCTGATGTCTAATAAGAGTTGAACTCTGACTGAAGGCTTTCTCACAGCTATTACACTTGAAAGGCTTCTCTCCGGTATGAGTTCTCCGGTGAATAATAAGGGAGGAGCTCCGACTAAAGCCCTTGCCACACACTCTACACTCATGGGGCTTTTCTCCAGTGTGGATTCTCTGATGTTCAGCAAGGGATGAGCTTCGACTGAATACTTTTCCACAGTCATTACATTCATAGGGGTTCTCTCCAGTGTGTGTTCTCTGATGTTCAATAAGAGATGAGATCCAACTGTAAGCTTTTCCACATTTACTGCATTCATAGGGATTCTCTCCAGTGTGTATTCGTTGATGCTGAATTATAGTTGAACGGTCACTGAAGGCTTTCCCGCATTCATTACACTTGTAAGGTTTTTCTTGAGTATGAGTTCGCTGATGTTGACTAAGGTTAGTGCTTCGGCTAAAGGCTTTTCCACATTCACTACATTCATATGGTTTTTCTCCAGTATGGATCCTCTGATGTAAACTAAGGTGTGTACTCCGGCTAAAAGCTTTTCCACATTCAGGGCATTCGTAAGGTTTCTCTCCAGTGTGAGTTCTTTGATGTTCAATAAGGTGTGTACTTCGGCTAAAAGTTTTCCCACATTCATTGCATTCAAAAGGCTTTTCTCCGCCATGAATTCTCCTGTGGACAATGAGGTCTGATTCATAACTAAAGGCTTTACCACATTCATTGCATTTACAAGGCTTCCTTTGTAGAAAGAGTTTTTGGTGTTTAATTAAGTCTGAATTATCTTTGGAGTTTTTCCTAGATTTGGGGGACCTAGTCCCCTTTGGAATTCTCTGCTGTGTATTAAATTTTGAGCTTAGATTAAGTTTACTGTATTCAGGGCCTCTCTCCTTAGTGAAAATCTCCTTGAGAGACACTGACACTTTTCTGATCGCTGTTTTCTCAAAAGAAGATTTCTTCTGTACAGGATATTTTGTCTGCCTTGATAATTGGCCCTCACTTTTACAGGCTTCTTCATCCATAGGATGCTGGGCAGTATTCCCTCGAAGACTTTCCATTGCTGACCCTGAAAACTCTAGTTCTTCCAAAACAGCCTGATTGGTGGTGATGCTTCAGTTCAATTCAAATCTTCCCTATCTGAAAGACATTTAAAGTACAAATGTCACCTGTCTCTAGTGTGGAGAACAAGGAAAATAAACCACCAGAAATAAGAGACAACTAATTCATGCACACTAGCAACTTTATATGGGGAGAAAGTTAAAACGGACAATGAAAGAGAAGTGAATAAGGCCAGAAGAGATAACAGAGTTCTCACAGTGGATGCAAAGAGACATCAAGAAATACAAGTAGTGGACTGGGTAATATGTTCAGTCCCCCAAAATGAAAACGAGCAGACATACCAATTGATGAGTAGAGAATAAGGGATTAGAAAGTAAATTAGCTATTAGTTAATTGAGTTAATACCTCATTTATAAAGTAAATGAGCTATTAGTTATTTAGCTAAAGTAAATGAGCTATTAGCTCATTTATTAGCTAAATTTATAAAGTAAATGAGCTATTAGCTATTTAGCCAGTTGCTGCTGCTAAGTCACTTCAGTCGTGTCCGACTCCGCGTGACCCCATTGACGTCTGCCCACCAGGCTCTCCTGCCCCTGGGATTCTCCAGGCAAGAAAACTGGAGTGGGTTGCCATTTCCTTCTCCAATGCATGAAAGCGAAAAAGTGAAAGTGAAGTCGCTTAGTCGTGTCCGACTCTTAGCGACCCCATGGACTGCAGCCCACCAGGCTCCTCCATCCATGGGATTTTCCAGGCAAGAGTACTGGAGTGGGGTGCCATTGCCTTCTCCATTTAGCCAGTTACTTATGGTAAATGAGAGAAAAGAAAGGGATGAGAAGAGTAAAGACTCTCAAATGTAGAAAGATAACCACCCTCCTAAAAGCAAAAATTGATGAGACTCTGTCAAGGTTGGATGCAACCATTTTCTTGGCAATGAGAGAGAACAGAATTTCAGAAATGCTAATGATTACACTGCTATCTCCACTGAATCCACCAACCCTTCTTCCAACTAGTTTAGGTACTCTTCTAAACAAGTCTATGACCCCAAATTTCAGAGGTTTAACAACACTTCCCAAGGATCTCATCTTAACAGATCTTAGAGTTCATTGAGGCCAACTTGCTCATTGGACAGGAAACATTGAGTAACTTAAGTCACCCAGCAAATTATAAGAACTTAGACTAGAACTCATGTCTCCTAAATTTCACATTGGTGGTCTCTTCATACTACTACTCACCTAAACAGATATTTTTGGTCAGTCCCCTTTTCAGTTCCCTGAAGATCCAGTATGTATAGTTGTTCTTCCTCCAACTGGGTGATCATGTCCAGTTCACATGCTGGGATTCTGCTGATGAGAAGTGATTTAACACAAGGCTATTGGTGCTGGAAACACAGGGCTATTGAGAGCTCAACATTAATGCTTTGATCTATAGAAAAGATAGTGTGAAATTTCACAAGGCTGTGGCAGGAAGCACTGTAGAAAATGTGTATCTGAAAATTCTGGGCTAAAACTGGTTCCAAAAGAAAGGCTATACACATACCCATCAGAATCACTTATGGAACTTGTTACTCTAGATACTGGGCATTACCTCAGACCTAGAGAGTATGTAGTAAGTTCACATGACTTGACAAGTTGTGTTGTCCAACATGAACCTTAGAAGAAACACTCTAGGTTGCCTGAAAAAATGTGCTCACTGGGACCAGCCTTCCTACAAATATTCTCAGAGCTAGAGGATCTAAAACATAAACTCAGTCTCCCATAAGACAGGTGGTTTCTTTCTCCTGCTGGAAGGTCCAATACATGTCAAGGATCTGGTTTCCAAGTATTAGGTAACTGCATTCCCAGATGACACCTTTTAAAAGCTGGCACCCCACATTCAGACTGTACCAAACAGTCTGTTCATCTTCCTACTCCCAAGGTTGTTCTTACATTTTCCTTATAAGAAGGAAGAACAGATAGGCCTTCGCCGAGAATACTGACCTACAATGAATATCTAGCAGAGCATCCTGGCTCTAGCAGTAAAATGGGGAAGATATGGGAATCTGTGCCTATTCTTCTGAAAGCCCTTCTCTGAACTTTTGAGTTTGCCCACTGAAGCTTTTTCCTTAACCCGTTTTCTTGTAAATTTATCCAGAGACCTTGGGTATGACAGTAGGCAACAAACTGTATAATACTTGCCCTAATGGTTCTGCTCACAGCACTATTTGAGATACACTAGGTTAGGAGCATATCTGGTTTCACAAGCCTTGCCTTTCACAGAGACTGGGAACCTTCCAGATGTCGAGGTGAACCTTGGAAGATGTTAATCAAGAAGCCATCCATGGAGAACCTCAAGAGCAACATGATGCTGCTGCTGTCTGTGTCCAGCTTTGCCAAGAACATTCCTTTCAGCTGGAAACAGGGAATGCAAGACCCTACCACTGAGTTGATTGATAAGTCAGAGTTTTTAATTTATTTAGAACCTTGGAATAAAATCCAGTTGCATACTTTGTAGTACTAATATTTCTTAGTAGAAATTTGCCTAACTGCTTAGGTTGGCTGGCCTACATTCTTGGAGCCCAGATCCTTAAGTTACTCTCCAATTATTCTGTAGGCAGTTTTGAGAATGTGTAGGGTTTTTTGTTTGTTTTGGTTGGAATGTTGATTTCATGATGTTATTAGAATCAGAATGATCTCTGTTCATTTCCAAGGCAAACCATTCAATATCACAGTAATCCAAGTCTATGCCCCAACCAGTAATGCTGAAGAAGCTGAAGTTGAACGGTTCTATGAAGACCTACAAGACCTTTTAGAACTAACACCCAAAAAAGATGTCCTTTTCATTATAGGGGACTGGAATGCAAAAGTAGGAAGTCTAGAAACACCTGGGGTAACCGGCAAATTTGGCCTTGGAATACAGAATGAAGCAGGGAAAAGACTAATAGAGTTTTGGCAAGAGAACGCACTGGTCATAGCAAACACCCTCTTCCAACAACACAAGAGAAGACTCTACACATAGACATCACCAGATGGTCAACACTGAAATCAGATTGATTATATTCTTCACAGCCAAAGATGGAGAAGCTCTATACAGTCAGCAAAAACAAGACTGGGAGCTGACTGTGGCTCGGATCATGAACTCCTTATTGTCAAATTCAGACTGAAATTGAATAAAGTAGGGAAAACCACTAGACCATTCAGGTATGACCTAAATCAAATCCCTTATGATTATACAGTGGAAGTGAGAAATAGATTGAAGGGCCTAGATCAGATAGAGTGCCTGATAAACTATGGATGGAGGTTCGTGACATTGTACAGGAAACAGGGATGAAGACCATCCCCATGGAAAAGAAATGCAAAAAAGCAAAATGGCTGTCTGAGGAGGCCTTACAAATAGCTGTGAAAAGAAGGGAAGAGAGAAGCAAAGGAGAAAAGAAAAGTATACCCATTTGAATGCAGAGTTCCAAAGAATAGCAAGGAGAGATAAGAAAGCCTTCCTCAGTGACCAGTGCAAAGAAATAGAGGAAAACAACAGAATGGGAAAGACTAGACATCTCTTCAAGAAAATTAGAGATACCAACGGAACATTTCATGCAAAGATGGGCTTAATAAAGGACAGAAATGGTATGGACCTAACAGAAGCAGAAGATATTAAGAAGAGATGGCAAGAATACACAGAAGAACTGTACAAAAAAGATCTTCACAACTCAGATAATCATGACGATATGATCACTCACTCAACTGGAGCCAGACATCCTGGAATGTGAAGTCAAGTGGGCCTTAGGAAGCATCACTACCAACAAAGCTAGTGCAGGTGATGGAATTCCAGTTGAGCTATATCAAATCCTGAAAGATGATGCTGTGAAAGTGCTGCACTCAATATGCCAGCAAATTTGGAAGACAGCACTGGCCACAGGACTGGAAAAGGTCAGTTTTCATTCCAATCCCAAAGAAAGGCAATGCCAAAGAATGCTCAAACTACCACACAATTGCACTCATCTCACACGCTAGTAAAGTAATGCTCAAAATTCTCCAAGCCAGGCTTCAGCAATACATGAACCATGAACTTCCAGATGTTCAAGCTGGTTTTAGAAAAGGCAGAGAAACCAGAGATCAAATTGCCAACATCCGCTGGATCATGGAAAAAGGAAGAGATTTCCAGAGAAACATCTATCTCTGCTTTATTGACTATGCCAAAGCCTTTGACTGTGGATCACAATAAACTGAGGAAAATTCTGAAAGAGATGGGAATACCAGACCACCTGACCTGCGTCTTCAGAAACCTGTATGCAGGTCAGGAAGCAACAGTTAGAACTGCACATGGAACAACAGACTGGTTCCAAATAGGAAAAGGAGTATGTCAAGGCTGTATATTGTCACCCTGCTTATTTAACTTATATGCAGAGTACATCATGAGAAACGCTGGGCTGGAGGAAGCACAAGCTGGACTCAAGATTGCCAGGAGAAATATCAATAACCTCAGATAAGCAGATGACACCACCCTTATGGAAGAAAGTGAAGAGGAACTAAAAAGCCTCTTGATGAAAGTGAAAGAGGAGAGTGAAAAAGTTGGCTTAAAGCTCAACATTCAGAAAACGAAGATCATGACATCCGGTCCCATCACTACATGGGAGATAGATGGGGAAACAGTGGAAACAGTGTCAGACTTTATTTTTGGGGGCTCCAAAATCACTGCAGATTGTGACTGCAGCCATGAAATTAAAAGACTCTTACTCCTTGGAAGGAAAGTTATGACCAACCTAGATAGCATATTGAAAAGCAGAGACATTACTTTGCCAACAAAGGTCCATCTAGTCAAGGCTATGGTTTTTCCTGTGGTCATGTATGGATGTGAGAGCTGGACTGTGATGAAGGCTGAGCGCCAAAGAATTGATGCTTTTGAACTGTGGTGTTGGAGAAGACTCTTGAGAGTCCAGCAAGAAGATCCAGCCGGTCCATTCTGAGGGAGATCAGCCCTGGGATTTCTTTGAAAGGAATGATGCTAAAGCTGAAACTCCAGTACTTTGGCCACCTCATGTGAAGAGTTGACTCACTGGAAAAGACTGATGCTGGGAGGGATTGGGGGCAGGAAGAGAAGGGGACGACAGAGGATGAGATGGCTGGATGGCATTACCGACTTGATGGACATGAGTTTGAGTGAACTCCGGGAGTTGGTGATGGACAGTGAGGCCTGGCGTGCTGTGATTCATGGGGTCGCAAAGAGTCAGACATGACTGAGCTACTGAACTGAATTGAACTGAATGATGATGGCTATTTCTGCAAAAACAAACAATGTTCCTTATCCTGCCAGATTTTTAAAAAATTTGTTAATGGTTACGTGAGGCTGGAATGTACCACTACTTTTCATGTAAATACAAAGTATTTTATAGAAATTTGCTATGTAGTGCAAAATCAAAGAAATACTTATTTCTCTTTGAATGATACTAGGAATTGTTCACCATTTTAGGAAAATCAAACCACTTATGGTATTAGATTCCTAACTACAACATTCACATATCAGCCTGCATTCATAGCTTTTGCATTCAGTGATTCTATGTATAGGTACAGTAGTTTGTTTTATCCAATTATTTACATGCTGAAATACATATTATTCTAAATTACTTTCCTTTTTTCTCATTTTTATTACAATTAAAGTAATATAGTGATATTATATCTGTAGGTAGTTAATATTACCTATGAATTTTATTTTGAGATAGTACAAGGGACAGTAGGTCTTAAAGGTAGAGAATTACTTCCCCAGTGCAGTGGAACTAAAGTATTAACAGTTACACAATTGATAAATAGTGAATCTCTCAGGCAGTAGAATGCAAGGCCTCTAAATCCTCTAAAGTAAAGTCCTCCTCCCCAACAGAAGTCCTTGAAAATCTGAGAACATTCACACTCCATATAGGTGACATAGGTACAATGGGAATTTTGTATATAGTGGGATATTATTATATTTTTACGTGTTACAGTCCACCTTGGAGAAGGATTATTTTTGATAAAGTGTTCAGGGTTTTGGAGACAAAGGGAAACCAGGAAGATCTGAATTTGAAGACAGTTATAAACTGACTCACTGGAACTCTTAAAACATAGAATACCTAAAAATAGGCATAATGTCCTGAACAGAGAAAGAACTAGAACTGAGTTCAAAGGAGAGAGCCAATTTTGAGGGTTTACTTTCATGCTTATTAATACTTGATGACTGGTAAAATATGCCAGTTTGATATAAGATTATCTCTAATTTAACTAATGTGTATATAGTGTGCAGTATAAGAGCCTCCCTGCCCCTCCCCCAATATAGTTTTTTTTGGCATTTCAAATAAGCTACTGACATGTGTAACTGTTATTATATATTGTTTGTGTATGTGACACCTACGACAGACACATAGAAACCACACTGAAGAAAATTTCTACATTAAAAAAAAATTTTTTTTTGAATAGCTCTTCTCCTGGTGCTTTGCTTTCCAGTACCGGACTGACTACTTCCCGGAGCCTTTGCCAATGCACCAGAGTTAGCCTCAGCAGCCTCCATTCACCTCTAGAACAGAGATGGTCAAGTCTCCAGGCCTGTCACAAGATACTCTTCAGACAACAGTGTCCATAAAGACTGGCTCAAAGTCACAACAGATTCACAGAATTTGATATAAAGAATTTGTCAGTACCTCTAACAAATAACACCTGCTGTGTTCAAGCATCAACCCTCATCATCAGAATCATTGAAAAATACTACTGCTCTCAACTTCGGTAATTTCAAGTAAGGTACTTAGTCTCTATGTCCCTCGATTTTCTTATCTGTAAATGAGGATAATATAGTACATTTCATGGGGTTAATTCTGCTAAAATCTCTTAGTGCCTGGCACCCGCTAAACATCTGGGAAACACCCCCAGTACAGAAGCCCTTCCTCGCCCAGCTAGAACGGAGCAGAATGCAACTCTGATCGTTTCCATCTCCCAGAGGCTCACCTTGAGAGCATCACTCACTGTCACTGCAGTCGAAGGACTAGGCTGTGGCCACCCGGGAGGCGAGATACCGTGCCGAGTTCCAACAGCGGAGGCACCTATCGGCCGGATCTGCGGACAGGCCACCCCCAGGCCACAGGCTGGTATTCCCCGCGAGACCTGTTTCGGCACGACCACTTCACAGAATTTCCAGGCCCACCCGTCCAGGACCCAGGACCCTGCGTGCCCCACTCACCGGCCGTCTCTGGCCGAGCGCCGGGACACACCCTGGCCCGGACCCTGGCTTGGACGGAACCTGAGTGCACGGAGCTAGAGGAAGCCGGAAGGATTAATCAGAAACCCTTGAGTCGAACTCCGGGTCTCACCAAGTTTTCCGAGGTCACTGACACTCTTCCACTCAGACTCGTGTGCTGCTCAGTACGGAGAGCCAGTCATTGCCTGATTAACCGCCTAGCCCTAGTTCTCCTGGAGCAGATGACCTGTTAGAGGACAGAGACGCTAAGAAGAATAGGAAGCATAACAACGGCCGTGGCTCCGCGCCTGCGCCGCAAGGTCCTGAACGGCCAAGCTATGCTCAGACGTTCTTGGAGATTATTGCAGAGCACCTTCCCTGGTGTGACACTGAAATTGAGAACTTGACACTAAAGGCCCGGAAAGCGGGTCTTCGAAAGATCCTGAAGGTCTTAATACATTCTACAAAGTATGAAATGAAAGTGAAGTCGCTCGGTCGTGTCCGACTCTTTGCGACCCCGTGGACCGTAGCCCACCAGGCTCCTCCGCCCACGGGATTCTCCAGGCAAGATATACTGGAGTGGGTTGCCATTTCCTTCTCCAGGGGATCTTCCCGACCCAGGGATCGAACCTAGGTCTCCTGCATTGTAGGCAGACGCTTTAACCTCTGAGCCACCAGGGCCCATGACAAAGTATAACCTGGTTCATATTTTTAAACAACATACCTCAGAACTGATTAAAATACAGATTCACATGCTTCCCTACTCGTTGGCTTGAGCAAAGTCTGAGACACATTGCATGTTCAGCAGTCATCCCAGATAATTCTAATACAGGTGATGCTCGGCCGGTCTCTGTGAGAAACAGGCCCCGCCCCACTCTCCCCTCTCCCCCCGACCGCCGCCCCCCCCCCCCCCCCCCCCCCGCGCCCGCCTCCAACACACACACATTCTAGATGCTTAAATGCAATTAAACGCAGGACAGGTCCCCAAGATTACACCAAGAGATGTAAAGGTTAAAAAAATTAGGAAGCCACTCTGGTCATGAATTTTTTTTTACCTGTGTTTTATCCTAAGAGTTTTATAGTTTTGCTCATAAAGTTAGATCTTTGGAGCATGTTAAATTATTTTTTATATTTTAGATTTAAGGGACTAGATCTGATAGAGTGCCTGATGAACTATGGATGGAGGTTCGTGACATTGTACAGGAGACAGGAATAAAGACGATCGATTCCCAAGAAAAAGAAATGCAAAAAAGCAAAATGGCTGTCTGAGGAGGCCTTACAAATAGCTGTGAAAAGAAGGGAAGCAAGAAGCAAAAGAGAAAAGGAAAGATATACCCATTTGAATGCAGAGTTCCAAAGAATAGCAAAGAGAGATAAAGAAAGCCTTCCTCAGCGATCAATGCAAAGAAATAGAGGAAAACAATAGAATGGAAAAGACTAAAGATCTCTTCAAGAAAATTAGAGATACCGAGGGAACATTTCATGCAAATATGGGCTCTATAAAGGACAGAAATGGTAGGGTCCTAACAGAAGCAGCAGATATTAAGAAGAGATGGCAAGAATACACAGAAGAACTGTACAAAAAAGATCTTCACGACCCAGATAATCACGATGGTGTGATCACTCACCTATAGCCAGACATCCTGGAATGTGAAGTCAAGTGGGCCTTAGAAAGCATCATTACGAACAAAGCTAGTGCAGGTGATGGAATTCCAGTTGAGCTATTTCAAATCTGAAAGATGATGCTGTGAAAGTGCTGCACTCAATATGCCAGCAAATTTGGAAAACTCAGCAGTGGCCACAAGACTAGAAAAGGTCAGTTTTCATTCCACTCTCAAAGAAAGGCAATGCCAAAGAATGCTCAAACTACCACACAACTGCATTCATCTCACACACTAGTAAAGTAATGCTCAAAATTCTCCAAGCCAGGCTTCAGCAGTACATGAACCGTGAACTTTCAGATGTTCAAGCTGGTTTTAGAAAAGGCAGAGGAACCAGAGATCAAATTTCCAAGATCCGCTAGATCATGGAAAAAGCAAGAGAGTTCCAGAAAAACATCTATTTCTGCTTTATTGACTATGCCAAAGCCTTTGACTGTGTGGATCACAATAAACTGTGGAAAATTCTGAAAGAGATGGGAATACCAGACCACCTGACCTGCCTCTTGAGAAACCTGTATGCAGGTCAGGAAGCAACACTTAGAACTGGACATGGAATAAGACTGGTTCCAAATAGGAAAAGGAGTATGTCAGGGCTGTATATTGTCACCCTGCTTATTTAACTTATATGCAGAGTACATCATGAGAAATGCTGGGCTGGATGATGCACAAGCTGGAATCAAGATTGCTGGGTGAAATATCAACAACTTCAGATATGCAGATGACACCACCCTTATGGCAGAAAGTGAAGAAGAACTGAAGAGCCTCTTGATGAAAGTGAAGGAGGAGAGTGAAAAAGTTGGTTTAAAGCTCAACATTCAGAAAACTAAGATCATGGCATCTGGTCCAGTAGATGGGGAAACAGTAGAAACAGTGGCTGACTTTATTTTTCTGGGCTCCAAAATCACTACAGATGGTAATTGCCACCATGAAATTAAAAGACACCTACTCCTTGGAAGGAAAGTTAGGACCAACCTAGATAGCATATTCAAAAGCAGAGACATCACTTTGCCAACAAACGTCCGTCTAGTCAAAGCTATGGTTTTTCCAGTGGTCATCTTTGGGTGTGAGAGTTGGACTGAGAACGAAGCTGAGTGCCAAAGAATTGATGCTTTTGAACTGTGGTGTTGGAGAAGACTCTTGAGAGTCCCTTGGCCTGCAAGGAGATCCAACTGGTCCATCGTAAAGGAGATCAGTCCTGGGTGTTCATTTTAAGGACTGATGCTAAAGCTGAAACTCCAATACTTTGGCCACCTCATGTGAAGAGTTGACTCATTGGAAAAGACTCTGATGCTGGGAGGGATTGGGGGCAGGAGGAGAAGGGAATGACAGAGGATGAGATGGCTGGATGGCATTACTGACTCGATGGACATAAGTTTGAATGAACTCTGGGAGTTGATGATGAACAGGGAGGCCTGGCATGCTGTGATTCATGTGGTTGAAAGGAGTCAGACATGACTGAGCGACTGAACTAACTTTCTATTTCTGTAGAAAAAATTGTTGGTATTTTGACAGAGATTATATTGAACTTGCTTTGAGTAGTGTTTCCAACTTAACAACCCATTCAGTTCTGTCACTCAGTCATGTCCGACTCTGTGACCCCCTGGACTGCGGCACACCAGGCCTCCCTGTCCAACACCAACTCCCGGAGTTCACACAAACTCATGTCTATTGAGTCTGTGATGCCATCCAACCATCTCATCCTCTGTCGTTGCTTCTCCTCTTTCCTTTGAGCTTTCCCACCATCAGGGTCTTTTCCAATGAGTCAATTCCTCACATCAGGTGGCCAAAGCATTGGAGTTTCAGCTTCAGCATCAATCCTTCCAATGAATATTCAGGACTGATCTCCTTTAGAATGGACTGGTTGGATCTCCTTGCAGTCCAAGGAACTCTCAAGAGTCTTCTCCAGCACCATAGTTCAAAAGCATCAGTTCTTCAGCGCTCAGCTTTCTTTATAGTCCAACTCTCACATCCATTCATGACCACTGGAAAAATCATAGCCTTGACTAGACGGACTTTTGTTGGCAAAGTAATGTCTCTGCTTTTTAATATTGTCTTCTAATCCATGAACATGGTATGTCTTTTCATTTACTTAGATCTTCCATTTCTTTCAGCAATGTTTTGTAGTATTTGATGTATAAATCTTTTGCTTCCTTGGCTAAATTGATTGTTAGGTATTTTACTATTTTTGATGCTATTGCAAATCCAATTCTTTAATGAGTAAAGTAATCAGACAGAAGATTAGTTTTTTAAAAATGGAGAATTTGAGCAACAATATGAACCAATTAGACCTAACAAAATATGTATAGAACATTTCATTCAATAAGAGCAGAATACACATTTTTCTGAAGTTATCATGCAACATTCTCCAGGATAGACCATATGTTAGGCCACAGTAAAAATTTTTAAAAGATTAATATCATACACAGTATCTTTTCTGATCAAAATATAATAAAACTAAAATCAAAAGCAGAAGGAAAGCTGGAAAATTCACAATTATATGGAAAGTAAATAGAATGAGGAAAAGTGGAAGCAGTGGCAAACTTTATTTTCATGGGCTGCAAAATCACTGTGAATGGTGGCTATAGCCATGAAATTGCTCCTTGGAAGGAAAGCTATGGCAAACCTAGACAGCATATTAACAAGCAGAGACATCACTCTGCCAACAAAAGTCTGTATAGTCAAAACGATGGTTTTTCCAGTAGTCATGTATGTATTTTACAGTTGGATCATGAAGAAGGCTGACTGCTGAAGAATTGATGCTTTTGAATTATGGTGCTGTAGAAGACTCTTGTGAGCCCTGTGGACAGCAAGGAGATCAAGCCAGTCAGTCCTAAAGGAAATCAACCCTAAATATTCATTGGAAGAACTGATGCTGATGCTAATGCTGAAGCTGAAGCTCCAGTGCTTTGGCTACCTGATGCAAAGAGCAGACTCATTGGAATAGACCCTGAGGCTGGGAAAGATTGAAGGCAAAATAAGAAAGAGGCAGTAAAGGATGAACTGGTTGGATGGATCACCGACTCAATGGACATGAATTTGGATAAATTCTGAGAAACAGTGGATGATGGAGAAGCCTGGCATGCTGCAGTCCAGGGAGTTGCAAAGAGTTGGACATGACTTAGCAACTGAACAACAAGAACAAAAACGGAAATTAATATAGTCTTAAACAACCAATGGATCATTAAAGAAATCACAAAGGAAATTAGAAAATAACTTTAGAAGAATGAAAACAAAACACAAAACTTATGGAGTGATGTACTGTTTTTTCAGATCCCCTAGGGGTTGAGAACCCGTTTCAGCCCTTTGGAGTTAAAACTGTGGCTGACTTCTGTGCTGGCTCCTCAGCAATCAAAAGCAGTGATCAGCAGTCAAAACATAAAATCTCAAGTTTCAGAAAGCAAGATCTTTATTGCCCACCACAGCACCAGCAACCTGCACCAGGCACAAGGCCAATAGTTCCCACTGGCTGCCTGCCATATTGCTAGGAGATGCAGGATGGTAGCTGCTACATGAAACAGTGACAGTCATCAAAATTTAACAATCTTTTAATCAGTTTCTCCTCTGGACTTTGCAAGTGTTTGACTAGACTCCAGAATTCCAAAAGAGTTGTTTCACAGGGTCATGAGAGCTCAGTGGTTGTTTCTATGGATGGATGATTCCTGGGTATTCCTATTCATCCCTGTTTCATGACATAGCTATCATTTCCTTTTACAAAGGATGGAAGGAAGATTGAATGACACAGAAACAAAATTAGAATGAAACCTTATGTTCTTTAAGGGGGGAAAAGCCTCTTGTACAGCAGAGAGAATTAAAAAAAAAAAAGTATCCTCTCTGGGTGTTAAACTTGCCTTTGTGAGGGTATGAAAGTTATGTTCCTAAGCAACATAAATGGAACCTGAGACTCTTATACAGGCATTATTCTCTGTGGAGAAGTTGAAGGTGTGGGAGGATAAACAAGACCTGATCCATGACAGAAAAACAGGTGGATGCAGAGCACCAAACATGACCTTTGATTCCTCAGTTCAGTTCAGTCGCTCAGTCGTGTCCAACTCTTTGTGACCTCATCGACTGCAGCACACCTGGCCTCCCTGTCCATCACCAACTCCCAGAGTTTACTCAAATTCAGGTCCATTGAGTCGATGATGCCATCCAACCATCTCATCTTCTGTCAGTCCCCTTCTCCTCCCACCTTCAATCTTTCCCAGGATCAGAGTCTTTTCCAATGAGTCAGTTCTTTGCATCAGGTGGCCAAATTATTGGAGTTTCAGCTTCAGCATCAGTCCTTCCAATGAATATTCAGGACTGATTTCCTTAAGGATGTACTGGTTGGATCTCCTTGCAGTCCAAGGGACTTTCAAGAGTCTTTTCCCACATCACCGTTCAAAAACATCCATTCTTCGGCGTTGGTTCCTAGGTCCAGATCAAAAGTTGGTGCCTGGAGCGCTGGGACCAATCTGGCCATTGTCATGGAGACAGCGAGAAAGGTGAGTTGCCCAGGATTCTCAGCGCCTCTGTTGCATCATTTCCCGTCGCTAGCCCTTGGCTCGGTCGCCCAAGGCCGCGTTTTTGGGAGGCTGCCTAGTGACAGTCTGAATAGTTTGATAGGTTACTGATTGACAGTACACTTTGCTGTTTCAAAAAGCCTTCTATGGCGATGCCCCACTATCAGTTGCGAGATTGCAACACAGCAACGCTCCGGATGGAGTCGTGGGGGTGTCTGGATAGGTCTCTAGGTAGCCTGGCAACCGCCTGGCCTCCAAGTGGAGTTTCAGGTCTTGTCGCCAATGTTGGGGATGATTCCAGGCGGGGATGCGGGGGGGGGTGAGGGGGAGCACATCATGCACTTTTCTGTCTTTTCCATTATCTTAAGTTTCCCCATTGTGAAATTTGTGTTGCTCCCTGTTCAAAAGATCGTTTGAGACGCCCTAAAGACAACTGGTTTCTGCTAGAGTGGTTTTGGGGATTCATGCTTTTTCTTTTTTAACGGTTCAACTGGACATTACAATTATTTTTTAAAAGATAAATTAAGATTTTTAGTTGGCGTTTTAATATCGAACTCTCAAAAATTAACAGAATAACTATACAGAGGAGTAGAAGGATATGGACTTGAAAAGCTCTGTGAACCAATTTTCAGACAACAACAGGATAGAAATTCTATTTATTATTTACTTGGGGTACTTGTGAGCTTCAATCTTCACTAGGTATGCAGAATCTCTTAGTTATGACATGAGAACTTAGTTGAAGTATGTGGGATCTAGTTCTCTGATACTGGAAGTGTGAAGTCTTAACCATTGGACCACCAGGCAAGTCCTGAGTTGTTTTCTTATTGCTGAGTTCTCAGTTCTTTGTATATTTTGGAGAACAATCTTTTGTAGATGAACCTTTTGCAGTTATTTTCTTCCAGTCTATGACTTGTCTTCTACTTCTCTTGCTAATTATCCTTTGCAGAGCAGAAGTTTTTAATTTTAATGAAGTCCAGCTTATCAATTATTTCTTTCATGGATCACTTTGAATCTAAAAAGGTATCATCATATCCAATGTTATCTAGCTTTTCTCTGATATTACTTTGTGACAGCTTTATAGTTTTGTATTTTACGTTTGTGTCTATGATCCATTCTGAGTTTTTGTGAAGGATGTAAGGTCTGTCTAGATTTTTTGTCTTGTTTTTTTGCATGCAGCTATTCAGTTGTTCCTGTGCTATTTGTTGAGAGTGCTCTCTCTGCTCCATTGTGTTGGCCCAGGTTCAATCCCTGGTTGGGGACCTAAGATTCCAAAAGCCACCCAGTGCAATAAAAGACATTATGATCAAAGAAAGTAAGACAAAATTATTTTTAGGATTATTTAATTGTTCAAGTTTACTTTTTTGAATATGTGATGCATTCATATGATTCAAAAATAAGTAAAAAAAGATAATGCAGTGAAAGACTTACCTTAGATTTTTTTCTACATTTGCCCAGTTCCTGCTCCCCACTCTCTTTATATAACCCCTATACTTATCTGACCAGAGTTTATAACAAATACAGATTCATATCTCTCCTTTTTATATATATAAAAAAAGAAACTACATACACTGGTTAGCCTCTTGCTTTCTTCACTATATCTCGGGGATCGTTCCATATCAGTATGTAGATCCATTAGGGGAAGCACAGTGACTGAAACTGCCTAGCCTTGCCAGGCACCATAATAATCATTTGCATGAATTATTTTACAACAGAAAATTCAACTAAGAAATACAGAACGAATAAGTCACCACCAACCTGAAGAGTTTGGGAAAGGTCAAAAAGTGACACCACATGTCTGATCATCTCCCAGAATCCTTCTCGCTGGCATCCACCTTGGCTGAGCAATGCATGTGCCACCAGGAAGAACTCTGAGTCAGAATGATTGCCCAAAGACAACCCAGAAACTAATTCCATCACCATAAAACCTGAAGCTGTGAGCCACATGACAGAGCAGTTTTCCTGGATTCCCTTACCCTTGCTGCTCTCTGCCCAGGTGCCCTTTCCCAAGGAAGTCTCTTCCTTTGTCAGCACACGTGTCTCCTCGGACAATTCATTTCTGAGTGTTTGACAAGAGCCCACTCTTGGGCCTTGGAACTGGTCCCCATTCCTACAACAGTTTTAAGCTTGATAAAGTGTTAGTCACTCAGTTGTGTCAGACTGTGACCCCATGGACTGGTACCCACCAGGCTCCTCTGCCCATGGAATTCTCCAGGGAAGAATACCGGAGTGGGTTGCCATTCCCTTTCTCAGGAGAGCTTTCCAACCCAAGGACTGAACCTGGGTCCTCTGCATTAGCAGGCAGATTCTTTGCCGTCTGAGCCACCGGGAAGCCCACTTCAGGTTGTGGTGGTTCAGTCGCTAAGTTGTGTCCAACTCTTGTGACCCCATGTGAGTACATTATAAGCACTCATTAAATGTCAGCTATTATCATTTTTAAGAATAATTGTTTTATTACTATAGAGGATATGAGAATATAGATAAGGAGAAGAGAACGGTAATGTTGGAATTGAATCCTGACGAATGAACAGGATTAGCAATTAGTTTAGCAAACAGTAGGTAGTGGGAAGGAAGTTCTAAATTAAAGATCAGCATGAGGAGGGAGACATGAGAAATGTGATGAAGTCTAGGAAGTAAAAACAGTATGGTTAGAATATAAGGCATATGAAAGTGACAAATAATGATGCTGGATTTGTAGGTAGGTAGAATCATTAAGGACTTTTATCTCAAAAGTATGGGAGAAATTTAAGTGTTCAGAATTTTTTGTATTTGAAAGGTCACAGTATCAGCGGCATTAAGGATTAGAAAGGGGACAGATGAGAAGGCCTTACCTGATATCACACAAGTAGTCTGTAGAAAGCTGGGATTAAAACTAAGTCTTTCAGTTCAGTTTAGTTGCTCAGTCATGTCCGACTCTTTGTGAACCCATGAACCACAGCATGCCAGGCCTCCCTGTCCATCACCTACTCCCGGAGTCCACACAAACCCATGTCCATTGAGTTGGTCATGCCATCCAGCCATCTCATCCTCTGTCGTCACCTTCTCTTTCCTTTGATCTTTCCCAGCATCAGGGTCTTTTCCAATGAGTCAGTTCCTCACATCAGGTGGCCAAAGCATTGGAGTTTCAGCTTCAAAATAAGTCCTTCCAATGAATACCCAGGACTGATCTCCTTTAGGATAGACTGGTTGGATCTCCTTGCAGTCCAAGGGACTCTCAAGAGTCTTCTCCAACCCCACAGTTCAAAAGCATCAATTCTTTGGCCCTCAGCTTTCTTTATAGTCTAACTCTCACATCCATACATGACCACTGGAAGAACCATAGCCTTGACTAGACGGACCTTTGTTGGCAAATTTATGTCTCTGCTTTTTAGTATGCTGTCTAGGTTGGTCATAACTTTAGCCTTTATCATTTATATTACATCATACTTCTTCCTAGGGCGCTAGAGATAAAGAGCTTGGACTCTGGAGTTCTGGCTTAATGTGTGACTTTAAGCAAATGACTCAGTACTCTGAAAGTAGTACTTAAAGTAGAGATTCTATTATTAGAATCTCTAATTATTACAATTAGTACTTAAGGTAAAGATTCTATTATTCACTTCATAGGCTCTTTAGGAGAATTAACTGTGTTATATTGTGAGTCAGCTTGGCATAAACTCAATGAATTATTAGCTATAAAACCAAAAAAGTAATGAGTTTCCTTTCTTCCAAAACATGAAACAATAACTCAAGAGACAGCATATGCAAAAATGAGATAATAGACAAACACTAGGCTTATCTATCACTATACAATTTTTCTAAATTCCATTTATATGCATTAATATGTGATATTTATTTTTCTCATTCTGATCTACTTCACTCTGCATGACAGTCTCTCCAAAAAAGAGGGAACATATATATATATATATATATAGCTGATTCATTTTGCTGTACAGCAGAAAATAGCACAACATTGTAAAGCAACTATACTCCAATAAAATTTTTTTTAATAGATAAAATATAAGGCACTGCTTTTCAGTGCTAAAATTAGAAGTTAAAACAGTACAATAAATTCTGTGGGAAATTAGGAAAACTAGGGAGTTAGGAATGTCATGAGACTAGTTTAATTTGAGTGAGACTCTAAAGTATGGTCAAGAATTAGGTAAAACAAAGAAAGAAGGGCTTTTTGGACAGAAGAGCAATAATAAACATTACAATGAATTAATGTTGAATATTAAGAATACAGTTAATAAAATCATTAATTTCTCATGTTTAATGCTTGTTTTTTATATTCCTGGATCTAGGGCTCACATTGAAAATAGACACTTAAGTGAAAATCTACATACTGAATAGGGAAACCCTCACTCCACAAATTCTTCCTTTCACTTGATTCAGAACATGGGCCATCAGACTTCTACATCTCACCCCCTTATAACCTAGCAGGATCTTATGGGATCTTCCCCAAACAGACCCTTCCCACTTCATATCTTTTGCCTGACTCTTGTTTGTAGAAAAACTTTATTTTCCTAGCCTTCTCCAAGTTCTAGAAGTAAATTTCATCAAAATTAATAAGTAGAAAGAAAGGAAAACAGTCAAGCAAGACAAAATAATAATAGTTTAGCCATTAAAAAAAGTCAAGGATCTTTAGTTCCTCCTCAAGGGCTGTAGATATTTTGAGCTGTGTCCTTTGAGCTGTTTTATAGAAACTGAAACTCCCAGGTGGAAGAAGTTAACTGTATGCTGCCCACAAGCACATAGACCCCAGACCATTTGGAACCAGAAGGTTGATGATGTTAAACTCCCAAATACCTCACCACCTACCACCAATCAGAAGAGTGTCCAAGCTGATCACACACCCCACAACTCTCCTCCCTCTCCTTGTCTTTAAAAACCTTCTCTGAAAGCCAAGTCATCTGGAAATCTGGACATTTGGAGCACTAGCTACCCGAATTGCTTGCCTGGCACCCTTCAAGAAATGCTGTACTTTTTCTTCACTATGGTCCGATGTCAGTAAATTGGCTTTACTGAGCATAGGCTGGTAGACTCAAGTTTGGTTGATAACACCTTTTCCAAGTAGAAGGTTGAAGTATTTCATTATGGGAAAACTGATCAGCCCAAATTAAAAGACTATAGGTGCCAACATTTGGGGGATCCTCTAAGGGAACAGCTACTCAGTCCAGTATTCTGACCTGGAGAATTCCATGGACTAGAGTCCAGGGGTTCACAAAGAGTTCAACACAATTGAGCAACTTTCACTTCATAATAAAACAGCCAGGTCCCTGCCCAATAATCCTGTGGTGAAACCTATTATTCATCATGTCTGTACACAAAACCATTAGCTTTCAATCAACATATTAGTACTCACCCCTAAGTATGAACCTATAGTGAAGGACTAGTAGATAGGCTGATATATATCCCTCTTTTGTTCTCTGAGCTTAATGTTTCTTGCTTTTCTATCCTTGACTGAGAATTAAAAACAACAACAACAGCAACAGTGCAGGTTTGTCATTGGAAAACCCTAAGAATTATTTTCCATGTTAATGGAAAAAACTTCCCCCTTTTTTAGTCTTTTTCCTTTTAGACCTAGTTTCTGCTCTTCTTACATCAAAGGTAAAGGAATAACATTAGCAGTCATTCATAAAGAGAGATTAGGTAAAACTCTTGCTTTGTGCAATTCAAAATTCCAAATCTAATGGGAAAGTTTATTTGAAATACATATAAATACCTCCTAGTAGCCTTTGAGATAATAGTTTAAATGTTCCTTAAATAGTTTTCTCACAGAAGATTTCCTAAAAGACCATCTCTCTTTGATAAGAGTTTTTCTTTTCTTAATCTGTGCTCATTTGCATATTTTTCTCCTGTAAGTTCTATCAGTTCAGTTCAGTCGCTCAGTCGTGTCCGACTCTTTGCAATCCCACGAATCACAGCACGCCAGGCCTCCCTGTTCATCACAAACTCCTGGAGTTCACTCAGACTCACTCACGTCCATCGAGTCAGTGATGCCATCCAGCCATCTCATCCTCTGTCGTCCCCTTCTCCTTCTCCTCCTGCCCCCAATCCCTCCCAGCATCAATCTTTTCCAATGAGTCAACTCTTCACATGAGATGGCCAAAGTACTGGAGTTTCAGCTTTAGCATCATTCCTTTCAAAGAAATCCCAGGGCTGATCTCCTTCAGAATGGACTGGTTGGATCTCCTTGCAGTCCAAGGGACTCTCAAGAGTCTTCTCCAACCTCAGAGTTCAAAAGCATCAATTCTTTGGCTCTCAGCTTTCTTCACAGTCCAACTCTCACATCCATACATGACCACTGGAAAAACCATAGCCTTGACTAGATGGACCTTTATTGGCAAAGTAATGTCTCTGCTTTTCAATATGCTATCTAGGTTGGTCATAACTTTCCTTCCAAGGAGTAAGAGTCTTTTAACTTCATGGTTGCAGTCAACATCTGCAGTGATTTTGGAGCCCCCCAAAATAAAATCTGATACTGTTTCCCCGTCTATTTCCCATGAAGTGATGGGACCAGATGCCATGATCTTCATTTTCTGAATGTTGAGTTTTAAGCCAACTTTTTCACTCTCCTCTTTCACTTTCATCAAGAGGCTTTTTAGCTCCTCTTCACTTTCTTCCATAAGGGTGGAGTCATCTCCATATCTGAGGTAATTGATATTTCTCCCAGCAATTTTGATTCCAGCTTGTGCTTCTTCCAGCCCAGCATTTCTCATGATGTACTCTGCATATAAGTTAAATAAGCAGGTTGACAATATACAGCCTTCACATACTCCTTTTCCTATTTGGAACCAGTCTGTTATTCCATGTCCAGTTCTAAGTGTTGCTTCCTGACCTGCATACAGATTTCTCAAGAGGCAGATCAGGTGGTCTGGTATTCCCATCTCTTTCAGAATTTTCCACAGTTTATTGTGATCCACACAGTCAAAGGCTTTGGCATAGTCAATAAAGCAGAAATAGATGTTTTTCTGGAACTCTTCCTTTTTCCATGATCCAGCAGATGTTGGCAATTTGATCTCTGGTTCCTCTGCCTTTTCTAAAACCAGCTTGAATAACTGGAAGTTCATGGTTCACGTATTGCTGAAGCCTGGCTTGGAGAATTTTGAGCATTACTCTACTAGTGTGTGAGATGAGTGCAATTGTGCAGTAGTTTGAGCATTCTTTGGCATTGCCTTTCTTTGGGATTGGAATGAAAACTGACCTTTTCCAGTCCTGTGGCCACTGCTGAGTTTTCCAAATTTGCTGGCATATCGAGTGCAGCACTTTCACAGCATCATCTTTCAGGATTTGAAATAGCTCAACTGGAATTCCATCACCTCCACTAGCTTTGTTGGTAGTGATGCTTTCTAAGGCCCACTTGACTTCACATTCCAGGATGTCTGGCTCTAGCCTTTTCTCTAATCATCCCATATGACAGGCTGATTACTTCATTCTCTTTGATTACATTATTCTTGAATAATGCCCTTTCACACCAGTAGCCTTTCCATCTCTTCCTTCCTTAGATTAATATACCATATTTATGTTCCCCATATGAAATATTCTAAGTATTTTCAGTTTCATTATCTTGTTTCCAATATAGTAGCTTTTTTTCCCTCCTAGCACTGGACTCATAGTGAATTTGTATTTTTATGTCTAATAGATGGGAAGCCTAGACCTAGAGTCAAGAAATCAACACTAGAACAGCAGGACATTTTCAAAGAAAATTCCTCTGAAGGAATAAAAATGGAAGAAATTGCAAAGAGAAAGATTATATTGGGAGAAACCTGGAGGCCAATATAAGAACCAGCACCTAAACAAAGAGAAATATCTGAGAAAATATTAGTCACCTTCATGAAAATTTCTGCCAAAGAAAGTGATACAGAATGTAATGAATTTGGGGAAAATTTCAATGAAACATCAATACTTGTTTCAGAGCAGAGTGATACTATTGAAGAGCATTGCCATGAATGTGGTACACATGGAAATATGTTCAAACAAAACTCAGATTTAATTATACAAAGTAAATGTGATTTAAAGAAAATATAAATGTAGTGGGAAAACCTTCAGAGAGGTTTCATTCATTCATATTTTCATTCAACATCATACACATCATACTGGAGAACAACCTTATAAATGTGATGAATGTAGAAAGAGATTCAACCAGAGTTCCCATTTAACAAATCACAAGAGAATCATGCTGAAGAAAAGCCCTATAAATGCAATGAATGCGGGAAGGTTTGCAGTTATTGCTCAGTCCTTATTCAACATCAGAGAATTCATAGAGGGGAAAGACCTTTTGAGTGTACTGAATATGGCATGATATTCAGTCATAGTATATACCTTACTCAACAGCAAAAAATTCATATGAGATAAAAGGTCTATGAATGTAACAAATGTGGGAAAACCTTCAGTGATCACTTAGGTCTTATTCAACATCATATTGCCCATACTGTAGAGAAATCTTTTAAATGTAATGACTGTGGAAAACTTTCCAGTTACTCTCAGGCCTCATTCAACATCAGGGAATGCATACTGGAGAAAAACCATACAAATGCAGTGAATGAGGGCATGCCTTTACTGATTATTCTGTCTATTCAACATCAAAGAACTCACACTGGAGAAGAGGCCCTGTGAGGGTAGTGAATGTTGGAAAGCCTTTGGTAACTACTCAGCTCTTATTCGATATCAAAGAACTCATACTGGAGAGAAGCTCTATGAATGTAAGGGAATGTGGGTAAGATTTCAGCAGAAGCACATACCTTACTCAACATCAGAGAAGTTATACAAGAGAGAAACCATATAAATGTAATGAATGTGGGAAAACTTTTGCCCACAGTTCATCCCTTACACATGAGAGTTCATCCTGAAGAGAAACCTGAATGTGGGAAAACTTTTAGTGACTGTTCAGGGCATATTCAACATCAGATATCTCACTCTGGAGAGACACCCTATAAATGTATGTGGAAAAGCCTTCAGTCAGAATACAAACCTCACAAATCACCAGAAAATTCATACCAGTAAAAAATCCTATAAATGTAATGAATGTGGAAAAGCCTTTAGTTACTGCTCAGGCCTTATTCAACATCAGATCATTCATACTGGAGAGAAACCTTATGAATACAATAAATGTATTAAAGCCTTCAACTGAAGGATAGACCTTAAAAAACATCAGAAAACTCATATTTAAGAAAAACTCGACAAATGTAATGAATGTGGAAAAGTGTTTAGCAAGAAAAAATATCTTACAGAACACCAGAAAATTCATAGTGAAGAGAAGGCAAATATACATACTGAGTATAGGAAATCTGTTAGACAAAATCCTTTTTTTTGTTCAACCTGAAAAGCTTCGTGTACAGAAAAGCTCTGAATGCCTTGACTGGCTACCATGGGGACCTTTCCCAGGGAACCAGGAGGACTGTGAAAACGATCAACTTCCTAGAATGACCACATAGTTTAGTGGAAAGAGCACATGTCTGGGTTTGGCATGTGCTGGATTCTAATTCAGTTCTATTACTAACTAGGTCTATTAGTTATTTGGGGGTTAGTTCAGTTCAGTCGCTCAGTTGTGTCCGACTCTTTGCGACCCCATGAGTCGCAGCATGCCAGGCCTCCCTGTCCATCACCAACTCCCAGAGTTCACTCAGACTCACGTCCGTCGAGTCAGTGATGCCATCCAGCCATCTCATCCTCTGTCGTCCCCTTCTTCTCCTGCCCCCAATCCCTCCCAGCATCAGAGTCTTTTCCAATGAGTCAGCTCTTCGCATGAGGTGGCCAAAGTACCAGAGTTTCAGCCTTAGCATCATTCCTTCCAAAGAAATCCCAGGGCTGATCTTAGAATGGACTGGTTGGATCTCCTTGCAGTCCAAGGGACTCTCAAGAGTCTTCTCCAACACCACAGTTCAAAGGCATCAATTCTTTAGTGCTCAGCCTTCTTCACAGTCCAACTCTCACATCCATACATGACCACAGGAAATTTGGGGGTAACAAGTTATTTTGCTTGATCTCTTTAGACCTTCATTTACTCACCTGACAAACCAGAAGATGTGATTAATTGATATTTAATATCTAATTTATTGTTTTTATTACAAATGCAGGCTTCCATAGATGTGGTTCTTAAATTGTGACTTATTTACATCAAATGTGATGCAATGAAAATATAGGCCACATGTCATATATACTGTTTATTACCTTTGTATTGGTTCTTCAAAATTCAGCATTGTGAATATTGAAGAATATTGAGATAAAATAGTATAGATTCCATGAATTATTGCAGTAGGAAAATTGGGATCTTCAACTTAAGAATATGTTGTTGGATAAAATCCCAGCAAAAAACAAATCAAACTGTTGGTATATAAAGCTTGCTTTCTTAAAACTCACCCAAACTTAATCTTGCAATGTAACTTTCTCAACATTTTTCTACTATATTGAATATTGTTGCCATCATGTCCTAGATAAAAAGGAAGTAGAAACATGTCTTGGGAAAATTATCAAGAAAAGATGAAATTGGGAAGTGCATGTTATTTGCACACCTAAATATGTACAGGTGTGCATATTCATATTCTCATATGAGTGAGAATAAATTTTGAGATTCATAGTATCTAGAAAAGTTGGTTGGCCTGTTGTCTGACTTCCTGTGGTTATACAGACAGTGACCTGAAAATATGAAGATTGATCTCAAAAGCCTATGATTTTGAATTCACTACCTAGGGAAAGAAAAAAAAATTCAGTTATGTAACTTCTCTGGTATTTAAGAGTCCAAAGTTACAGAGTCTGGTGTTTGTTTCAGTGTCTAAGCAGACTGTTCACATGTAAGGATAAATGATAATGGACTTGCTACAAGCTTTGAGAAAACCTGGACTTCAGGCAGCAATATATAAGCTTTTATGAATTTATGTACCCTTTCAAGAACTATAAAAGTCATAAACTTTCTCACCAAAACAGATGCATGACAATTTGCGAGCAGTTACAAAATAAAGTTAATAGTACTAAAAACACATATACACTGTACTAACAGTAATTTGAAAGTGTAAAGGATCAGATCAGATCAGATCAGATCAGTCGCTCAGTCGTGTCCGACTCTTTGCGACCCCATGAACCGCAGCACGCCAGGCCTCCCTGTCCATCACCAGCTCCCGGAGGTCACTCAGACTCGCATCCATCGAGTCAGTGATGCCATCCAGCCATCTCATCCTCTGTCGTCCCCTTCTCCTCCTGCCCTCAATCCCTCCCAGCATCAGAGTCTTATCCAATGAGTCAACTCTTCGCATGAGGTGGCCAAAATACTGGAGTTTCAGCTTTAGCATCATTCCTTCTAAAGAAATTCCAGGATTGATCTCCTTCAGAATGGACTGGTTGGATCTTCTTGCAGTCCAAGGGACTCTCAAGAGTCTTCTCCAACACCACAGTTCAAAAGCATCAATTCTTCGGCGCTCAGCCTTCTTCACAGTCCAGCTCTCACATCCATACATGACCACAGGAAAGACCATAGCCTTGACTAGGCGAACCTTTGTTGGTAAAGTAATGTCTCTGCTTTTGAATATGCTATCTAGGTTGGTCATAACTTTCCTTCCAAGGAGTAAGCCTCTTTTAATTTCATGGCTGCAGTCACCATCTGCAGTGATTTTGGAGCCCAGAAAAACAAAGTCTGACACTGTTTCCACTGTTTCCCCATCTATTTCCCATGCAGTGATGGGACCAGATGCCATGATCTTCGTTTTCTGAATGTTGAGCTTTAAGCCAACCTTTTCACTCTCCACTTTCACTTTCATCAAGAGGCTTTTTAGCCCCTCTTCACTTTCTGCCATAAGGGTGGTGTCATCTGCATATCTGAGGTTATTGATATTTCTCCCAGCAATCTTGATTCCAACTTGTGTTTCTTCCAGTCCAGCATTTCTCATGATGTACTCTGCATATAAGTTAAATAAACATGGTGACAATATGCAGCCTTGACGTACTCCTTTTCCTATTTGGAACCAGTCTGTTGTTCCATGACCAGTTCTAACTGTTGCTTCCTGACCTGCATACAGATTTCTTAAGAGGCAGATCAGGTGGTCTGGTATTCCCATCTCTTTCAGAATTTTCCATAGTTTATTGTGATCCACACAGTCAAAGGCTTTGGCATAGTCAATAAAGCAGAAATAGATGTTTTTCTGGAACTCTCTTGCTTTTTCCATGATCCAGCGGATGTTGGCAATTTGATCTCTGGTTCCTCTGCCTTTTCTAAAACCAGCTTGAACATCAGGAAGTTCACGGTTCACATATTGCTGAAGCCTGGCTTGGAGAATTTTGAGCATTACTTTACTAGCGTGTGAGATGAGTGCAATTGTTCGGTAGTTTGAGCACTCCTTGGCATTGCCTTTCTTTGGGATTGGGATGAAAACTGACCTTTTCCAATCTTGTGGCCACTGCTGAGTCTTCCAAATTTGCTGGCATATTGAGTGTAGCACTTTCACAGCATCATCATTCAGGATTTGGAATAGCTCCACTGGAATTCCATCACCTCCACTAGCTTTGTTCGTAGTGATGCTTTCTAAGGCCCACTTGACTTCACATTCCAAGATGTCTGGTTCTAGGTCAGTGATCACACCATCATGATTATCTGGGTCTTGAAGCTCTTTTTTGTACAGTTCTTCTGTGTATTCTTGCCACCTCTTCTTAATATCTTCTGCTTCTGTTAGGTCCACACCATCTCTGTCCTTTATCGTGCCCATCTTTGCATGAAATGTTCCTTTGGTATCTCTGATTTTCTTGAAGAGATCCCTAGTCTTTCCCATTCTGTTGTTTTCCTCTATTTCTTTGCATTGATCACTGAAGAAGGCTTTCTTATCTCTTCTTGCTATTCTTTGGAACTCCGCATTTAGATGTTTATATCTTTCCTTTTCTCCTTTGCTTTTCGCTTCTCTTCTTTTCACAGCTATTTGTAAGGCCTCCCCAGACAGCCATTTTGCTTTTTTGCATTTCTTTTCCATGGGGATGGTCTTGATCCCTGTCTCCTGTACAATGTCACGAACCTCATTCCATAGTTCATCAGGCACTCTATCTATCAGATCTAGGCCCTTAAATCTATTTCTCACTTCCACTGTATAATCATAAGGGATTTGATTTAGGTCATACCTGAATGGTCCAGTAGTTTTCTCTACTCTCTTCAATTTCAGTCTGAATTTGGCAATAAGGAGTTCATGGTCCGAGCCACAGTCAGCTCCTGGTCTTGTTTTTGCTGATTGTATAGAGCTTCTCCATGTGTAAAGGATAGGAGACTTTATTCACAATAGCAATAGAAATATAAAATATTTAGGAATGAATTTAATAAGAAATAGAAAAACCAAAAAAATATAAATACTCTACACATTCCCTTGAGAAATTGGATGCTCATTTGATGGAACTGATATGGAAAATTAAGGACACCAAATTCTCAACGGATAAGTCATATAAACTTTGGTCAGCAAATACTCTAACCTCTTAGGGTTAGTTCCTTCATCTGTGAAGTAATGACAGGTTACCTGTCAAGAGTTACTTTAGGGATTAAGTGAGATGATATATGGAGAAGGCAATGGCACCCCACTCCAATACTCTTGCCTGGAAAATCCCATGGATGGAGGAGCCTGGTAGGCTGCAGTCCATGGGGTCGCTAAGAGTCGGACACGACTGAGTCACTTCACTTTCACTTTTCACTTTCATGCATTGGAGAAGGAAATAGCAACCCACTCCAGTGTTCTTGCCTGGAGAATCCCAGGGACTGGGAAGCCTGGTGGGCTGCTGTTTCTGGGGTCACACACAGTCAGACACGACTGAAGTGACTTAGCAGTAGCAGCAGAGATGATATAAAGGTGCCAGACACTTTGTGGGAAGTTTACTATTGTTATTATATAGCATTATTATATATAATATTAATTACATGTTATAATAACTTACACTATAGTATATAGTATACTATGTAACATACAATATACTATAATACTTATTGTAGTATGCTATTATAATATATTATACAGATTATACATTAACATGTGAACTATTGTGCTGTGAACTTGATATAAATCATAGATTATTGAATCAGTAAGAAAATGATAGGCCCAGAAGGAGAACAAGATATCCTTTCTGTCAAATGATGATGATAATACTAGTGGCCCTGAATCCAAAATTGACTTGAAATGTAACTTGCCAGAGGACATTTTTTGAAGTCAAGTTTATTGGAATATACTTACATCAATAATTTAAACTTTTCTCAAAACAAATGCTCTAGGCACTGATGGATTTACTAGAGGATTTGGTCAAACAGTAAAGAAAGAACTGTTCCATTCTTCTAGAGTGTAAAAGAGAATATACTCTTTCCAACTCTCTCTAGTATAGCCTTGATACAAAAATCTGACAAGGACAATATTTAGAAAGAAAATTGAAGCCAAGCTCATTCATGATCAGAGATACAAAACTCTTGAATAAAATATTGACCCACTGTCTAGTCACATAAGTGTGAAAGATAATACAGGACTACCAGGTTGGATTTATCCAAAGAATGAAAGTTGGCTGAAGAATATAAATTCAATCTACACTAATTAATCCTATTAAGGAGTGAATTTTCTGACAGTCCAGTGATTAGGACACCATCCTTGCAGGGGGCCTAGGTTTGATCCCGGCCAGGGAACTAGACTCCCACAAGCTGTGCAGCCAAAAAAAAAAAAAAAAAAGAATATTAATATTATTTTAAAAATCAAACACATACGATCATCTCAATGGATACAAAAATAAGATTCTATTTACTTATCTGTATGTTTTATTTTGCAACAAAATGTAAAACTAAGCAAAGACAAACAAGGAAGCTTTTATGTTATCAATGTGTGCTGCTGCTGCTGCTGCTAAGTCGCTTCAGTCGTGTCCGACTCTGTGAGACCCCATAGATGGCAGCCCATCAGGCTCCCCAGTCCCTGGGATTCTCCAGGCAAGAACACTGGAGTGGGTTGCCATTTCCTTCTCCAATGCATGAAAGTGAAAAGGGAAAGTGAAGTCGCTCAGTCATGTCTGACTCTTAGTGACCCCATGGACTGCAGCCTACCATGCTCCTCCATCCATGGGATTTTCCAGGCAAGAGTACTGGAGTGGGGTGTCATTGCCTTCTCCATATCAATGTGTAAAGATTCCCAAAATATGTTGTGGGGCATCAAAAGCAAACCCCAAACATATGAATCTATATATTCACATATAAGTGAATAAAAAAACTCCAGAAAGATAAATAACATATTGTTAAATAACAAATAGTAGAAATCTGTGAAAGGTAGAGAAAAAGTAGGAACCAGGTAGATGAGTAACAGGGATGGGAAGGAAACTTTTAACTGTATAACTATTTATATTTCATCTGAACTCTATGAGTGTATTATCTTTTTAAAATGTGAAACAACCAAATAAATACAATTTCTTAAAAGCATTATTCAGAAGCCTTAAAGGAAAATGTACCTTCTTTAGAAGAGGTTCCCATTCCCTTGGAGCCTCACATGTTATTTTCATTCATCCTTAACTCCAGTAGCTCAGAAGTCAGGCTTTATTCCTAGACAGTTGAAGATTTGGAAACTGGAATAACTAGTGATTACACAGATGAACATTTGCAGATCTCCAGATGGGATTAGAAGTTTGAGATGCTTAGTCCTAACTTCAGGGTCAAGCTTTAAGTCTTTGCACAAACATTGACTAGCAATGGTGCCTGTGCATAGCATAATTAAACAGAAGACCCACGGTTAACAACTCAAATGTATACACATAACTACAACAGGGAGCTATATAAATGGAATTCAGAACCTTTATCTATGAACAAACCATTCAACCATTAAACCACTAAACCAAAGTATAATCGTTTCCAGGTTATACTCTTGAAATCTGCTTGCACATCCACCTGTGAAAAAACTCATTTATTGTACCCTGGTAGACCGTTCAGCATTTATTCAACAAAATGTTGAGGATCTGCTATTTGACGTGTTCTCCTCTAGATACTGGGATTGTATTTCTGAACAAAATGTGCAAAACTATCCTCATGGGGTCTGCATTGTAATGGGAAATGCAGACCAGTGAATAAGTAAAATGTGTATGAGTAGATGGTGATAAGTATGAATGAAAAAATATATGTATGAACGAAGAGATAATAAGGATGGCTCTTTTCTTTGTAATGTTTTGTAACTTTAAGCATGTTGAACAGGTAAAACTTCACTAATAAAGTGATATTTGAGCAGACCTGAAGGATATGAGGAAATGAGTTAGGCAAATGAGTGCTTGGGAAAAGGTGTTTCTAGGTAAAAGAAACAACATATGCAAAGGAATGAGGCAGGAGTATGTCTGACTTGTTTGAGGAAAAGCAAGGAGCTAAAGGGGAGGATAAGATAGGAAGGGAGAGCTCTTACAGGCCACTTGAGGCACTTTGACTTTTTTACTGGACAAAAGGGAAACTCTTGAAGAGTTTTAAACACTTGGAGAATTTTGCACTACTCCTGTGTTTAGAATGGACAGGAAAGGGGCAAGGTTAATAGCAGGAGGCCAGTGATGGGCCTACTGTAATAATTTAGGTGAGAGATTGATAAATTTTCTAGTATGATTGCAGTGGAAATAGTAAAAAAGTGGTTGGATTATGACTATATTTTGAAGGTGGAGCTGATGAGATGTAGGATCTGAGCAAAAGCAAAAATTCACAGATGCCTGCACAAATGGAGTAGTTTTTGTTTTGTTGTTTTCAGTTCAGTTCACTTCAGTTGCTCAGTTGTATCCAGCTCTTTGCAACCCCATGAACTACAGCATGCCAGACCTCCCTGTCCATCACCAACTCCTGGAGTTGACTCAAACTCATGTCCATTGAGTCGATGATACCATCCAACCATCTCATCCTCTGTCATCCCCTTCTCCCACCTTCAATCTTTCCTAGCATCAGGGTCTTTTCAAATGAGTCAGCTCTTTGCATCAGGTGGCCAAAGTATTGGAGTTTCACCTTCAGCATCAGTTCTTCCAATGAATATTCAGGATGGATTTCCTTTACGATGGACTGCTTGGATCTCCTTGCAGTCCAAAGGACTCTCAAGAGTCTTCTCCAACACCACAGTTCAAAAGCATCAATTCTTCAGCGCTCAGCTTTCTTTAGACTCCAACTCTCATATCCATACATGACTACTGGAAAAACCATAGTTTTGACTAGACAGACCTTTGTTGGCAAAGTCTCTGCTTTTTAATATGCTGTCTAGGTTGGTCATAACTTTTCTTCCAAAGAGCAAGAGTTTTTAAATTTCATGGCTGCAGTCACCATCTGCAGTAATTTTGGAGCCCCCAAAATTAAAGTCTATCACTGTTTTGATTGCTTCCTCATCTATTTCTTTTTTTCCCCACTGAGATGTGAAAGACTAGTGAAGAGAAAGTTTGGGGGAAAGATTAGGAATTCAGTTTTTGGCAATATTAAGTATAAAATACTTGTCAAGAAGGCAAGTGAATTTGGAGTTTGAAGGAGCAGTCCAAGATGGAAAGACTTTTGCATATATGTGATATTTAAAGACTAAACCCTGGGCATGCTAATGGAAGACTCATACAAGATAATAGTTATAATGAAACATGTAATAAACACTATTGATGGGACTGAAATAATCTCAGGAATTCTAGGTATATTTCAGGAGTTTTTAAACCAGTCTTAAGTCAGCAAAAAGTTCCAGAAGGTAGTGTCTGAACTGAGATCGAAAGGACAAGTAGGGAATGGCAAATGGGAAAGGGAGAAGGAATTCCAGAGGAAATGCAACTTCTTCATTCAAAAGCAAGAGGACATGAAACAAAAATTTCCCCGCCTCTTTCCACTTCAACTCCTCTGTCACAGTTACTCTTCTGTCAGAGGAGGGACTACAGACATTTGGAGGGAAGTTAAATTGGAGAAATTTGATGTTTGAATTCAGTGGGCAATATTTTATTGGCTTCTGGTTACTTCTCTGTGAAGTTCTTATTTAGCATCTAGCACTGCAATTTCTGGAAGGTACCACTCAGAGGCAGCCTCAAATAACAGGAGCCTTGGTGTGCAGGGACTTCCAAAAGCCCCATTCCCTGAGATCAGCTTCAGAAACAAATATCCTGTTTTCAAACATAGGAACTGATCCCTGTCAAAACAGACCCAAACATTATCCAATCAGAAATTGAATTCCAAAAAACCTGGCTCCCTTGCAGGCAAAGAAAAATCTCAAGATTTTGGATAGGTTCTTCTTAAGTGAGGGTTTCCTTATGGCTTTGCTCTATTGGCCCCTCCTTGGTTCCCTCTGCAGTTCCTCCTGTGAACCCAGACAAACTTATGAAGAAGCAGGTCAGAGATTGAATATTTGGCAGAATGGGAAAGAGCAGACTTGGTGGAACCATCTGGTTCTCAAGAGGACAGAAAAGAGTCCAAGAAAAGGGAAGAGTGAGCTAGGGGAAGGAAGGGAAAAGACGTGGGAAAAAATAAATCATTATGTTTGAAAAACCATTCGTGGTAATGCAGTTGAATATCACTTTGCTAACAAAGGTCTGTACGGTCAAAGCTATGTTTGTTTGCTTTTTTTTAATCAGTGGCTTATTTTCCTAACATATATAGGATTATCACTTGTTATCAAAGCTGAGGTTTATCCAGTAGTCATGTGTGGATGCGAGAGCTATGGACCATAAAGAAGGCTGAGCACCGAAGAATTGATGCTTTCGAATTGTGGTACTAAAGAAGATTCTTGAGAGTCCTTTGGACTTCAAAGAGATTAAATCAGTTAATCCTAAAGAAAATCAACCATGAATATTCATTGGAAAGACTGTTGCTGAAGCTTCAATACTTTGGCCACATGATGTGAAGAGCTGATTTATTGGAAAAGACCCTGATGGTGGGCAAGACTGAAAGCAAAAGAAAGGAGCGGCAAAGAATGAGACAGTATCAGCAACTCAATGGACAGGAATTTGAGCAAGCTCCAGGAAATAGTGAAGCAGAGAGGAGCCTGGTGTGCTGCAGTCCATGGTGTCACAAGTGTCTGACACGACTTAGCAACTGAACAATAACAACAAATCGAATATCAATGAGGGCGCATCCATTTATAAGCAGAGTGGAGCCACTGAAGCTTGTTGGACAAGCCAGAGATCAGTGTACTGGAACCAACCTTAGCTGCAAGTTTTCTAGCAACTCCAATGTTAAGCTATATTCAAACAGTTGAACTAAATCTACTTCTAAATCTTACTTATTTTACCTTTCCTAAGGTATTTACTTTTCTAAAATTCATCTCTCGAGAATCAGTCTACCATAGAACTGTGGCACTCAAGTCCCACATTCTCACCTTCCATGGAAAATTTTCAGCCTTCCGCTTGATAAATTAAGACAATTCTGATAAATTAAGACATTTGACTGTGACACAGTGCCCTGGGGTGCTCGTCTCTCTGATTCCCATCATGGGAACAACTGGAAAAACTGGATCCTTCAAGCTGTTGCCTTTTTTTTTTTTTTAATGTGGCCCTTTTTTAAAGTCTTTATTGAATTTGTTACAATATTGCTTCCATTTTATGTTTTGGTTTTTTGGCCATGAGGCATATGGAATCTTAGCTCCTAGAATCTGTGTCTCCTGCATTGGAAGGCAAAGTCTTAATCAGTGGACCGCCAGAGAAGTCCCAAGATTATTTTGTATACAACTTAATGGAGGAGGGAGAATGACAAATTTCACATTTACTTCTATTACCTCCTCCATTAAAGGGTTTTTCAAATTATTATCTGTTTATCGTGCCTTGGTTATGTGCAAGTAAATGCAGATTAGCACAATCCACAGGAAGTAGTTTTAATATTCAATGGAAATAACATCAAATTTCAATTTTTATACCTGTATTTGATACAGAGAAGCACAGTAGGAAGATCAAGAAAAACTAAACGCAAAATGTTGTTGTATTGGGATAAAGTTCTGTGAGAGACATAAAATAGAAAAAATAAATTGAAGGAAGTAGGAGATTTCTTTTCTCTCTCAATAGATGTTGTGCATGTGCTGTCACTTAAGTCCTGTCTGACTCTTTGTGATCCTATGGACTGTAGCCTGCCAGGCTCCTCTGTCCTTGAGATTTTCCAAACAAGAATACTGGAATCAGTTGCCAGGCCCTTCTCCAGGAGATCTTCTCTATCCAGAGATTGAACCCATGTCTCTTTACATCTCCTGCAGAGGCAGGCGGATTCTTTACCACAAGTGCCAATAGATGTTGGTAGGTGTTAAGTTATTATAGTTTTAACATTCCTTTGATACAAGTCATTGTATCCTTCAGCAAAAATAGAAATTTATGAAGAAAAATGTTAAATGTCCACTGGAAAAAATGTGAGAGGGAATGTCAAATTTGTCAAAATTATCTTGTATGTGTTTGTGTGTGAGTTCAGTCATGCCCAACTCTTTGCGACACCACGGACTGTAGCCCTCCAGGTTTTTGAGAATATTGAATGGGTTGCCTCCAAGAATATTGGAATGGGTTGCCATTTCCTTACCTTAGGGGATTAAAAAATGTCCCCAAAGTTATTGAAGTGTACAAGGGAAACAAAGTAAGCCAAATATTCTTGAAGCCTGGGTAGCTCAGTCGGTAGAGCATCAGACTTTTAATCTGAGGGTCCAGGGTTCAAGTCCCTGTCCAGGCGGGAGGTTTAAGTGCTTTCTTGTGTTAAAGGATCCTGACTTTTTTATCTCAAGGAAAATTTGTCTACAACTTTGACCACTTTCACCTGCGTAGAGTGAGGAAACACCAACAAGTCAGTTATCTTCAACCTTAACCAGTAGCTGAGATTTGATATTGTGTTTTAAGCAGAAAGAGATCTTAGCAGTTCTTAATAATGGAGACTTCCTGAGGAACACAGTATAAAATGCCTAAGTGAAGTGAAGTAGGTCAGTCGTGTCTGACTCTGTGACCCCGTGGACTGTAACCTTCCAGATTCCTCTGTCCATGGGATTCTCCAGGCAAGAGTACTGGAGTGGGTTGCCATTTCCTTTTCCAATAAAATGCTTACAGCCCATGAAATATGAGAAAGCTATCCCTTTAGACTAAGGTGTATTAGAAAAGGAACTGGAAAGTATATTTGTCAAGTAAAGTATTCACTGGGTCAGGACTTCTAGATTTTCAGTTATTCTCTCTCACAACTGAGCTACTTAGTAGATGGGAAAGCCCTGCTGCACTAAGCCATGGTAATGTCACATTCTAATGATAAACATAAATCGTAGGAAGTTATTTCACAAATACTACAGTATAATCTTTAGGTGAAATGCTCATCCTACCCAAAAATATTGGCATGTTTTACAATCCATTTCTGCAATTTGTTGATGTGTGTTGATACAATTTCTTACTCAGTGGATTGTATTTTTCTTTAGAAATATATATTTCCTCCCTCCATCTCTGTGGAAGGATTGTACTTCCCATTTGAAGATTATATGATGGTTTACATAGAAAATCTTAAGGAGCTAAAAACAAACAAAAATCCTCCTAGAACTAATAAGTATGTTTAGCAAAGTCACAGAATACAAGATCAAAATAGAAAAATTAATTGTATTTCTATATACTAGCAGTAAAAAATGGACACCAAAATTAAAATACAATGTGTTTTTTTTTTTTTTTAAAGTAAAGAAGTACTTAGATAAAAATCTACCCAAACATGTGAATATGTGCCTGCTGGAAACAGCAAAACTACAAAATTCTGATGAAAACAAAGGCTTAAATAAATGGAGAGAGATTCTGTGTTCATTGATCATAAAACTCAATATAGCAAAGATGTCAAATCTCCTGAAAGTGATGTACGAGTTTAACATAATTTAACATAATTCCTATCACAATCCAGGAAAGACTTTTTTGTAGCTATAGACATGACTATTCTAAAATTTATATGGAAAATCAAATGAGTTAGAATAACTAGAATGATTCTGAAAAACAGGAATAAAGTGAAAGAAATCATGATTTCAAGACTTATTGTGTAGCTAGAGACTGTAATAAACAGTGTACATTAATTGGAAGAGGGATAGATATATGTCAGTGAAACCGTATAGAGAATACAGAAAGCACCACATACAACTACATCTAAATCATTTTTTACAAAAGTGCTAAAGCAATTCAGTAGAGGAAGAAAAGTCTTACTTTTTTCTTATGATTGTGGGAGAGTAATTGGATATCCATTTAATCCAAATTAAAAGATGCTTGCTCCTTGGAAGAAAAACTATGATAAACCTAGACGACATATTAAAAAGCAGAGATGTAACTTTGCCAACAAAGATCTGTCTTGTCAAAGCTATGATTTTTCTAGCAGTCATGTATGGATGTGAGAGCTGGACCACAAAGAAAACTAAAAACCAAATAACTGGTGCTTTTGAACTGTGGTTCTGAAGACTCTTGAGAGTCCTGTGAATAGCAAGAAGATCAAACCAGTCAATCATAAAGGAAATCAACCCTGAATATTCATTGGAAGGACAGATGCTGAAGCTGAAGCTCCAATACTTTGGCCACCTGATGTGAAGAGCCGACTCACTGGAAAAGACCCTGATGTTGGGAAAGGTTGAGGCCACGAGGTGACGGAAGTGACAGAGGATGAGATTGTTGGTTGGCATCATCAACTCAATGGACATGAGTTTGAGCAAACTCCCAGAGACAGTGAAGGACAGGGAAGCCTGGTGAGCTGCCATCCATGGGGTCACAAAGAGTTGGATATGAATGAGTGACTGAACAAGATTGGATATCTACAGGCAAAAGAAGCAAACCTCAGCTTACATCTCATATTTTATTTAAAAATTAACTGAAAATGCTTTATAGATTTAAAATAAAACATAAAACTGTAAAACTTCTGGAAAAAAATGTGAGAATATTTAGGGGACTTGGTGCTTGATGGAGAGATAATAGGCATAACACCAAACACACAGTCCATAAAAGACAAACTTGACTAACTGGATTTCATCAAAATGAAAAACTTTCACTCTGCAATAGACTCTGCTGAGAAAATTTAAAAAGAGTTATAGACTGAGGGAAATATTTGCAGATTACGTATCAGACAAAGACATATCTAGAATACAAAAAGACCTCTCAAAACTCCTTTTTAAAACAACAATCAATCCAATTAGAAAATGGGCAAAAAACATGAAGGGACATTTTACCAAAGAGGATATACAAATGGGAAATAAGCACATGAAAAGATATTCAATGTCACTAATCATTTAGGAAATATAAATAAAGACCATTATGAGATATCACTATATACCTATTATAAGAGATAAAATAACAAATGGTAACAGCTGCTAAAGGTTGGCAAGAATGCAGAGAAACTGGATTTGTCATACATTGCTTATGGGAATGTAGAATGGTAAAGCCACTCTGAAAAAGTTTGTCAGTTTCTTAAAGAAACACCATACAACTCAGCAATTCAACTCCTAGGCATTTATCCTGGAACAATGAAAACTTATATCCATACAAAGCTGTGTACATTATTATTTATAGAAGCTTTATTTGTAATAGCTCAAAACCTGAAAACAACCAAAATGATCCTTAATAGGTGAATAGGTTAAAAACTACTATATCTATACTAGGGAACACTATTCAACAGTAAAAAAAAAAAAAAAAAAAAAAGAATGAACTATTGATACACAAAATCTCAATACATTGTCTTTGCAACTTCATGTGAATTTATAAGTATTTATAATAATTTCATGTGAATTTATAATTATTATTTCATTGGAATAATGTATTTATTCTATAACATACACACTTTCTCTTCCTCATGGACTTAGCCATGTGGCTTAGTTTGACTAATGAAATGCAAGTGGAAATGTCCAGTCTAATGTATCAGAGAAGCCTTCAGCTCACAGTACTTAAAGATAAAAGACTTTTTACCTTCCAGATGGGCCCTCTCTAGCGTCGTCACAGAGGCAGCTGCAAACAAGAGCTATGTTCAGGAACTTTCCAAAGGTTCTGCTCTCTAACACGAGAAAAAGAAGGGCCTATCTATAAAAAAAAAGAAAGAAAAAAATCATTTTTTTAAAGTCGAAACGACCCCAAACGAGATGCAATCGAAATTTTGACCCCCGTGTAATAATTTGAACAACAAATTGAGTTAAGTTTATTGCAGGCGCACAGTCCTTGTGAAAATCTTGCCCCCTTGCAAGCCAATAAAGCATCTTTTATTCAATTGTCTATGAGATTGTCTATGAGATTGTCTATGAGATTTTCAATAAACAACACAGGAGATGGTTAACACGATTCCTGTCTGATGGCACCAGAGCTGGCTACACGACTTTCGAGATTCTCCCCGAGAAGGGTCCATCCTGAGTTTTGCTCTGCGGGCGCTTCCTCTCCTCTTTCTGAGCGGCTAGCGGCTCCAGGTAAAGAACCCGCCTACCATGCAGAAGACTCAAGAGATGTGGACTCGATCCCTAGGTCGGGAAGATTCTCCTGGAGAAGGAAATGGCAACCCACTCCAGTATTCTTGCCTGGGAAATCCCATGAACAGAGGAAACCAGGTGGGCTACAGTCCATGGGGTCGCAAAGAGTTGGACACGACTGAGCTCGCATGCATGCATACATACATAGCTGCTTCGGGGAGGGGGAAATGTGCTGGGGAGGGGTACATTGATAAGCTTGGTCACTCTTTGGCAGATTGGACAATTGCAGATCTGGAGGTGATGATCCGAAGTCATCTGATTATGGAAGAGCGGATCTTCTATGTATAAGGGAGAGAGAGGGGAGGCGGGAACTATCAGAATGAAAGGAAATATATATATAAAATCACAAAAGGTGTTATAATCTTTGAAAGGAAAAACAGTGAGAAGGCTTAAGAGGTGAGCAGAGTGGCGCAGCGGAAGCGTGCTGGGCCCATAACCCAGAGGTCGATGGATCGAAACCATCCTCTGCTAAGGAGGTTTTTTTACACATGTTTATTTTCACCAAGAGTCGGACACGACTGAGCGACAGAACGGACTGATTTTCGCTAAACTTTATTCCAGCCAAGATACAAGAACAGAAACCAAGTCAATTTCTACATCTTACATGTTTAATCAATAAAAATTCACGAGTTTGATAATCCTCTAGTTTGAGTTGTTTCCCACCTTACTTTAAAATCCCACGATTCTCCTACTAGGCAGTTCCAAAACTCTTCCATCTGAAGTGGCACATTACTCCGAATTGTAAAATTCCTTCCATCCCTGATGTCCAGCAGAAGAGCAGTTGGAAATATTCTTTCTGTCGAGGTCGTCTTATACATTGTATGCTACCTCATGGAGAAAGAAATGATAAATTCCATATTTGCTTCTGTTACATCTTCCAGTAAAGAGGTTTTTCAACTTATTATCTACTTAAGGTGTTTTGACTTGGTTGCATTCTATTAGTAAATGCAAATATAAATTAAACCCAAAATTTGCTTATAACAGATTTGTGGTATCACTAAATATTAAAATTTCAGATTTCAATGTTCATACTTCTTTGGTACAGACTAGTATAGTAGGAGGAGAAGGCAATGGCATCCCACTCCAGTACTCTTGCCTGGAAAATCCAATGGATGGAGGAGCCTGGTGGGCTACAGTCCATGGGGTCGATAAGAGTCGGACACGACTGAGCGACTTGACTTTCACTTTTCACTTTCATGCATTGGAGAAGGACATGGCAACCCACTCCAGTGTTCTTGCCTGGAGAATCCCAGGGATGGGGGAGCCTGGTGGGCTGCCGTCTATAGGGTCGCACAGAGTCGGACACGACTGAAGTGACTTAGCAGCAGTATAGTAGGATGATCGAATAAAGCACTTTAAGCGTAAACATACGTTATATTGGCATAAGATTCTATAAAAATGCAGGTTCAAGGAGAAAGAGACGGATGAAGTGGGAAATGTCTGGACCCATTTTCGGACGGTGTAGGTTTTGAAGGGAACCCTCTCTCCGAGTTCCTTAACCTTGAAATGATCTTTCTTAAAAGAGTTGTCTTCAATCCATGCCAATTTTATTATTAGTTGTTCTAGAAATCTTAAAACATTTTTTTTTTAATTTATCAGAATGTTAGTTCCCTAGTTCACCCTGGGTTAGTGTGAATATTCAACCTCAAATTAAATCTCCCACTCCTTTGCTCCCCTACGAAAGCCTCGACCGCACTGGGCTAGGTGAGGATAGCAAATGAAGAGATAGTCTGGGTGGCTGAGCTAGCGACTAAACCGGGTGCCTGCGGAGGCGGTCAGGTTCGCGGCTGGCAGACAGGTAATCTCTTTGGCTCAGTCCAAAGCCTCGAGACCCCTCCAGACTGCTGCAGCGCCTGTAGAAGCAGTACGAACAATCCTAGAGTATGCTGGATTCAGTCTCCGGGGCGCGACCCTGGATGGTGAGGCTGCGTCCGGAGTTTGTCATCCAGGAGGCAATTACTGACCCCTACTGGCTGCAGGAACGAAAAGGCAAAGGAAAGAAGTGCGGGAATCCCCACCCAGCAAATCCCTCTTGAGTTGCTCCCGGCTGCTGGCGCCAAGAATGCTGTCTGGGCTGCACAGGTCCTCGCGTTCGAGTCTCCAGTCTTGCGCTCCCGCGAGCTCCCCCACCCCGACTAACCTTGCGGGACTCGGACTGCACATTATTCCGACTCCAGGAAACAGGAGGGCGCATGGATCAGGCCCGCCGCCCGCAGCCTGGCCCTTTCCCTCCGGCCGCTGCGGTAATCTGTAGACTCCGCGCCTGCCCAACTCCAGCTCTGAGTGCCTGGGTGAACTCCGGCCGCGCGCTTCCTCTCCAATCCCTCTCCGCCTGCCGCGCGCTGCAACCTGGAGAGGAGAGAACAGAGGCCCGAGCGTCCAGCTTCTGCCTCAAAATAGCCGAGCAGGCCACCCCGACCGCCGACATCCCGTGTGTCCTCTGTTTTCACCGGCTGCTGACTTTCGGATACCGGACCTGGAGGATGTGGAGCGCCCCGAGACCCTTGCTCTTTCCTCGTGCCAGGATGCCAACCGTCATCCGAACACTGCGCACTTCGACCGTGGCTGGGTCGTCGGAAACCTCGGAAGCGGAAACCCTAAATCCAAGTCATCGACTCCGCTTCATTGACCCTCATGGGCAGTTACCTGGGCAAGCTGGGACTTTCGCCATCATCCCCAGCAGAAGGGCGCGCAGACTTGTCAGAGAGGCCAGTGAACCGCCGGCTAACGCAGTCCCTTCATCAAGTCTACCGGATTCAGCACGTCCATCGTGCCCACCCCTGCCCCTCGACACAGACCTGCTAGGAGGCCGCCGGACTGGTATCCTACCAACCCCACCGCGTGGATGGTCAGTGAGGCTTGGAGGCGCTTTCCCATGAAGAGATGCCAGAATTTCATCATGGAGCCTCTTCCCTCAGACTGGTGGGAAGGTTACTTCAAGCGGAGTATCTGGTCTCTGCGGCACCCCAGGGCAATATGGAGCCCGGTGACCATCAAGATCGTTCCTCCTGAGCGGACAGTGCCCCCCTCTGCTTCCCCAGCAGAGGTAATCAACTCTGCAGGGCCCTCGTCCTCTGAGAGGCTCCCAGACCCCTGTGCAAAGGAAACGGTGCTGAGGGCTCTCAAAGAGTGCAAGAAGGGGAAAATGAGGTTTGAAGAACCACTGTTTCATGAGAGCTTTGACTGTAAGAGAAGTATTCCAGAGACCAGACTATCTGCATTTAAACCTTTGGTGAAAGAGGGAGTCCTCACTTCTTTTGTGCCCAGGCCGGGGCCTCTGAATAGAAGCCTCAACCCTTGGAGCTCAGATCACAGCTTGAATAAGAGGCCCAGTTCCTCCATGGACTCCTTGACCAGCACACACACAGGCGACTCCCTTAACTCCAAAAGAAATGCTATCACAAGCTCTTTCAGCTCTTCTAGAGATTTCTCGGAACCTTGGAAGAAAAGTATTCCCAGTGCATCACTCCAGATACCAGAGTGGCCAGTAAAAAAGAATAGAAAAGGTCATCAGTCTCACCCTCCAGTCCCACTGGTATCAGACGAGTCCCCAGAAACATCTGGCAGCTCTGGACAGCAAAATCAGGTTCCACTGTTTCCATCTAGCCCTGAAAACCTGCTGTCTCTCACTCCACCTCCCCAGCTTGGTCATCCAGTCCCTGAAGACCTGGCCTTAGGGAAGAAAGCTGGACTCCAATTGAGCAACAAAACCAGAGAGAATACAACTGAGATCACCACAGACCCTGTCCCTGAGTCTAGGTCTGGTATTCAGCCTTCCCTGTCTCTCACTCTGCCTTCTGCAGGCACAGCTCCAACCCAGAGCACTGATCCCCAGTTGGAAAGTTTAGAAAAGTTACAGAAGTCTCCAGGTCCACCGGCCTTCCCACAACCCACTGGAGAGGTAATCAGTGCAGCCTACTCACCTCTGTCAACAGCAAGCCTGCCAGCCCCGTTTGGGTGCTCACAGTCAGACCCCCTTTCAGGCATCTCTTTGGACTCAAAACTCCCAGCTACTTTCATCCATCTGACCCCTGTTTCTCCCACATCACCAGTCACTGGCACCACATGGCTACCTTTGACTTCTCAGGCTGCCGTGCACCTAGATTCATCTGCTGTTATCCCTACACCCCCCGCTACACAAAGTACTTCATTTAGACTGATGAGCAGCCCAGCTCCCCATCCTCCTGCATCTGTACCTCCTGTTGCAGCTTCTGCTGACCACATGTCAAAATCCATTTTAGGGCTCCCACCCAATAGTGAGACTGAGACCACCTTATACTCTAGAATTTCAGTCACAGCTGCTCCATCTTCAGCTCTGGGTACCTTAACTCCCACTTTCAGGCCTATCTTTGGCAGTGTAAGACCACTTAAAACTATGCCCATGATAGCTCCTTTCTCTTTCAAGCAGGCCTCTCCTCCACCTACCCCTGCTTCTCCCCATCTCTTCCATGGCCTGGTCAAGGCTACCTCTATAGTCATGTCCACCACACCAGCCAGCACATCCAAAGACTCTTTTAAGCCACCTTTGGATTTTGGTGTAGTGAATGTTACCAGTACCATGGGCAACACTTACTCCATCCCTTCCACTTGCCACACTTTCCTTCTTGGGGCTGCCTGTGCCTTCAAGGGCAGTTTCTCCCCAGCTGCAGGCTTCATTTTGCCGCCATGCCAACGTCCTACCATTCCTACTGTACACACAGTCACTATCTTCAGCCAGGTTCTTCCCAGTGCTGTCCAAATATCCCCGACCAGGAGCACTGCCAATTTTAGGGCTAGCTCTCTGTCCGTTTCAGCCCTAGGAAACACCAACCAGCCTGTACTGTCATCCAGGATCTCCAGTTCAACCTCAGCATTCACAATTCCCTTGGGGTCAGGCCCAAGGCCACCTTTTCCACTATCCCTGGGAGCAACTCCCCAGCCTGCATTTGGGATTGCATATGGGCAGAAGCAAGGAGCCCCCCAACCAGCCCTTGGCCCAAGCTTCAGTAGCTCTTTCATTTTTGGAAACTCAACAGTGGAATCCTCAACCCCAGCACAAACTCTGACTCAACCATCCTTCAACAGTCCCACTCAGTCAGCCTTTGGAGGTTTGGCACCATCAGCCTCCACCTTTTGTATCCCTACCAACCTCCGGCCAGATGTTAACAACACTCCAATAGCTTTTCCCTTTGGTCAGGCTAATACAAATGGTTTTGGAGTTGTTACCCCAACCCACAGGACTGGGGCTTGTGGCTCAGTGTTTGGTAGCACAGCCCCAAGACCTTTTGACTTTGGGGGATTAGTAACCCCTATGGACTGTGGTGAGACTGGGGTCAGTGTGACTGCTCCAGACATGAGTTCCAACTCCAGAGCATTCAGCACTGGAGCAGTGCCAAGCGGGACAACTAGCACCATCACACCCTTGGGTAAAGGCTGGGGCCCAAAAAACCAGGGCCTGACAAGCCAGGGCATACCTTTTGCCTTGGGGAGGGCCAACATTTCTGCAAGAAAAACTATGTTTAGGGGCCCTTCCATGGATCCCTTTGCTCAGAGCACTCCTGTCCTTGGACCAGTTAAGGCAGGCAGCAGTTTTGGCTTTGGGATGCATTCTTCACCTCCCCAGGGCTCTGTTGGAAAAGGATCTTTCAGATCGCCAGCCTCATCATTTTCCATTGGCACAAAATCAAAAACCTCAAGGAATAGGGAGCAAGGGCATTCTCGAAGGCATCGTTCCCATAAGAAATAACCTGCATTCCTTGCCATTCATACTATGATGTGGACCTCAGTGCAGTGAATTGCCTCAGCATCTTCTAAGTCTCTACAGCAAAAATACCCGAGATCTAAGCTGAGAGCTTTGCACATTCACCCTGTGGTCCTAATCTACATTCTAGAAGATGATGAAAGACTAAAATATCAGTGATAATAGCAGAATGGAACTAAGTGGAACTAAATCTTTGGAACTGAACAGAGCCTTGCCTCCCCCTTCCCCACCCCCCCCCCTCGCCCATTTCTTTCTGTGTCAAGGATGAGCTCAATCAGGACACTGTCTCCTGCTTTTTTTCTGGGAACAGATATGACAGGGAAGCAACAAATACAGCCCTCTTGAAACTCTGGAAGGTGGAATAAATTTTTTATAAATCTCAGCCTTCTTTTATTTGGCCCAAAGAAGTGGTTCCTTTATCTGATTCCCTAGGGCTACAGAGTCCTAATTTCTCTCACCTTTGTTCCTCAATTAGTTTTCAGAGAAGCTTTTATTTTTTTTTTTTAATTTTTATATATTTTTGGAGAAGCTATTAATGCAGTTTGACCTTGAGTCCAACTTCTCCTTGAGGACCAGTGGTTAACCCATGAGAGTTCCTGCAGGACCACTGGGGAGAAAAAGACACAGTGGTGCAATCTTGCTTCTGCTCTTTACACCGTAGGTCATAATTCCTCCAGTATGAGCCAGAAATGCTCAGTTAGGGAACCAAAGCTTACATTTCATTTTTTTCTTTTAATTTGTATAATACCTTATATAGTCACCCTTTACATTCACATCTCTCCTAGCTGGGGTAGGTAGGGCAGTAAAACTCTTGGACCTGAGGAATAAAAGAAAAAGTACGTAACCAATGCGAGGTCTATGAGTAAGCCTCAACATATTCCTTAGCACTTACCATCGTAATGAAAAAAAAAAAAAAAAAGGGCAAGAATGACTCCCTAAATACATCTATCTCCTGCTTTATGGATACCTTGAAAGAGACATAATTGGAAAAATAATCTTAAATCGGTTAATACAATAAAACTAAATTATTGAAATGAGATTATGGTATCGGAATTACTATCCAACTCACATCTATTCTGAGGCAGAGAGATACTAAGAAACTTGCCCAATCTCAACCAGTTAGTAAAGGTTAGATTTGGGACTTAAACCCTCTTGGCTCCAAAGTCTGTGCTCACTTATCCCTCCCTACAGCAATCACCAAAGTTAGAACTCTAACCCAGGTATATATGACTTTAAATACTCATGCTATTTCACCTTTTAAAGACATTCCACAATCCAGGATTGCTATCCTATAGAGTAGGGTGGGATAAGAGAAAAAGTATGAGACCTTTTCTACTACTCTTTACATGATAATTTAGCATTTATATAGTGATGGCTATATGCCCTGTATTGTGCTTTGCACCAGACATTCAGAGGAGATGGAAATTCCTGCTTTGGAGATAATAGTTTAGCGAGTTGATTGGTCAGTAGCCAGTGATTTCAGAACAAATGACAAAGGCTGGGGGAATGTAAACAGAAGACAGAAGTTCATCTCACCAAAGAAGTCTTTGAACTCGATTTCTGTTTTAAGGTGTCTATTCTGGGAATAAACTGGGGAAGGGTATCACAGACCAAGGACAAAACACCTGCACAGGATCATCCAGAAAACAGAGCAGATCTGTTGGGATAAATGTTCAAGGAGTCTGACAAGCTTTGGGAGAAGAAGGTGCAGATCATAGATATGCTATAAACCATGTCCAGCGGTGTGGATCGGGTTCCAAATACAATGGAGAATCCTGGAAAGATTTTAAGTTAGGAAAAACACAAGTTTGGGTTTATATTGCTCTAGTTGCCCTGTGAGGAAGGAATCAAATGGAGACAGACTGGAGGCTGTCAGATACACCTTCTATCGAGATAATTGCCTGATTAACAAGCACAGTCAGAATAGTTTGAGCCAGGCCCCAAAGAAGTACAGTTCACCAAGGCCAAATGTTTTTTTCTCTTTTTCTTTCGTAACTCCAAGATGTGGGAAGAGTGAAATAGGAACAATTTGAAGATTTTAAAAATTAATGGTAGTTTTGGGTTGTTTCGGGTTTTTGTGTTCGTTTCTCTCCCGCCATTCCCAGCTTTCTGCATCCAAGAATTTGAAGAAACCATTTCGTTTCATTCTTATTTAATTGGATGAAGAGAAACAGGACGAGCATGAGGTGGCCGGTTAGCTCAGTTGGTTAGAGCGTGGTGCTAATAACGCCAAGATTGCGGGTTTGATCCCCGTAGGGGCCAACTGGCATGAGGTGATGTTTTTGCTACATTTACACACAGATGAGAATTCTGGTCTCATATCCACTGGGGTGTCACAATTACTGCCTGAGAGATAAAGCTGGTTAAAATCCTTGATTTCTCCAAAGGCAGAAGTCCTGTAAAGAATCTGCCTGCAATGCAGAAGACCCAGGTTCCATCCCTGCCTGGAGAAGGGAATGGCAACCCACTCCAGTGTTTTTTCCTGGACATTCCCAAGGACAGAGAAGCCTGGCGGGCTACAGTCCATGAGTCTTGAAGAGTCAGACACAATTGAGCTACTAAGCGCAGCACATTGAACCCCATCTACAGGGCGAAAGGATAGCAGTGAGTGACCAGCAAGGAAAAGTAGAGAGGCTCTGGGCATACTTTTCCACTGGATAACTGATTCTGCAAAGAAACTGAACTTCTTGTACTATATTCATCTATAAATAAACTGTGAAACCATTGACACTTTCTACACTTTCACACTTAGGTTTTAACTAGTTCAGCAAAGGATGAAACAAGGTTTTTAAAATGACAGGTGAAAAAAAGTATTAATATCAACACAGCAGTAAAGAAAAGTGAAAGTTGGGCAGTAGCTCACCAGGCTCCTCTCTCTATCGAATTATCCAGGTAGAGTGGGAAGCCATTCCCTTCTCCAGGGTATCTTCCCCATCCAGAGACAGAACCACAGCTTCCCACATTGCACTGCAGTCAGATCTTTACCATCTGAACCACCAGCTAAAAACAGCTTCTTTAATCGTCTCTTTAGCAAAGAGTCAAAAGTCCGTCTAGTCAAAGCTATGGTTTTTCCAGTAGTCATGTTTGGGTGTGAGAGTTGGACTACAAAGAAAGCTGAGCCCAGAAGAACTGATGCTTTTGAACTGTGGTGTTGGAGAAGACTCTTGAGAGTCCCCTGGACTGCAAGGAGGTCCAATCAGTCAATCCTAAAAGAAATCAACCATGAATATTCATTGAAAGGACTGATGCTGAAGGTGAAACTCCAATACTTTGGCCACCTGATGTGAAGAACTGACTCATTGGAACTAACCCTGATGCTGGAAAAGATTGAAGGCAGGAGAAGTGGACAAGAGGTTGAGATGGTTGGATGGCATCACGGACTCAATGGACATGAGTTTGAGCAAGCTTTGGGAGTAGATGAAGGACAGCCTGGCGTGCTGAAGCTGATGGAGTCGCAAAGAGTTGGACACGACTGAGTGACTGAACTGAACTGGACTGAACTGAGTTGTTTCTTTCTAAGAGGGAAACAGCTGTCAATGGCCAAACCTGGAACACTCAGAACTACAAATAATATGGTTTGGGATTATAATCCAAACTGCAGTGTAAAATATATATTCATAAATCCATACTGATATAAATAAAGGATTGAAAAATAAGTCAATGAATACAGCAGAAAGGATACTTTTCCTTTAAGAAAGAATTCCAACCTAAGTAAGTAAATAATCCCCCGACCCATCCAAGACCCATTCATGGATCTTATTTCCCTCCCTTCTGGAATATGGACCATACTCAGTGACTAGCTTCTAAATAGTCCAGTGTTAGTGTTAGTTGCTCAGTCGTGTCTGACTGTTTGTGACCCCATGGACTGTAGCCTGCCAGGCTCCTCTGTCCAAGAGATTCTCCAGGCAAGAATACTGGAGTGGGTTGCTGTTTCCTTCTCCAATAGTCCAGTATGAAGTAGGAAAACATAAGAACTTGAAAAGGGAGAAAAATGGCAAATACTACCTTAAAAATGATCAAAGTTGCCATCACCAATGGTAAGCCATGCTCCTATCATGTAACATCTGATGTAAAGTGATGGGACAAGTGCTTTGTTCTCTCCCAAAAACCTATAACCTCCAGCTGTTACATGAAAAATATCAAACAAACCTAGACCGGAAGATAGTCAAGTATTCTATAAAAATACTTCATCCACACCAAGAAACAGTCACAGACCAGGGGAGGCTGAATACAATGTGGGGGAGTATGGGGTGGAGTAGAAAGGACATTATGTAAGAACAGGTGTGATATAGACAAAGTCAAGAGTTTGCTGCTGCTGCTGCTAAGTCGCTTCAGTCGTGTCCGACTCTGTGTGACCCCATAGACAGCAGCCCACCAGGTTCCCCCGTCCCTGGGATTCTCCAGGCAAGAACACTGGAGTGGGTTGCCATTTCCTTCTCCAATGCATGAAAGTGAAAATGAAAGTGAAGTCGCTCAGTCGAGTCCGACTCCTAGCGACCCCATGGACTGCAGCCTACCAGGACAGGCTCCTCTGTTCACGGGATTTTCCAAGCAAGAGTACTGGAGTGGGGTGCCATTGCCTTCTCCGAGTTAAGAGTTTAGTTATTAGTAAAATATTAACATTGGTTTCTTAGTTTTAACAAAGGTATCATGGTAATGTAAGAAGCTAATATTAAAAGAAACTGGGTAATGGGTATAAGGAAATTCTGTTGTCTTTGCACCTTTTTGAAAATCACTTCAAAATAAAAATTTAATTTTCAAAATTCTCATAGAAAGTATGTCTTTTTGCCACCACTTAAATCAGCATCAACACAAATGCCTGATCGAGAGTAGGTCTATGATAGGTAGTTGTTAAAAGCTGAAGGAATGTGATTGATTTCTTCTTTTGGTGAGGGACATGCAGAGATGTTTAAATGGTGATATGTGCAAGATGGTATATTTTTGTCCTGCAGAATATTCTCCCAGAGTCCCATTCCCATACTGAAATGCAAACCAGATCAATAACATTCATCTTCAACCTATAAAAGACATCTGAAATGGAGCTATATGGTTTATGTTGAAGCTCAGTGGGCTTCTCTCACAAAGTTTCACACCACACCTGAAATGTTTTCTTTTCCGGTTTGACCCTAAAATATTTCCATTTGTGTCAATAAACATCTTAACCACTTCTCTTTGTTACATCTTGCCTGGCAAAACTGAGGTTATCTATCACACTGCTGCTGCTGATGCTAAGTCGCTTCAGTCATGTCCGACTCTGTGTGATCCCATAGATGGAAACCAACCAGGCTTCCCCATCCCTGGGATTCTCCAGGCAAGAGTACTGGAGTAGGTTGCCATTTCCTTCTCCAATGCATGAAAGTGAAAAGTGAAAGTGAAGTCGCTCAGCCGTGTCCGACTCTAGTGACCCCATGGACTGCAGCCTACCAGGCTTCTTAGTCCTTTATAAAATCCAAGTTTTTCAGACAGAACAATGGCCAGTGCAATGTTTTCTTGTGGAGCCTTCACAGAGCTCATACTTTTTTCAGGCAATATTAATCACTCCTTCTTTTTTGAACTTGAATAATTCAGATTACATTAATGCTGGGTGGATTTTTCCCTTTTATTTTGACTATTTTAACAAAGCTTTTAAAAGGATGGAAAGCAAAGCACTGTGAGTGAAAAGATTCTACAAGAGAAATATTCAAAATTATTAGATTGGGGGGTTGCAACCAAGAAAACTAGAATGCCATTTTATTAGACAAACACCTAAACTGGGGGTGATGTCTCTGTGGTGTAGTGGTTAGTACATTCGCTTTATATGCATAAAGGTCCCCGGTTCAAAACCAGGTGGGAACAGCTTACTCTTCCAGTTTTTGTCCTTACTGAAGTATAAAACTTTCCTTTGTAGTCTACTGCCCTCATGAACGGAGAAGGCAATGGCACCCCACTCCAGTACTTTTGCCTGGAAAATCCCATGGATGGAGGAGCCTGGTAGGCTGCAGTCCATGGGGTCACTAGAGTCGGACACGACTGAGCGACTTCACTTTCACTTTTCACTTTCATGCATTGGAGAAGGAAATGGCAACCCACTCCAGTGTTCTTGCCTGGAGAATCCCAGGGACGAGGGAGCCTGGTGGGCTGCCGTCTATGGGGTCACACAGAATCTGATATGACTGAAATGACTTAGCAGCAGCAGCAGCCCTCATGAAGGTTCACAACTTCAAAACAAAGATTTTCCAATGTATACTCACAACTACAGCCTTTTAAAGTACTTACTGCATTTTAACATTTCTTTACCTACCTCTGACTCCAACTCCAACAAATTCTCATGTGTGAATTTTATCTGGAGTATCTCCTTCCAGTCTGTGGCTAGTGTTTTTCTCTCTTAGTGGACTTGTGAGGAAAAAGGGGTTCAGTTTTGTAAGGTACTGCTGCTGCTGCTGCTGCTAAGTCGCTTCAGTCGTGTCCGACTCTGTGCGACCCCATAGACGGAAGCTCACCAGGCTCCCCTGTCCCTGGGATTCTCCAGGCAACAACACTGGAGTGGGTTGCCATTTCCTTCTCCAATGCATGAAAGTGAAAAGTCAAAGTGAAGTCGCTCAGTCGTGTCCAACTCTTAGCGACCCCACGGACTGGAGCCTACCAGGCTCCTCCGTCCATGGGATTTTCCAGGCAAAAGTACTGGGGTGGGGTGCCATTGCCTTCCCCGACAGTGTAGCTTATTCCTATCTAACATATACTTGCTCATCTCAAAGGCATGGAAGTATTTTGCTACATTTTCTTCAAAAGGCTTTATTGTTTTCACTTTCACTCATGACCTATTGGCAATGACTTGAAATGCAAGCAACTGGCCTCTAAACAATTGAGGTATGCCGAGAGCTGGACTGAGAAGAAGGCTGAGCGCCGAAGAATTGATGCTTTTGAACTGTGGTGTTGGAGAAGACTCTTGAGAGTCCCTTGGACTGCAAGAAGATCCAACCAGTTCATTCTGAAGGAGATCAATCCTGGAATTTCTTTGGAGGGAATGATGCTAAAGCTGAAACTCCAGTATTTTGGCCACCTCATGCAAAGAGTTGACTCATTGGAGAAGACTCTGATGCTGGGAGGGATTGAAGGCAGGAGGAGAAGGGGCCGACAGAGGATGAGATGGCTGGATGGCATCACTGACTCGATGGGTATGAGTCTGGGTGATCTCCGGGAACTGGTGATCGACAGGGAGGCCTGGCGTGCTGCGGTTCATGGGGTCGCAAAGAGTCGGACACGACTGAGCGACTGATCTGATCTGATCTGATCTACCACAATTACAAATGAATTATTGAATGAATGCAATCAAACAAGAAGCTAAAACCAACAAATGAAAAGCAAAAGGGGATGTTTCCAGATGTCTTCCATCTCTGGCATTTCTTTTCCTACCCAGAAATATTTTCAAAAACCTTCAATATAAAATTTGTGTCTGGAGAAGGTGGAAAAGAATAAAGGAGGAGATGGAAGCAATGAATCAGAAGTTTCCAGTTCCCAGAAACTGCATGGAGATCTTGTGTCCGGTGGAGATCATTGTTTAACCTCACAGTCCTTTCCTTTTTCTCCTAGTTCCCCCTTGTCAGAGTTTGTACCCCCATCAGTACTCTCAGGGAATTATCCTGCAGTCTGCCTGGATCAAAGTCTCCCTGCTTTGCAATCTTTGGATATTTGGGCCTTAGTCTATGATATTACCGTTTGAGAGTTTGCAATGAGTGCTCCAGCAGTTACTTGAAACTTCTGTTGTTGTTTGCATAATCTCCACAACCAGTCTTAATTCTTTTTTGCATCCTGGAATATTTACCACACATGATGATCAATAAATATTTGTGAATGGATCAATGAATACTCAATTTCTTTTTTCTACTATTGCGAAAGTCAAAAGAATGGAGTTGGACACCAAAGATGCTGATGGCTGCAGGAACTCCTAGAACCAGAAAGCAAAACTTTTATGCCTACTGTGTCTCTCCTGCACCCTCTGCCGACAGGAAAATAAATATTTAAAAGACCCAGGTCCCTTTTCCAAAAGCAGTCTAAAAGGCTGAATTTGGAGCTGAGAAGTGCATTAGAAAAAAACAGAACTGTTTTTCCTCCTGTGTGTCTTCACTACTCACACAGAACACTTTACTTCAGACACATCTGGCCAGTAAATATGTGGGAGTACCCCACCACCACCACCACCATCACCACCAAGTAATTCTGCAACACTAGCTGAGTGTCCTACAATTTAACTCAATGCTGACATTATTTTTCTGGAGATAATATCACATCCCACACGTTACAAGATTAGTCCCTTTAGACTACTCCCATTTCAGATGCCAATGGAACAATGTAGGTCCTTTTGTTATCCCAATGCATAAACAGATGGTACATTTCAATAGATTGTTGGAAACTAAAAGTCAAATAAATATGCTAAATTCAAACACAAACACACAGTAAGAGACACAGGATGTCTTCAATAGACTAATTAGTAGACTCTATAGAAACTGAAAAAAGAAATTATAAACTTGAAGGAAGGCCTAGAAACTACCCAAGTTGAAACATCAAGGGAAAAGAAAGAGCACTTAAGAATTATTGATTAATATATTTATAGTCAGAATCTCAGAAGGTGAAAAGAAAGAGAGAAAAGAGCAGAAAAAATATTGGGAGAGTTAATGACTAAGTATTTTCCCAAGATAATGAAAAACAGATATTCCTCACTTTTCAAAAGTTCACTTTGCTGCCACTTCATTTTTTGGAAAGATCTGCATTAGTATCTGTTTTGTTTCCCTGGTAGCTCAGACGGTAAAGCGTCTGTCTACAATGCCAGAGACCCAGGTTCCATCCCTGGGTTGGGAAGATCCCCTGGAGAAGGAAATGGCAAACCACTCCAATATTCATGCCTGGAAAATCCCATGGACTGAGGAGCCTGGTGGGCTACAGTCCATGGGGTCGCAAAGAGTCGGACACGACTGAGTGACTTCACTAACTAACTATTGTAGAGGCTGAGCTCATCAGGAGCAGCCAGGTTGGAACTGCCAAGCTCCTCTCCCAGGAACTATAACTCAGCATCTCAGTGTCAAGGCTGCTGCTGCTAAGTCACTTCAGTCGTGTTCGACTCTGTGTGACCCCAGAAACGGCAGCCCACCAGGCTCCCTCGTCCCTGGGATTCTCCAGGCAAGAACACTGGAGTGGGTTGCCATTTCCTTCTCCAACGCATGAAAGTGAAAAGTGAAAAGGAAGTTGCTCAGTCATGTCCGACTCTTAGCAACCCCACGCACTGCAGCCTACCAGGCTTCTCCATCCATGGGATTCTCTAGGCAAGAGTACTAGAGTGGGGTGCCATCGCATCACAGCTTTAAACTGTGTTTATAAGCATCTTTGCTTTATTTCCACTTATTTTGTGCATCTGTATGCAAGAAGGGTGCTAAGGTAATCGCTTCTTCACGCCAATTCAACTTGTGAAATGTTTCATAGGAACATTTCCACTCTGTTTTTGGATGATATCACCAACTCAATGGACATGAGTTTGAGCGACCTCCGGGAGTTGGTGAAGGACAGGGAAGCCTGGCGTGCTGCAGTCAATGGGGTCACAAAGAGTAGGACACGACTGAGCAGCTGAACTGAACTGAACTACTTTCTGATAGTGGAGGAAACCTCTACATCAAACCTCAGCTCAAGGTTAGAGAATTCCAAGCTATATCTAGCTAGCTAGCTATGTATCCAAAATAGTAGAATTTTCATCAGATTAGGTATGCCAGAAGATAATGGGATAACATTTGAAAGTGATGAGAGGCTAATTTTGTAAAATCTGTAAACCCAGAATTCTCTACCAAGCAAAGAATATTTTCCAGAACTGAATAAGAAATAAAAGTCTTTCCTGACAAACAAAAACTGGAGTGCATTTCTATCAGACCCGCAAAATAGGAAATGTTATAAGGTGGGCTCAGGAAGAGGAAATACAAAGCAATGAATATCCACAGAAATGGATACAATAGAGGTACATATAAGGAATATTTTTCCCAATTTTAATCACTCTAAAAATGACTGACTGCATTAAGCAAAAGTAGTAGTGACATACTGTACAGCTATAGCATACATGAAAGCAAAATCTGTGGCAGCAATGATGCACAATATAGGAGGAAGTATATTATTGCCAGCTTCTTATATGGTATAGTAAGTAGCATAATATAATTTGAAGGTAGATTTTGATTAGTTGTAGCTATATAGAGAAAACCCTAGGAAAACCACTAGTGATTTGTTAAGGCATACAAATAATAAGGCAATGCTCTAGACAGGAAGAAAGAGATAAAAGAAAGGAACAAAGGGAAAAAAGCACATAGAAAATAGCTAATAAGATAGTGGATTTTTAAAATACAAGTATATCATTTACATCATATCTAAATTAGCTAAATTCACCCATTATAGACAAAGCCTGTCAGATTGGATAAAAAGAGTTCTGAGTCAACTATATGCTGGACTATTGTCCAATTTTGCACAAAAACTGTCATTTTTGGGTAAGATACATGCTAAAGTAACTTGATCCCTGGGTGAGAAAGATACCCTGGAAAAGGAAATGGCAACCCACTCCAGAATTCTTGCCTGGGAAAGTCCAATGGACAGAGGAGCCTGCTGCTGCTGCTGCTGCTGCTAAGTCGCTTCAGTCGTGTCCGACTCTGTGAGACACCATAGACACAGCCCATCGGCTCCCCCGTCCCTGGGATTCTCCAGGCAAGAATACTGGAGTGGGTTGCCATTTCCTTCTCCACAGAGGAGCCTGAGGGGGCTACAATCCATGTGGTCGCAAAAGCATGGGACATGACTTAGCAACAAAAGCAGTTCTACCGGGAGTGGGGTTCGAACCCACGCAGACACATGTCTATTGGATCTTAAGTCCAACGCCTTAACCACTCGGCCATCCCGGTGGCGGGCCCAAGAATCTCCGTATACAATATTCAGTTCGGTTCAGTTCAGTTCAGTCGCTCAGTCGTGTCCGACTCTTTGCGACCCCTTGAATCGCAGCACGCCAGGCCTCCCTGCCCATCACTATCTCCCAGAGTTCACTCAGACTCATGTCCATCGAGTCGGTGATGCCATCCAGCCATCTCATCCTCTGTTGTCCCCTTTTCCTCCTGCCCCCAATCCCTCCCAGCATCAGAGTCTTTTCTAATGAGTCAGCTCTTCGCATGAGGTAGACAAAGTACTGGAGTTTCAGCTTTAGCATCATTCCAATATTACAGGCTTATAATTAATTAGACTTGCTAGTCCCTGGAAGACTATGAATAATTTTACAGGAGATTAGAGACCAAGTTTAAAAAAGAAAAATCCTTTTAATGTTTGTTGGAAAAAACAATGAAACACAGTAAGTCTAGTTAATATCCATCACCACATATGTTACAAATTTTTTTCTTGTGATGAAAACTTTTAGGATCTATTCTTTTAAGGACTTCAAATATTCAATACAATACTGTTATTAACAACTATACTACCACAGTGTACCTTAGATCTTAGATCTCCATAACTTATTTTTTTTTTTATTACTGGAAATGTGTACCTTTTGACCCCTTTCATTTCTTTAATACCTGTAGCTTCCCTGATAGCTCAGTTGGTGAGGAATCTGCCCATAATGTGGGAGACCTGGGTTTGACCCCCTTGTTGGGAAGATCCCCTGGAGAAGGGAAAGGCTACCCACTCCAGTATAATGGTCTGGGTAATTTCATAAAATCATAAAGAGTCAGATATGACTGAGCAACTTTCACTATCATCTATTTCCTAACTCTGGCAAACATTTTTATTATACGTTACTTGTATATTTAAACAAACAAATAATGTTTGCTTTATGCCAAAGTAAAATGTTGAAACACATACTAATCACAAACTTAGGAAAAGACTGTTCTATAGCAGTGATAACAAGTAGCCACCAGACCTGAATTTAAACCAATTGATTTATCCGTGATAATCATTTTTTGAACATTTGCACAACCAATCACTGTCAACCCCTGCTTTCTGAAATGAACCAGCCAGGAATGCACTCACTTCAGTAAACATCCCTTTGAGTGCCAACCAAACAACAAGAGTCTCTCCAGAAGAACCATGCTTCCACAGAATATGTCAATCCACTGACCCTCTGAAAGTCTACCCTAAGCTCCTTCCCAGAAAATATCAGTCATCAGCTCTTTCAAAGGGATGGTGCCTTACCAGCACTGCTCCCTCCTTAAATGACCATAGGCTTTGGATTTCAAGCAGTGAGTGGTGAAAATGCCCCTCTGTCAAATCTGAAATGCTGAAATTTCACTTTTTTGCTGGGACTGTGTTTGCTGGGGGCAGGGGTGGAGGGGAAGGAAGGTAGTGTCACTGCTGAAGAACAAATGAAGTCAACATTTATTCCCAATTTGATGTATGTGAGGTTATCTCCAATTTGTTAGATGACTGCAACAAAATTATTCAGTGAGTAAGTAACAAAAGGCTTGCAGTGGCCCATATGGGGACTGAACCTATATCCTTGGTGTTATTACCACCATGCTCTAACCAACTAAGCTGACTAGCCAACTGGCAAAGAAACCTTTTCACACAAAGGTAATACAAAGATTCAGATTGCTGTACCTGCTTCAAACTAAATAATACATCAACGAATTAGACAACAGAGAAAATAGATTCTCAGAAACATACAGTTTACCAGGACTGACTTAAGATGAAAGAGAAAATCTGAAAAGCCCTATCACTAGGAAGGAGATTGATCAGTAATCAGAAACCTCTCAACTAACAAATTTGTAGGACCAGATGGCTCCACTAGTGAATTCCACCAAACATTTAAAGAAGAATTAAGACCCATCCTTCTCAGACTCATCCAAAAAGTCGGAGAGGGAGAATTTTTCCAAACACATTTTACCAGGCAAGCATTGTCTTGATCCCTAACAAAGAAAATGATGTCACCTCACATATCGAGGGATGGGGAATTCAGGTAAGAAACAAAAAGTTCTGAGTGATTTGCCTTATCATTTGCTTACTAATTTGCATATCCCTCCTATCTACTAGTGCTGGAGTCTGAACTTACCAAATTCTCCCCTCTTCTCCACAGAAAATCCCTCAGCAGCTGGACATCTGGCTTCGGCTGGCAAAGGAGAGCCAGGTTAGATGGTGCCACGCCCTCATCATCTCCTGTATGACCTGCATGTTTCCATTTATTGGACAAGAGACAATAGCTTGTTTTGAAGGAGGAAATTCCCAGGAATTCACAATTAGCAACTGTCCTGCGTGAAACCATCTTGTGTCTGCAAATATCCTCATTCCTGACTAAAAGTGCTTTCTTACAGATGAAGAGTTATCTAAATACAAATGACTGCTCTCAATGTCCTGTTATTGTTGTTCAGTCACAAAGCTGTGTCCGACACTTTGGGACCCTGTGGACTGTAGCCTGGCATGCTCCTCTATCCATGGAATTCTCCAGACAAGAATTCTGGAGTCGGTTACCATTCCCTTCTCCACAACTCAATGTGAATATCGTTATTTTAAATGTCAAATGTCAAATTAACATGGCTCTTTACACTCATCTCCTCCCCTTGCAAATCAGCTTCAGGCTCAAATTTTGTTCAAGTCCTGGGCTGGGTGCCTTGCTGCCTGTCTGTCTCTGGACTTCAGACCCTGACCTGTCTCTGCTTCTCACTGTTGCTCTCACTGGACCCTCTTCCCTTAGTCTCCTACTGCCTGAACTCTCTCTGTCTCTAACTGTCTCGATCTGCTCCTGTGTCTCTGAATATCTTCATTTCTGTCTCTCTCTGTGTCTTAGTCTGGTTCTCTTTCTTGCTCTTTGTCTCTGTCTCGGCCCTTTTCGCTCATTCAGTATCTTTCTACTTTCCTCCCCTCTTGCTTGCTCTGTCTGGGTGACCTCCGGGAGCTGGTGATGGACAGGGAGGCCTGGCGTGCTGCGGTTGACAGGGTCGTAAAGAGTCGGATGTGACTGAGCGACTGATCTGATCTGATCTGTTTGCTCTGTCCTTACTTATCTCCATTGCTCTATTTCTGTCTCTCATTTTTGGTCTCTGCGTCCCTTCAGTCACTTTCTTTCTGACTCTCTCTCTAGGGATTCCTCTCTCTTCAGACTTTCCCTGTCCTTTGCTATCTTCTCAATCTTGCTTTCTCCGTGAGGCTCAGTTTCTGTCTCTTAGGCTCTTCCTCATTGTCTCTAGTGCTCTTCTTGTCACTTCATCCTTGTCTTTCTCTGTCTGTCTTTTAGTTTTCCTTCTTTTACACTCACCAATCTTTTCCCATAATCAAATGTCACTCTTGGGCAATTCCAGCTTCCAATCCAAGGGGTTTGGGGTTCTGATCAAGCCTACCTGCTGAGGACACCTCCAAGCTCTGAGAGATTGGACCCAGTCTCACGGGAGCCCACTTGGCCTGGCTTGGCAAGGCCAACAATACCATGTTCACAGGTTGGTTCAACCCTCACCAGGACTGGGAGTTAGCCACTCAAGGGGCCTAAGTACCTCTGGGAAGCTGAGAAGTGGAGGGAAAGTAAAGACGAGTGGGGTGAGGGGAGGGATGGGCAGGAGTGTGGAAACAGAGGCCTAAAGCCCTTTCTGAGAGGGGTCATTCCCTGCCTTTCTTGACTCCAAACCCTGAGGAGTAACACTGTTCTCTCTTCTGAGGGTCAGTCCTAGCGCAGATCACAGGTGCTGCTGCTGCTGCTGCTGCTGCTGCTGCTGCTGCTGCTGCTAAGTCGCTTCAGTCGTGTCCGACTCTGTGAGACCGCATAGACGGCAGCTCACCGGGCTCCCCCGTCCCTGGGATTCTCCAGGCAAGAACACTGGAGTGGGTTGCCATTTCCTTCTCCAATGCATGAAAGTGAAAAGTGAAAGTGAAGTCGCTCAGTCGTGTCCGACTCACAGGCCCTACCCTGTAACAAACGCTGCTCTTGAACCACAGCCACTCATGTTGAGGTCTAGCCTCAGTGATTCCCATCATCATTTAACTTGTGCACCATGGTCTCACAGTCATGGGTGCTCGATTCCTGTCGAGAGATGAAAGAATGAGGTCTACCCTCCAATCTCCACTTACTCTTGATTTTCCTCCTATTTTGCTGGATACTTATTTGCAAGCTTCTCCATCTATTATTTAATGGCTTTGGGGTTGGTCCTGGGCTACCTCGTCTCCTCAAGTATTCTCAGAGCCTCCCTATCAATGTGGCTGTGGTGCCAGGCCTAGCTCTCAGGCAGGTTTGCCACAGTTTTGATTACCTCAGTCCTCAGGAAATAGAGTTCCTTCACGCCAAATACTAAGAATTCCTCTTTGTCTCCCCCTAATTCCGCGATGGGGGAGAGGAAGAAGGCGATTTCTTCTTTCTTTGAGTATTAGTTTGTGGTCGTTTGGGTTCCCTGTGTTCCTTTTCCAGCTCCCGGAAAAGCCGTATTGATTCCTTTTCTTTTAATAGCATCCACACGACCTCATATTCCCGTGTCTGGCCGGTTAGCTCAGTTGGTTAGAGCGTGGTGCTAATAACGCCAAGGTCGCGGGTTCGATCCCCGTACGGGCCAGGCTTTTTATAAAGGCCACCATTTTTAACACTTACACAGAAGGTGACGGTTCATCCTTTTTAGGTTCACCGCTTATATCCCAGCTCATGTCTGCGATACGAAACTCTCGCGGAGAACTTTCACTGGAATCGTACATCTTTCCTCATGTTTGACTCACGTCTGCAGGACCAAAGGATAGCAGTCAGTGACCCAGCAAGACATAGAGCGTCGCTTTGGCACATTTTGATCCACAGGGTAACTGATTCCAGCAAAGAAAGTGACCTTACTGGATTATTTTCCTCCTAAAATAGACTATGAAACCATCTACACTTTCTGCATTTCCACACTTGAGTCTTAACTAGATCAGCAAAAGATGAAACAAGGTTTTTCAAGTGCTATGTGCAAAAACTCTATTGATATAAACACAGCAGGAAAGAAAGAGTTTTGTCAGCTGTCTCTTTATGAGCTGGAAAGAGCCATCAATGGTCAAACCTGAAACACTGTGAACAACAAATAATATAGTTTGAGCTAATGATGCAAACTAAGTACAAAATACATATTCATGAGTCCATACTGTTATAAATCAGTGATTAAATAAGTAAATCAATGAATACAGGAGAAGGGATGTATTTTCCTTACTGATGCATTCCAACTAAGGTAAGAAACTATTCCCCACCCAGCCACCAGGAGATGGAGCTTTAACCTCTCCCTTCTGGAGTATGGGCCACCCTGACGGACAAGCTTCTATATATCCAGGAAGAAGTAGGAAAACATAGGAAGAAACTTCACCAGGGAGGAAAACCGGCAAAAACTACTTTAAAAAAAAAAAAAAAAAGGAAGGATGTTAGATATATTCCTATATCTCTGTATCTTTTCTAATCATGTTTCCCTCTCCGCCAATACCTCCTAACCTATCTAGCCTAGGCCCCGTCCTCTTCCTGAGTAGCTCTCGTTGATAGTCTCCAATCCCTCCTACACTTTAGATTTTCACCTAAACTGTCTTGAAGATTTTTCTTCTCCCACCTAGTCTGGAAGTGAAGAGTGGAAGCTTTCCAGATGAGTCTCCCCTGATCTCGGCACTTGTGCGGAAATGAGTGTGTAGGTATGGGGAATCCTCAGAAATAGCTCATGAGAAAAAACCCCTAGCTTCTGGCCAGGCTCTCTCCATTCTTGTCTCTGGATCCCCGCCGGTAAGTCGGGGAATCTTCAGGGATTCCTACCCATGGGAACCGACTCAGCCTCTCCTCTGACCCTAGGCTGGCGGATGCGGCCTCTGCCCGCCTCACACTCTCCCGCCTCTTCAACGTCTCCTCCACCAGCCCCTGGATCTGCTTCGGAGGTTCCTATGCTGGCTCCCTGGCTGCTTGGGCCCGGCTAAAGGTCCTGGGACCCCTCTGGGAGGACTGGGGGAAAGGAACTTGGACTGCGAGGTCCATAACTCAGATAATAGGAAAACCTCCTTCCAGACCCTCCCCCCATCCCCTCATCCCAATCTGCCTTCATAAGAGTTCAGTGTGTGGAAGATCACACAACGACTGAGTGACACAGGGGCGGGCAGATATGGGATCCCAGTCCTTCAGCCCCCAGGCTGATAACTTGTTCTCCCTCAGCTTCCCCATCTCTTTTTTGCCTCCATCGCCTCTTCCGCTCCGGTGCGGGCCATACTGGATTTCTCCAAGTATAATGACGTAAGGACGGCGAGCGGTGGGCCCGGGGGGAGGAAGGCCCCCGTGGTGCGAGTCACCTGATATTCTTCCGCGACCGGACTTTAGGTGGTGTCTAGAAGCCTAATGAACACTGCGATTGGCGGATCGCTGGAGGTATGAGTTGGGGCCCAGTCGGAGGGGGGATAGGGAGAGAGAAAAGGCCTTGAGGATGGGGGCCAGAGAAAACGGCTGAAGCCTGCAAGGTGTTGGGGTCTCAGAGACTTGGGAGCCCCGAGAGGTGGGTGAATTTGGGAAGAAGGCGAGAGCTGAAGATGGGTCTGAGTACCAAGAAGGGAGAACCCAACAGGGGCGGGGCTGGTACGGGGGCGGGGCCTGAGGACGGACGACCCTATCAGGAGGCTGTATTCGTGTGGGCGGGGTCTGGGGTGGGACGGCCGGAGGAGGAGCCGGAAGAGGGCGAGGCCTCCAGCAAAAGCGACTTTCAACTGCCCCCTGTGTGAATCTGAATGTGGAAAAGTGGGGAGTCCAGGGAGGATGAGGGTCACGGAAAGGGAAAGGCCGAACCCCGGGCCCAAGTCTTCACCAACGCTGCCTCTCGCTCTCCGCAGTGCCGGGCGGCGGCGTCCGCAGCGTTTGCGGAGGTGGAGCGGCGGCTGCGCGCGAGCGGGGGTGCCCGGGCAGCGCTGAGCGTGGAGCTGGGAGCGTGCGGGTCCCTGGAGCACGCTGAGGACCAGGCCGAGCTTCTGGGGGCGCTGCAGGCACTCGTGGGAGGTGCGGTGCAGTACGATGGGCAAGCTGGAGCGCCCTTGAGTGTGCGACAGCTCTGCAGGCTCCTCCTCGGGGATCGGGGCAACTGCAGGGGCAACTGCAGCGGCCCTGCACCCTACCGCGGGCTTCGTCGGGCAGTGCAGGTGAGAACCCCAAGCACCACCAAGAATGAGCAGAGCGAGGATTCCTGCTCCACTTGCGCTGTGTGAACTTGGGCAAGCGTAAACCCTTCTGCACCTTAGTTTCCTCATCTGTAAAATGGGTATTACATCTCAAAAGGACCTCGGAGGTGAAATGAGGTAGGAGCAGTATGCCCTAGGGAACAGGGAGCCCGGAGCACAGTAGGCAGATGTTAGCGACTGTGCTTACTATTTTGCCTACATTGTTCTGTCCTCTTTCTGGGGCCTGCAAGAAAGTCTGGCACACAGCAAACTCTCAAATAGTATTTGTAGAATGAAGGAAAAACATTAGTCCAGGGGACACAGTTGTCCTCGGGACACAGTTCTCCTAGAGACCGGGGCTCCTAGCCTCGGACTCCCTCGGACTCCCAGCCTCTACAATCCAGCTATCACATTTCCATCGATGTCTGCACCAAATGCTGTGCGGTGTGTTTCACATATATTATCTCAATGAATTCTTAAAATAGTTCTAGGAAGTAAACACTACTATTGTCCCCACGCACAACTGAGGAAACTTGAGATCTAAGATAGTCTCACTTGCCCAAGATCAACTTTACAGGTGAGAAGTTCCTAGTCATCTAGCACCTTAATTTCTAACCCATAGGGACCTAGGTCCCCAGCAACTCTGACCAGTGACCCCAGGAAAACTCAGAAACTCACTCTTCTGACTTCTGACCTTTGACCTGTAGGGACCAATGGCTCCAGGCCCTGCCCTGGCTTGATGGCCCGGGGGGCGGGGGGCAAGGAATGTATGTCTGCATATATGTATGTGTATTGTCCTTTAGGTTGTCACACACAGCCTGGGTCAGAGGTGTTTAAGCATTCCTCGAGCAGAAACAGTGGCACAGCTGAGGGTCACAGAACTCCAAGTGTCCAGCGTGGGTGACCGGCAGTGGTTGTACCAAACCTGTACCGAGTTTGGCTACTGTGAGTGACTGGCCAAACTCTCACCTCCCGAACATATGGTCTCTGCTGTGCCCAGACAAGCCATCTCAAGGTGGTCCAGGCTCATTATGCTCCTTCTGAGACACCCCCAACCTCACCCCAGACATTTTTCTATCAAGCTCTGATCATTCTAGGCCATCGGTGTCTTGGGCTGAGTGCATCTCTGAGAGGACCGTGAACTCACTGAAGGGAGGGTCTGGAACTGTCTCAGTCATCACTGGGGAGAGCTCTGTACATAATTATTAAAGAGGTAGGGGGCTGGCTATATACTCCACATTGATGAATCCCTCTCTCCACAGACGTCACCTGTGAGGTCCCCGGGTGCCCTTTCTCCCAGCTCCCAGCTCTGCCCTCCGAGCTTGAGCTATGTGAACAGGTGTTTGGGCTTTCAACCTCATCTGTAGCCCAGGCTGTGGCCCAGACCAACTCCTATTATGGTGGCCAGACCCCAGGAGCCACCCAAGTGCTGTTTGTTAATGGTGAGTGTGCCGTCAGAACTTGACTCCTTAGTGTCTACCTGGCTGTGGCTCAACACACCATCCTCTCCTTTTTTTCCAGGGGATACAGACCCCTGGCATGTGCTAAGTGTAACACAGCCTTTGGGACCCTCCGAGCCAGCCCTTCTCATCCCTAGTGCTTCTCATTGCTTGGACATGGCACCTGAGAGGCCCTCAGATTCCCCTAGCCTCCGCCTTGCGCGACAGGTAAGAGAGAAAAAGCTCTCAGTGATTTGCATGATCATTTGCATGCTAATTTGCATGTTCCTGCTCTCTACTAGTGCTGGAGTCTGAGCTTTCCAAATTCTCCCCACCTGTCTACAGAAAATCTCCCAGCAGCTGCAGACCTGGCTTGGGCTGGCAAAGAAGAGCCAAGTTAGTGCTGCTGTCTGAACCCTACACCCTCACCAACTCCAGAAGGGCCACCTCAGTCCTGGATGTATCCATTTATTCGACAAGAAAAGGCAGCTTGTTCTGAAAGAGGAAATTTCCAGGAATTCACATTTAGCAACTGTCTTGCATAAAACCATCCTGGGTCTGCAAAATCCTCACTCCTGACGAAAAGTGCTTTGTTACAAAGAGTTATATAAATTAAGTGATTATTCTCAATGTTCTGTCATTTTTGTTCAGTCACAAAGCCGTATCCGACTCTTTGGGACCCTGTGGACTGTAGCCTGCCAGGCTCCTCTGTCCATGGAATTCTCCAGACAAGGATACTGGAGTGGGTTACCATTCCCTTCTCCACAACTCAATGGGAATATCATTATTTTAAATGTCAAATGTCAGATTAACATGGCTCTTTACGCTCATCTCCTCCCCTTGCAAATCAGCTTCAGGCTCAAATTTTGTTCAAGTCCTGGGCTGGGTGCCTTGCTGCCTGTCTGTCTCTGGACTTCAGACCCTGACCTGTCTCTGCTTCTCACCGTTGCTCTCACTGGACCCTCTTCCCTCAGTCTCCTCCTGCCTGAACTCTCTCTGCCTCTAATTGTCTCGATCTGCTCCTGTGTCTCTGAATATCTTCATTTCTGTCTCTCTCTGTGTCTTAGTCTGGTTCTCTTTCTTGCTCTTTGTCTCTGTCTCGGCCCTTGTCGCTCATTCAGTATCTTTCTACTTTCCTCCCCTCTTGCTTGCTCTGTCCTTACTTATCTCCATTGCTCTATTTCTGTCTCTCATTTTTGGTCTCTGCGTCCCTTCAGTCACTTTCTTTCTGACTCTCTCTAGGGATTCCTCTCTCTTCAGACTTTCCCTGTCCTTTGCTATCTTCTCAATCTTGCTTTCTCCGTGAGGCTCAGTTTCTGTCTCTTAGGCTCTTCCTCATTGTCTCTAGTGCTCTTCTTGTCACTTCATCCTTGTCTTTCTCTGTCTGTCTTTTAGTTTTCCTTCTTTTACACTCACCAATCTTTTCCCATAATCAAATGTCACTCTTGGGCAATTCCAGCGTCCAATCCAAGGGGTTTGGGGTTCTGATCAAGCCTACCTGCTGAGGACACCTCCAAGCTCTGAGAGATTGGACCCAGTCTCACGGGGGCCCACTTGGCCTGCCTTAGCACTGCCAACAGTACCATGTTCACCAGCTGGTTCAACCCTCACCAGGACCAGGAGTTAGCCAGTCAAGGGGCCTGAGTACCTCTGGGAAGCTGGGAAGTGGAGGGAAAGTAAAGATGAGTGGGGTGAGGGGAGGGATGGGCAGGAGTGTGGAAACAGAGGCCTAAAGCCCTTTCTGAGAGGGGTCATTCCCTGCCTTTCTTGACTCCAAACCCTGAGGAGTAACACTGTTCTCTCTTCTGAGGGTCAGTCCTAGCGCAGATCACAGGTGCTGCTGCTGCTGCTGCTGCTGCTGCTGCTGCTGCTGCTAAGTCGCTTCAGTCGTGTCCGACTCTGTGAGACCGCATAGACGGCAGCCCACCGGGCTCCCCCGTCCCTGGGATTCTCCAGGCAAGAGCACTGGAGTGGGTTGCCATTTCCTTCTCCAATGCATGAAAGTGAAAAGTGAAAGTGAAGTCACTCAGTCGTGTCCGACTCACAGGCGCTACCCTGTAACAAACGCTGCTCTTGAACCACAGCCACTCATGTTGAGGTCTAGCCTCAGTGATTCCCATCATCATTTAACTTGTGCACCATGGTCTCACAGTCATGGGTGCTCGATTCCTGTCGAGAGATGAAAGAATGAGGTCTACCCTCCAATCTCCACTTACTCTTGATTTTCCTCCTATTTTGCTGGATACTTATTTGCAAGCTTCTCCATCTATTATTTAATGGCTTTGGAGTTGGTCCTGGGCTACCTCGTCTCCTCAAGTATTCTCAGAGCCTCCCTATCAATGTGGCTGTGGTGCCAGGCCTAGCTCTCAGGCAGGTTTGCCACAGTTTTGATTACCTCAGTCCTCAGGAAATAGAGTTCCTTCACGCCAAATACTAAGAATTCCTCTTTGTCTCCCCCTAATTCCGCGATGGGGGAGAGGAAGAAGGCGATTTCTTCTTTCTTTGAGTATTAGTTTGTGGTCGTTTGGGTTCACTGTGTTCCTTTTCCAGCTCCCGGAAAAGCCGTATTGATTCCTTTTCTTTTAATAGCATCCACACGACCTCATATTCCCGTGTCTGGCCGGTTAGCTCAGTTGGTTAGAGCGTGGTGCTAATAACGCCAAGGTCGCGGGTTCGATCCCCATACGGGCCAGGCTTTATGAAGTCCACCCTTTTTTACACTTACACACAGAAGGTTCATCCCTTTTACGTTCACCGCTATATCCCAGTTCATGTCTGCGACACGAAATTCTCGCGGAGAACTTTCACTGGAATCGTACATCTTTCCTCATGTTTGACTCGCATCTGCAGGACCAAAGGATAGCAGTCAGTGACCCAGCAAGACATAGAGCGTCGCTTTGGCACATTTTGATCCACAGGGTAACTGATTCCAGCAAAGAAAGTGACCTCACTGGATTATTTTCCTCCTAAAATAGACTATGAAACCATCTACACTTTCTACATTTCCACACTTGAGTCTTAACTAGATCAGCAAAAGATGAAGCAAGGTTTTTCAACTGCTATGTGAAAAAACTCTATTGATACAAACACAGCAGGAAAGAAAGAGTTTTGTCAGCTGTCTCTTTATGAGCTGGAAAGAGCCATCAACGGCCAAACCTGAAACATTGTGAACAACAAATAATATAGTTTGAGATAATGATGCAAACTAAGTACAAAATACATATTCATGAGTCCATACTGTTATAAATCAGTGATTAAATAAGTAAATCAATGAATACAGGAGAAGGGATGTATTTTCCTTACTGATGCATTCCAACTAAGGTAAGAAACTATTCCCCACCCAGCCACCAGGAGATGGAGCTTTAACCTCTCCCTTCTGGAATAGGGGCCATCCTGACTGACTAGCTTCTAAATTATCCAGGAAGAAGTAGGAAAACATAGGAAGAAACTTCACCAGGGAGAAAAACAGCAAACACTACCTTAAAAGTGATCAAGGTTGGCATCACTAATGGTAAGCTATCCTCCTATCAAGTCACATCTGATAGGAAGTGATGGGGACAAGTACTTCATCTCTGTGGTCTCGTCCAGAAACCTGTAGCCCCAGGCCTTCATGTGAAAACTATCAGACAAACCTAGACTGGAAGATAGTCATAAAAATACCGGATAAAAATAATTCACCCGCACCAGGAAACAATCACAGACCAGAGGAGGCTGAATGCAATGTGGGATCCGGTGGGTGGGGGGAAGACATTAGGGTAAGAACAGATGTGACACACACACATACATGAGTTTAGTTATTATTAAAGTATCAATGTTGGTTTCTTGGCTTTAATAAAGGTACCCTGGTAACCCAAGAAGCTAATTAAAGGAAACTCTGAAATGGGTACAAAGAAACTCTATTGTTTTTGCAATTTTTCTAAATATACTCCAAAATAAAAATTTATGTTTCAGAATTCGCGTAGGAAATGTGTCTGTTTCCCACCACTTAAATCAGTTGAGACAAATGCCTGGTGGGCAGTAGGTCCATGACAGGCAGTTCTTAAAAGCCGAAGGAATGTGATTGATGTCTTCTTTGGTGAAGGACATGCAGAGATATTTACATGGTGACCTGTGCAAGATGGTACATGCTGCAGATTATTGTCCCAGAGTCCCATTCCCACACTGAAATGCAAACCAGACCAATGACATTCGTCTCTAGCCTGTAAAAGACATCTGAAATGGAGCTATATGGTGTATGTTGAACTTGAAGTTTGGTGAGTTTCTCTCACAAAGTTTCAAATAACACCTGAAATGTTTTCTTTCCTAGCTTGGCCATAAAATATTTCCATTTGTGTCAATAAACATCTTAACCACTGCTCTTTGTGACATCTTGCCCTGTGTTCCCATGACACAATCCAAGATTTTCAGACAGAACAATGGCCAGTTCACTGTTCTTTCGTGGGGTCATCACAGAGATCATACTTTGCCCAGGCAATATTACTCACCCCTTCTTTTTTGAACTGGGAGATCAAAGGCTACTTTAATGTTGGGTGGGTTTGTTTGTGTGTGTGTGTGGTTTTTTTTTATTCCTATTTGTGTGTGTGCACTCAAGTGCCTTTGATGTGCTTAACAGCAGGTGGTTCCTAACTTAACTTAGTTTTCCATTAATTCACAAAATACTTGATAAAGTACGATAGGAGAGGTGAATCACATTGGGCAGAAAAATTGTAATCTATAGCAGTATGTGATTGCAATAAAGGAGTTCTTCAAATAGAAATAAGTGGAAAATGTGACCTACCTTTACAGAAGTACTCGAGAAGCTACAGTTGTTGGAAACACACAAACACACACACACACACACACACACACACACACACAAACAAAAGATACTGACATCAAAAGATATGCAAGAGATACTGGCATCTTCCTGACACTATTCACTAGCACCTGTGGAAACAGTATTGTTTATGCGGCCTAGATATAGAACACTTGTAGCAGTCTTATAGATTGAGGCTAGAAATAATCTACACTACCTGCCAGCACTCTTCAAAGAATTTGAGTAAATAAAAATAATAAATAGATGTTTTACATTTTCTCAAAGTCACGAGTATAACGACAGATTTGGAACAAAGAATCAATGGAGTCTGACATCAGAGTTTGAGCTCTAAAGCATCATCGCATACTGCCCCATGCTCAGAGGAGAGGACTATTCTCTGATAATTATGCGTTAAGTGTCTATTTTAGGAACTCAGACAAGTCAAGAACTTTATGACATTTTTAATGTAAGACATGTCTACCAAAGTTTTAATTGTCTGTATTTCTGTGTCAAACATCATTCTTGCATGTTTACATTTGCTGAATTCTTACCTTCCTTTTCCCTTTTGCATGCCTTTACCGTCCACGTTGCTCTAAAATAAATATGAACAGGCACACTCCTCTCTTGTAAGATACTGCTCTTTGACAGTGAGTGTAGCAAAAGATGTGGTGAAGTCCTTTCAAGCGCTCCATTTCATGTTATGTTTCAAGACTGATAAGCACCATCGTTTTCCTTTTACAGATGCGAAAGGGAGAAGTATTAGTATCTCCCATGCTGCTGCTAAGTCATTTCAGTCGTGTCGGACTCTGTGCGACCCCACAGATGGCAGCCCACCAGGCTCTGCCGTCACAGGGACTCTCCAGGCAAGAACACTGGCCTGGAGTGGGTTGCCATTTCCTTCTTCAGTGCATGAGAGTGAAAAGTATCTCCCATAGGAAGGTGCAAAAGTCAAACGATTTGGCTATCGATTTCAAGGGTTCAGAGGTTCAGAAGGTTTTTCTTGTCTTGGCTCAGCGTGTAAACTTCTGTGCATATTTCAGACAAGAGAGGGTAAAAGACTTGATAGAAATTTGGAGAAATAGTCCTGAGATTGTAGTGTTGATCTAAAGTTCTTGAGAAATGCATTGGTGAACCAGGAAAGCGAAAACTCCTTCAAATAATGTTAGGAACCAAGAGTCTGCTGCAGCTGGCTCCGTGGCTTAGTTGGTGAAAGCGCCTGTCTAGTAAACAGGAGATCCTGGGTTCAAATCCCAGCGGGGCCTCAGGCAAGACTTTTAAGTAGAGCAAAACAAGTTAAAAATGAAATTTGTTTACCTCCCATCAAGCCCGGGAGTACTTCGGAGTACTAGGAATGCTCTCCCGATAGCCATAAAAAGGTGGTTCTCAGACATCTTGAGTTGAGAGTTAGAACTGCCTCTTGGTCTTTCCTTCGCATTTTAGATCAGGTCTCAGAAGTTGCCAGTTTGGTCTTGTGGGATCTCTTCAATTATGTTTGCCTCCTAGAACTTTTACCACAATGGAGACATTTGTTTTTCTTCATGGAATCATTGAATTGTCATGTCCCCCTTCAGAGCCACCCCCTCCCCCGCCAACTCCCACCACCCCGATTTGGCACCAACTTTAGTAGTGCCTTACAGTCGCGCTTCTCAAAATTTTATGAGCATATGAATGACCTGGTGTGATCCATTATAATGAGGGGTTTAAATGACTGCATCTGCAACAGGGGCCTGAAAGTCAGCATTTCTACAATCTCAGACTCTACACTCCTGTTCCATGGACGATACTTCCTGAAGCAAGGCCAGAGACTTAACGGGTCTAGTTCAGGGGGTGTGTTTTCAAGTTCTGCACGTTCGTATGTTGCAGCTGTCTTCCTGAAACACTAGGTAATCCAGCATTGTTTTTACTCATTTATCCTTAGTGAATGAAATGAAATCAAAAGAAATAAAAGGAGAGGAAAGAGATTCTAATATAAATTACGATAGTGTAAATCAAGTTGTGTTGTAACTCTTTCCTCTTTTCGATGTGAAAAGGACTCTTGACGATACTGGAAATTTTGGAAGGAGAAGAACTGAGGTTATATCTAAAAGGAGAAGAACTGAGGTTATATTATATTCTTTTTTTTTTTTTAAGTGCGGGCAAACTGACTTTTAAAAGCATTCTTTGTTTATGAACTTCAACTGTTTAAAAAGTACATTTTGATCTGAAAAGCCTTTGTGCGTTCAGGAGTCACATACCTCAAAGGGCCCTTTGAGTTGCTTGCATAATTTTTCAGGACATCTGGTAGGGTCAGGATTGGGTACATTGTGGGGCTACTCCTAACTGGCTTAAAAATAAACTTCTAATCAAATTGTGCGAAACTAAATCCCAAACTTGCTGATTGGGAAATATTGTCTCTCGACTCTGTTTCCTGCAACGTTGTGACCAATCCTAGTTTTAGTTTTGCTGAGAGCAGGAGCTCTCAGCGCTGCTATTTGTGAAAGATGCCGAAGCAGAGCTGATGCAGAGAAATCAGGAATTTCTCACCTGGGATTTAATGAAAGACTACAGTTTCGCCGCTGAGCACCTTCCTGGTCCTCGAGGGAAGTACTGGGAAGAGGGAAAATACAATGAGGACGGTCAGGTGAAATGAAGAGCAAATCACAGGAGAGGCAAGGTGGGCATCTGTTGGACAGATTCGGATCGCTCAAAGCACAGTCGTTCCAGGGCAGTGTGAGTGACGCTGGATAATAAGTTGACTGAGGCCTCCCACCTCGACTTATTCCGGCGCAAAATCCAGTCCCATGAATTCCCAAACACTGCTCCTTTTGGCACTCCTTTCTGAGAGTCAAGAGGGCACAGGCCATCCCAACCCCGCTCGGCAGTCTCCTCCAAGACGAGTTTGGCCCTCTCGGAAGTTCGGTGGTCTTCAGGACTCTGTGCGTTGTGTTCTGGCTCCGACGATGAGGAAGAGAGGTGGAAATGAGGACACCCTGCCTGATGTTTGGGAAGGTGTTTGGACTCTGCTCCCTCCTAGTGTTCTTGCCTGGAGAATCCCAGGGACGGCAGAGCCTGGTGGGCTGCCGTCTATGGGGTCGCACAGAGTCGGACACGACTGAAGCGACTTAGCAGCAGCAGCAGCAGCAGCTCAGGCGGTAAAGAATCTGCCTGCAATGCGGGAGACCCGGCTTTGATCTCTGGGTCGGGAACATCCCCACTCCAGTGGGTTGTTTCCAGATGTCCAGCCTGGAGAATCCCATGGACAGAGGAGCCTGGCAGGCTACAGTCCATGGGGTGGCAAGAGTCGGACACGATTTAGCGACTAAACCACCCCCACCACTGAGTTAGGTTTGGTGGGGAGCCTGGTAGGCTGCCGTCTATGGGGTCGCACAGAGTCGGACACGACTGAAGCGACTTAGCAGCAGCAGCAGCAGTATGAGCCATAGAGTTTCGATATTATTCTTTTAGCAAAAGTTTTTGAAACGATGGAAAGCAAGGTACCGCGAGTGAAGACCTTCTGCAAGAGAAATATTCAAAATTAGCAGATTGAGGGCGTGACGGGAGAGGGGGAGGCGGGGAAAGTGGAGAGCAACCAAGGAACAGAGTATGCCGTTTTATGGGACTTGTAATGCCCCCTATGGGCGTGACGTTTCCGTGGTGTAGCGGTTAGCACGTTCGCCTTACACGCGAAAGGTCCCCGGTTCGAAACCGGGCGGAAACAGCCCGATCCGCCGGCTTTTGCTATCTTATAGACAAATGCAAAGATTTCCTTCGGATTTTGCTGCCCTCTCCAAGGTTCCCGATTGCAACGTTTCCTCAGAGCACCCGTGCTCTCTACCTACGGCCTTTTAAAATACTTAACTGTAGTTTAACATTTCTTGACGTTCCTCTGACTCCAGCAGCTTTACAATGTATCAGTTATAATGTTCTCTCCTAGTGCAATTTTGAGGAAAAAGGGGTCGGATTTTCTGAGGTACGGGGGTAGCTTAGTGCTTATTATGTCCTGGACGCCTAGTGCACCTTCTGTCCTGTGTAACATATAGTCGCTCATCTCAAATGCATGGAAGGATTTCGCTACATTTTCTTCACCAAGCTTTATTGTTTTCGCTTTCACTGTTAGCCTATGGGCAAATGATTTGAAATGCAAGCAACTGGCCCGAAGCAACTGAGGTAGGCCTACAGCAGTACAAGTGAATCAACGAAAGAACGCAGTCAGTCAAACAAGAAGCTAAAACCAACAGACGGAAAAAAAAGGAGGTTTCCAGATGTCTTCCATCTCTGGCAATTTTTCTCCCCCTTACCAGAAATATTTTCAAAAACCTTCGACATTAAAATCTGTGTGTGCAGAAGGTGGAAAGGAATGGCGGAGGGGATGGAAGCAATGAATCGGAAGTTTCCTGTCCCCAGAAACTACACGGAGATCTTGTGTCGGGTGGAGACCGTTGCTTAATCTCACTGTCCTTTCCTTTTTCTCCTAATTCCCCGGGTCCACGTGCGGATCCCCACCAGTACCCTCAGGGAATTATTCCGTAGTCCGCCCGGATCCGAATCTCTGTTCAAATGTTTCCACCACGCGCTCGACGCCGACTCGCCCCTTTTCCGGGAGCCTGGGTCATCTGCACGCGGATGACAGCACGCGGAAGGCAGCACGCGGTCATCTGCAGCCGGACCCAATTACCCACCCACCTAGGCTTGCCTGGGCGGACTGGTCACTTTCTGCCACGGGTTGTCCTTCAGTCGCACAGACCCGTCGCTTCCCCGGGTTCAAAAGACAGTTCCATTTAGACACAGAACAGTCCGGGTCGAGATCGGAATGGCGTGGAGGTGCGTTTGTCTGCGTGTGTGTTTCGAGAGAAGGCTGTGGGACAGACATACACGGAACGGGGCCTGGGGACCCTCGCAGGCAGGGTATCTAGGCCAGCAGCGGCTCTTCTCGGACGGTTCGGGGACTCGGCATCCAGATCAACAGGAAGCGCGCGACGGACAGGCGGAAAAGGTCCGCGTCGCCCCCGGGAAACCCGAACTATTCCCGGAGTCAGGACCATGAACAGCGCACTCTGGATTTGCCGGACTGTGTGAGGGATTTCTCAGAAGTGAGAAAGGATAGGGGAAAATGTTTTAATGGTACATTGAGTCGGTGGCGCGTGTGTTTTAGGGACAGACTTTTTTTTTTTTTTTCCTTAATTTAAAAAACACATAAAATACCGCACACGGTATTTCCGTTGTTGCTGCTGTTCAGTCGCTAAGTCGTGTCCCACTCTTTGGGACCCCACGGATTGCAGCACGCCAGGTTCCCCTGTCCTTCACTATCTCCCAGAGTTTGCTCAAATTCATGTCCGCTGTGTCGATGATGCCATCCAATCAGATCATCTTCTGTCCCCTTTCTCCTCCTGCCCTCAATTTTCCCCAACGTCAGGGTCTTTTCCAGTGAGTCAGCTCTTCACATCAGGTGGCCAAAACATTCGAGCTTCAGCTTCAGCATCGGTCCTTCCAATGAATATTCAGGGTTGATTTCCTTTATGATTGATTGGTTTGATCTCCTAGCAATCCAAGGGACCCTCGAGAGGCTTCTCCAGCACCACAGTTACAAAGCATCGACAGTTCCACGCTCAGCCCTCTTTATGGTCCAACTCTCTCATCCCTAAAAGACTGCTGGAAACACCATAGCTTTGACCAGAGAGAGGGATCTTCATTGGCAAAATGCTGTCTCTGCCTTTTGATCCGCTGTCTAGGTGTCTCATAGCTTTTCTTCCAAGGAGCAAGCGTCTTTTAATTTTGTGGCTGCAGTCATCGTCCACAGTGATTTTGGAGCCCAAGAAAATAAAATCTGTATTCCTACTAGATGGTTCTGAAAGAAATGGTCACATGTTGAAGTATGGGAAAGTCATTCTGGCTTACATATGTTCATGCCTAATGAAAGGTTAAAAAAAAAAAAAAAAAGAGTCTGTTTTAAAGGTAAAGCTTAAATGCCTTTCTCCTTGAGAGGTGAACACTAGTAGTATTTCCCAGGTGCCTGGGCCAGACTGATCTGATGTGAACTGGCTGATCTGCCTTTTATTTTATTTTATTGAAACCTTTAAGGAATGTGCCATTTCACTTTTGATGTTTTTTGTTCTGACAAGGAATCAGTTCAGTTCACTTGCTCAGTCGAGTCCAACTCTTTGCCACCCCATGAACTGCAGCACACCAGGCTTCCCTGTCCATCACCAACTCCTGGAGCTTGCCCAAAATCATGTCCATCGAGTCGGTGATGCCATCCAACCACCTCATCCTCTGTCGTCCCCTTCGCCTCCTACCTTCAATCTTACCCAGCATCAGGTTCTTTTCCAATGAGTCAGTTCTTCACATCAGGTGGCCAAAATATTGGAGCTTCAGCTTCAGCATCAGTCCTTCCAATGAATGTTCAGGACTGATTTCCTTTAGGATAGACTGGTTGGAACTTCCTGCAGTCCAAGGGACTCTCTCTCTCAAGAATCTTCTCCAACATCACAGTTCCAAAGCACCAATTGTTTGGTGCCCAGCTTTCTTTATAGAAAGAATGTGAGAGGTCCACCTCTCACATCTATACATGACTACTGGAAAAACCATAGCTTTGACTAGACAGGCCTTTGTCAGCAAAGTAATGTCTCTGCTTTTAAATATGCTGTCTATGCTGGTCATAGCTTTGCTTCCAAGGAGCAAGCATCTTTTAATTCCATGGCTGCAGTCAGCAACCCATCTGCAGTGATTTTGGAGACCCCCAAAACAGTGAGAGTGAGCCCCCTCTCACTGTTTCCATTGTTTCCCATCTATTTGCCATGAAGTGATGGGACCGGATGCCATGATCTTTGTTTTCTGAATGTTGAGGTTTAAGCCATCTTTTTCACTCTCCTCTTTCACTTTCATCAAGGGGCTCTTTAGTTCTTTGCTTTCTGCCATAAGGGTGGTGTCATCTGCATATTTGAGGTTATTGATATTTCCCCCAGCAATCTTGATTCCAGCTTGTGCTTCATCCAGCCCAGCATTTCGCATGATGTACTCTGTGTAGACCTTAAATAAGCAGGGTGACAATATACAGCCTCGATGTACTCTTTTCCCCATTTGGAACCACTCTGTTGTTCCATGTCCGGTTCTAACTGTTGCTTCTTGACCTGCATACAGTTTCTCAGGAGGCAGGTCAGGTGGTCTGGTATTGCCATCTCTTGAATTCCCCACAGTTTCCTGTGATCCACACAGTCCAAGGCTTTGGCGTAGTCAATAAAGCAGAAGTAGATGCTTTTCTAGAATTCTCCTGCTTTTTTGACGATCCAACAGATGTTGACAATTTGATCTCTGGTTCCTCTGCCTTTTCTAAATCCAGCTTCAACATCTGGAAGTTCACAGTTCACGTCCTGTTGAAGCCTGGCTTGGAGAATTTTGAGCATTACATTGCTAGCATGTGAGACGAGTGCAATTGTGTGGTAGTTTGAATATTCTTTGGCACTTCCTTTCTTTGGGACTGGAATGAAAACTGACCTTTTCCAGTCCTGGGGCCTCTGCTGAGATTTCCACATTTGCTGTCCGATTGGGTGAAGCACTTTCACAGCATCACCTTTTAGGATTTGAAGTAGCTCAACTGGAATTCCATCACCTCCACTAGTTTTGTTCATAGTGGTGCTTCCTAAGCCCCACTTGACTTCCCATTCCAGGATGTCCAGGTTCTAGGTGAATGATCACACCATCGTGGTTATCTGGCTCATGAAGATATTTTTTTGTATAGTTCTTCTGTGTATTCTTGCCACCTCTTCTTAATATCTTCTGCTTCTGTTAGGTCCATACCATTTCTGTCCTTTATTGTGCCCATCTTTGTATGAAATGTTCCCTTGGTATCTCTAACTTTCTTGAAGCGATCTCTAGTCTTTCCCATGCTATTGCTTTCCTCTATTTCTTTGCATTGATCACTGAGGAAGGCTTTCTTATCTCTCCTAGCTATTCTTTGGAGCTCTGCATTAAACCAGTCCATTCTGAAGGAGATCAATCCTGGAATTTCTTTGGAAGGAATGATGCTAAAGCTGAAACTCCAGTATTTTGGCCACCTCATGCGAAGAGTTGACTCATTGGATAAGACTCTGATGCTGGGAGGGATTGGGGGCAGGAGGAGAAGGGGACGACGGAGGATGAGATGGCTGGATGGCATCACTGACTTGATGGATGTGAGTCTGAGTGACCTCCGGGAGCTGGTGATGGACAGGGAGGCCTGGCGTGCTGCGGTTCATGGGGTCGCAAAGAGTCGGACACGACTGAGCGACTGATCTGATCTGATCTGATCTGCATTAACATGGGTATATCTTTTCTTTTTCTCCTTTGCCTTTCACTTCTCTTCTTTTCTCAGCTATTTGTAAGGCCTCCTCAGACAACCATTCTGCCTTTTTGCATTTCTTTTTCTTGGGGATGGTCTTGATCACTGCCTCCTGTCCAATGTCACCAACCTCTGTCCATGGTTCTTCAGGCACTCTGTCTATCAGATTCTAATCCCTTGAATCTATCTGTCACTTCCGTTGTATAATCGTAAGGGATTTGATTTAGGCCATACCTGAATGGCCTAGTGCTTTTCCCTACTTTCTTCAATTTAAGTCTGAAAATTGCAATAAGGAGTTCATGATCTGAGCCACAGTCAGCTCCCGATCTTGTTTTTGCTGACTGTATAGAGCTTCTCCATCTTTGGCTGCAAAGACTATAGTCAACCTATATAAATATATATAATCAATCTATATAAATAGACACGGTATAAAACTGCTGAAAACCATGTTTCTCCGGAGCCGTTCTTCAGAATTAGTGAGAGACACTCATACCGGGCTATCGTCCTTAGTTTGGCTTGATTCACGCTTTTTCTTCTGTTCCGGGTATAGACTGCTTGTTGATTATTTCCCTTGACACCTGAGTACAGACTGCAAAACGGGGGCTCCCGCGTTCAAGGAAGTGATACCTCGATGTCTGGACTCCCATTGCCTCTGCGCTGGTGGGGCTCAGCACCCAGGGGTGGCTGCTGCTGCTGCTGCTGCTGCTAAGTCACTTCAGTCGTGTCCGACTCTGTGTGACCCCATAGACGGCAGCCCACCAGGCTTCCCCGTCCCTGGGATTCTCCTGGCAAGAACACTAGAGTGGGTCCGGGGGTGGCAGATCCCTGAAATTCCAACTGAGGGAGTCGGGCGGGTTGGCTGGGCTGTCTACCGGGACCACTGCTGTTGCCCACTGTGGTCTAAAGGGGGCTGCGTGGTTTGAATGCCTGGGAGTTTTCTCCAGTATTTGGGGGAATTTTAGCTGACTTTTACTCAGATTAGATCAGACTAGATCTCAGATTCTGTGAACTTCGAGAGGACAAATGGATGAAAGGCAGGAAGCGGTGTTTCTGAAAGGGTCGCCTGCCACCTGAACATCTGAGACCTATTTTATGACATGACCCTTAAGCTTATGGCCTCAAATCCTCACCATGGCCTCTCCTATGTCTCCAGCTTCATTTCACACTTCACTACCCGCCCCCACCACCACCACCACCCTGTCCTCTTATTTCCCAGAGATTTGTGAATGTATTATTTGTTCCACCTCTGTTCCTAGTCACGATCTCCTCAACCTCGAAACTTGCCCTCCATCATCACTCCTTCAGCTAAAACTTCCCCAAAGCTTTCTGCATAAATCTTCACATTTCTGTTAGCTTCTGTACACCTGGTCTTTTATTGCAAAGGGCAGTTAGGCAACAGATGGCAGTGCTGGGGTGAGAAAGCCTTGCATTCTGGATTCCAAGTTTGTGCCATCAAGAACATTACTATGCCCTGTCTCTCTCAACATCCAAAATCCTTTTCTCAAGGCAGTTGTATATTTTGATGTGTTCCTTATGCCCATCTTGACAACAAAAAGAAACATATAACCACGGTGTCTAAAGAGACCATGTCTGTCTGTTTAAATTTTATGTGGTATTAAATCATTTCCTGAATTCCAGCAGTCTCTGCCTAATGTGGTTTCTGCACCTTTGAGTATACCTTTCCTACCTTCTTGCCTCTTTTTGCCTTTACCGTTGACTTCTGCATGCTTTTTATCCGATGCATGATTTATCATAGAATTTGGCCATGATTCTCCCTCCCTCTTAGGGGGTATTAACTACTCTTTAACAGTAAGAGGAGAAGAATGTGATTCTTAGGGCCAAATGCACTTCCAAACCAAATAAGTGTATTTTATTTTAAAAACACTTATTAAAGAGAATACAGGGCAGTCAGTAACCATCCTGAGACACATCATCAGGGCCCCAAAGAAGTATAGAATAGATGAGGGAGGTGGAAGCACGCCAGATTATCAGATAGCAGAAATTAACCAAGAGCACTCCCAGCAGAAAACTTGCTTTCACGGAGTGACTTCTTTCTATCATGTATGGAAAGTCCTAAGGGTTAAATTTGCTTGTAATCCAAAATGTAGACATGGAAAACAACGTTGTAGTACGTACACCAACCCTAAATGAAGAGAATCGGTGAGAGTCATCAGTTTCGGGGTTATTTCTATCCTCATAGCAGAACCAGCGACTTCGGAGGCTGGTTCTGCCTCGGAAGCCCTCTAGTCGCAGGGGGCCAGTGGCGCAATGGATAACGCGTCTGACTACGGATCAGAAGATTCTAGGTTCGACTCCTGGCTGGCTCGAAACTTTTTGCACAACTGATCTTCCTGCACTTGAACCACACCCCAACTCTCCAAGCTTTGGCGGCTCACAAGCGCTACGAAAAGCTCCCTCAACCTTGCTTCTTGTTACCCCGTGGGGCCATCCTACGTCTTGTGGGAGTCCGAAGGACCCTTCAAGTGATTGCGATCACTGGAACATCCACAATCAAGCATTTTCTGGTTTCGATCTCCCACAGCAAATACAGAGGGGGAAAGGACCACATAGGGACACCTGTACTGAGTTTCACATCAAACAAGCTTTAAGAAAAAAGAAGAGGAGGACGAGGAACAAGAAAGAGATAGAAAGTAGGAAGGAAGAAGGCTCGGCAAGTGTCTTCACCACTTATTCCCACTGGGTTACCCTTCCCCACCCCCTCCCTCCTTCCTAATAGAAAGAAGAGTGGCTTTGACTGAGGAAATGTTAAATCCAAGAAAGCCCAGGGTGTTGCGCACCGGATATCGGAGCTGGCCCTGCCCCCCCGACTTCCAGAAGAGCGCTGGTAGGACAGTTTCAAGAGGGAGGAGTAACACGCTAATTTTTTTTTTTTTTTTTTTCTAAAGCAACCCAAGTTACATACAAGTCCAGGGTTCAAACGGGTAACACCTTGGGTGGTGAGGAGCAAAAGTCCCCCTGGCCCGTACGGGGATCGAACCCGCGACCTTGGCGTTATTAGCACCACGCTCTAACCAACTGAGCTAACCGGCCATGACAAACCTTGCCCTACAACTTAAGACCTCTATTTGCCGCGGTTACACTTCTTTTTCGTGGTCCTTGGAGAGCTGTTCCACGCGTAACCCAACAAACATCTGCTGTGACCTCTGTTGCTGCTGCTACTGCTGCTAAGTCGCTTCAGTCGTGTCCGACTCTGTGCGACCCCCATAGACAGAAGCTCACCAGGCTCCCCCGTCCCTGGGATTCTCCAGGCAAGAATACTGGAGTGGGTTGCCATTTCCTTCTCCAATGCATGAAGGTGAAAAGTGAAAGTGAAGTCGCTCAGTCGTGTCCGACTCTTAGCGACCCCATGGACTGGAGCCCACCAGAATCCTCCATCCATGGGATTTTCCAGGCAAAAGTACTGGGGTGGGGTGCCATTGCCTCTGCACACAAAGCCAAACTCGGACAGCAGCCCTTTGGACCAAAGGGCGCCTAGCGAGGGAGCAGGAGACGAGCCTCACAACCACTCCCTCTTGGTCTTTCAGTTAGCGCTGTTTTGCTGTTGTCTGTCTGTCTGTCTTGTCCGTTTTTTCGTTTGTTTCAAGCGGAAGACCAAAGAATCTGGGATTGATCATCGACTCTTGACATTTCAGGATTCAGGATGTTTCCGGTTTACCGTTCGCTGCCCTCGCAGTCCACGGCTCGGAGATTCGTTAGCTCAGCTTGCCCCGGAGATACAAACTGACTTTGGATGTTACTAATAGAGTTTTGCCGAGAAAATGCACTGGTCATAGCAAATACCCTCTTCCAACAACACAAGAGAAGACTCTATACGTGGACATCACCAGATGGTCAACACTGAAATCAGACCGATTATATTCTTTGCAGCCAAAGATGGAGAAGCTCTATCCAATCAGCAAAAACAAGACCAGGAGCTGACTGTGGCTCAGACCATGAACTCCTTATTGCCAAATTCAGACTGAAATTGAAGAAAGTAGGGAAAACCACTAGACCATTCAGGTATGATCTAAATCAAATCCCTTATGATTATACAGTGGAAGTGAGAAATAGATTTAAGGGCCTAGATCTGATAGATAGAGTGCCTGATGAACTATGGACGGAGCTTCGTGACATTGTACAGGAGACAGGGATCAAGACCATCCCCATGGAAAAGAAATGCAAAAAAAGCAAAATGGCTGTCTGGGGAGGCCTTACAAATAGCTGTGAAAAGAAGAGAAGTGAAAAGCAAAGGAGAAAAGGAAAGATATAAACATCTGAATGCAGAGTTCCAAAGAATAGCAAGAAGAGATAAGAAAGCCTTCTTCAGCGATCAATGCAAAGAAATAGAGGAAAACAACAGAATGGGAAAGACTAGGCATCTCTTCAAGAAAATCAGAGATACCAAAGGAACATTTCATGCAAAGATGGGCTCGATAAAGGACAGAAATGGTATGGACCTAACAGAAGCAGAAGATATTAAGAAGAGGTGGCAAGAATACACAGAAGAACTGTACAAAAAAGAGCTTCACGACCCAGATAATCATGATGGTGTGATCACTGACCTAGAGCTAGACATCCTGGAATGTGAAGTCAAGTGGGCCTTAGAAAGCATCACTACGAACAAAGCTAGTGGAGGTGATGGAATTCCAGTTGAGCTATTCCAAATCCTGAAAGATGATGCTGTGAAAGTGCTGCACTCAATATGCCAGCAAATTTGGAAAACTCAGCAGTGGCCACAGGACTGGAAGAGGTCAGTTTTCATCCCAATCCCAAAGAAAGGCAATGCCAAAGAATGCTCAAACTACCGCACAATTAATTGCACTCATCTCACACGCTAGTAAAGTAATGCTCAAAATTCTCCAAGCCAGGCTTCAGCAATATGTAAACCGTGAACTTCCTGATGTTCAAGCTGGTTTTAGAAAAGGCAGAGGAACCAGAGATCAAATTGCCAACATCCGCTGGATCGTGGAAAAAGGAAGAGAGTTCCAGAAACACATCTATTTCTGCTTTATTGACTATGCCAAAGCCTTTGACTGTGTAGATCACAATAAACCGTGGAAAATTCTGAAAGAGATGGGAATACCAGACCACCTGATCGGCCTCTTGAGAAATCTGTATGCAGGTCAGGAAGCAACAGTTAGAACTGGACATGGAACAACAGACTGGTTCCAAATAGGAAAAGGAGTACGTCAAGGCTGCATATTGTCACCCTGTTTGTTTAATTTCTATGCAGAGTACATCATGAGAAACGCTGGACTGGAAGAAACACAAGTTGGAATCAAGATTGCTGGGAGAAATATCAATAACCTCAGATATGCAGATGACACCACCCTTATGGCAGAAAGTGAAGAGCAACTAAAAAGCCTCTTGATGAAAGTGAAAGTGGAGAGTGAAAAGGTTGGCTTAAAGCTCAACATTCAGAAAACGAAGATCATGGCATCCGGTCCCATCACTACATGGGAAATAGATGGGGAAAGAGTGGAAACAGTGTCAGACTTTATTTTTCTGGGCTCCAAAATCACTGCAGATGGTGACTGCAGCCATGAAATTAAAAGACGCTTGCTCCTTGGAAGGAAAGTTATGACCAACCTAGATAGCATATTCAAAAGCAGAGACATCACTTTGCCAACAAAGGTTCGCCTAGTCAAGGCTATGGTCTTTGCTGTGGTCATGTATGGATGTGAGAGCTGGACTGTGAAGAAGGCTGAGCGCCGAAGAATTGATGCTTTTGAACTGTGGTGTTGGAGAAGACTCTTGAGAGTCCCTTGGACTGCAAGGAGATCCAACCAGTCCATTCTGAAGGAGATCAGCCCTGGGATTTCTTTGGAAGGAATGATGCTAAAGCTGAAACTCCAGTATTTTGGCCACCTCATGCGATGAGTTGACTCATTGGAGAAGACTCTGATGCTGGGAGGGATTGGGGGCAGGAGGAGAAGGGGACGACAGAGGATGAGATGGCTGGATGGCATCACTGACTCGATGGATGTGAGTCTGAGTGACCTCAGGGAGTTGGTGATGGACAGGGAGGCCTGGCGTGCTGCGATTCATGGGATCGCAAAGAGTCGGACACGACTGAGCGACTGATCTGATCTGATCTGATCTGATGATATCTACAACAGCAGTGTTAGTGCCTTGAGGATGTTACCGACCACAGCAATTCTAGGCTGACTCTGGTTGGTTTATGCTCAACTGGCACAGAACTGAGGTCAGAGGGGACAAGTAAGGACTGCCTGGCAGATCAGTGGGCCTTTGCTCCTCTCCGCCTCTCGGTTTCTATCGGCCAAACACTGCCCGTCACAGAATGGGCAGCTGCTAGAGTTCAAGGGCACCGAATCGCGCTTACTTTTCAACCAGGATCATTGAATCATCTTCAATCATTGCAATCTTTTTCTGGCACTCAAGAGATGGTGATCACAGAACTTCCTAAGGTCACACAAACCCACATAAGACAAAATCGAGCAGTTTTCCGACATCTACTGTACCCGGACGCGGCCTAAAACGTCTGCTCTGCCTTTGGCAAGGAATTTTTCGCTTAGATAAGGTAGTATTTGCTTAGTGTGACTCATTGACTGTAGCATTGTTGGTCGTGATAGGAGGGCGCACTAACGTCGACCACTTCCTGAAAGAGAAAACCGATTCGGTGCGGCCAGCTTGGGCTAGCCGGGAATCTCCTTTGTCGCCTGGACACCATCAGCGAGGGGAGCGGAAAACAGGATCAAAGAGCGGACAGAGCAAGTTTCCGTAGTGTAGTGGTTATCACGTTCGCCTCACACGCGAAAGGTCCCCGGTTCGAAACCGGGCGGGAACAACGTTTCTCTTCGGAGTTTGCATTTTGAACCGTTCTCCGGAACCTCTCAGGAACCTTCCGAGAAACTCGGTAGACGAGGAGGCTTCCGAACTCCCACCGAGTCTCACCCGTAAACCTGGGGGAACTACCGACGATCCGACCCATCGGAATAGTCTTCAGGCACCGTATTCCATCTCGTACGGCAGAGCCTGCACTCAGCCCAGCTTAAGGCGCTTTCTGCGAGCCTTTTACACAAACAGCAAATTCTTCCATGGATTCCCCGGGCCGTAGGCCGCAGCTTCCTCCGAAAAACTTTGGTTTTCTCGTTTACGTCAAGGAATACGACCGAAAACCAATTGTGCCTTCTTTTCCTTTGGTTTTCTTCTCCGAGAAAGCGTCTCATTCTTTTCACTGAGGATGGAAGGCCACGACAATGACGAAACTCTCTTAAGAGAAGCAACAGAACGGGTCAGATGGAACTTGACATTTTGGAGGGGGAGGCGGGGGCCGTAAGAGGAAGGGAAGAAGAGACGAGGACGAGGGTTCGCACAGTCAGGGGCCGGTTAGCTCAGTTGGTTAGAGCGTGGTGCTAATAACGCCAAGGTCGCGGGTTCGAGCCCCGTACGGGCCACTGTTCTCTTCGGTCCTCGCCTCTAGGAGGCTGCCAACTCTTTTCCGAGGAAACTTGCCTCTTAACCTACACAGCCCTGAGAATAGTGCGTAGAGTCCCCCTTGCGGTTGTGCCCGTTCCGTCGGGACGCCAGGCTCATCAGTCCTCCACCCTCTCCCGGAGGATGCTGTCTAACCACATCGTCCTCTGCCGACGCCTTCTCCTTTTGCCTTCCGTCTTTCCCAGGATCAGGGTCTTTCCCAGTGAGCTGGCTCTTCGCATCGGGTGGCCAAAGTGGTGGAGCTCCAGCTTCAGTGACCGTCCTTCCAATGAATACTCGGGGTGGGTTTCCTTTAGGATTGACTGCTTTGATCTCCTTGCAGTCCAAGGGACTCTCAAGAGTCTTCTCCAGCACCACACTTCGAAAGCATGAATTGTTTCGCGCTCAGCCTTCTTTATGGTCCAGCTCTCACATCCGTACATGACTACTGGAAAAACCATAGCTTTGACTGTACCGACCTTTGTCGGCAAAGTTACGTCTCCGCTTTTTAAGTTACGTCTCCGCCGTCTAGGTTGGTCATAGCTTTTCTTCCAAGGAGCAAGCGTCTTTTAATCTCGTGGCTGCAGTCAACCGTCGGCACTCCTGGTGCAATGCACTCCGCATTGATTTTGGAGTTTTCCCCTTCTGTTTGCCATGAGTGATGGGACCGGATGCCATGATCTTAGTTTTCTGAATGTTGAGGTTTAAGCCAGCTTTTTCACTCTCCTCTTTCACCCTCATCAAGAGGCTCTTCAGTTCCTCTTCGCCTTCTGCCATCAGAGTGGTATCATCTGCGTATCTGAGGTTGTTGATAGTTCTCCTGGCAATCTTGATTCCAGCCCGTGATTCATCCAGCCCGGCCTTTCACATGATGTACCCTGCATAGAAATTTAATAAGCAGGGTGCCAATATACATACAGCTTTGTCCTATGCCTTTCTCAATTTTGAACCAGTCCGTTGTTCCACGTCCAGTTCTAACTGTTGCTTCTTGACCCATATACGGGTTTCCCAGGAGACAGGTAAGGAGACAGAGTCCTCTAACTGTGCTCCAAACCCACCACCCTCACATACCTTTTATCCACTCGTTACCCAGTTCAGCTCCCCACTTAACCACAAGCCCAACATTTTTCCAGGCAGGCAGGGTTCTCTTTCCTCCGGGACCAATGGATGAGGACAGAGAGCTGGGCAGGGTTAGAGGGTAGCCTAACACGAAAAATTTGGTGGGAGGTGGGGGCGGGGGCAGTGGAAAAGTTTCCTGGCAACCTTTTGTCAAAAGCGTATTCGATTTTAAATTGTCTTTCCAAAGTAGTTGCTCAATCAACGCCCTTTCTCAAATCCTCAGGAGATACAAAGTAAGGAGGCATTCTTAAAAGGTTGTTCTTTCCATGTCTCTGAAGACCCTTTAAGGTGAACTGACAGCCGAAATTGCCTTGTGAGGAGAGACCGCGCAAGGTGGTGGACTGATTCGGGATGCTTCCTCTCCCTACATGTCTGCAGCACTTTGACCACTTTGAGCAAGAAACACAAGACCACAAGACTGACTTTTTTTTTTTTTTTATTTTTAAGGCCAGGAATCAAATCTGGACTCTTGTCATCAGTTGACAGCCGTGCATCTCCCATGATTGCTTCTGACTTCAAAGGACAATTCAGTATCATGGGCACTTCTCTGATCACTGTGGGGATTCTTTCCCCAGCCTTGTATAGTTTCCCTACCCGTGTGCGCTGACCAGTGTTAAGGTCCACGTGGAGAGCTTCCGGGGGAGTTTCCTCTTCTCCTGGCTCTCCCCTTTCCCGTGCTCTGTCCTGCCGTCTCCAGCTGTCTTGGTCTCCTGGACTTTTTCCACCCCGACACTTCAACCCGACACTTCAACTCAGAGAATTCACCAGCCTCTGCCTGCACTGGGGCCTGGAAACTCTCTCAAGGCAGTAAAAACTCGGGTGCAATCCTAGATCTCACGTCAGTTCCCAGCAAAATCGCTCATTCATTTCTTTTCTGTCAGAGATTACCATCCTTCTTTGCCTGATGTTTGGTGTCTGGAAAAGTGTTGCTGATCTGTTTTGGTTCTTTCAGGCAGGAGGGTGCGTCTGATCCTTGCGATTTTGTCTTGGCTGGAAACAGGCCTTTCCACTCTTTGCAGGGGGAAGAGGGGGAAGCTGAGGCCTCTTCGGTGTGTGGGTTTCTGCTCTGGGGTTGCAGGCTGCGGGGGAGCAGAGAGGGGCAGGTTGGTTAGTGCAGCGGCCTGTGCTAGGGGCAGTTGGCATCGCCTTTCCGGGAAACATGGGGCTTCCTGCTGCTTGTGGCAAGCAGTGTGTGCAGATATTGGGTCCGGGCTCCAGGTTCCAGCTGGGTCAACCTATCTGGAGGGTTCAGGCTACAGGCCCCAGCGCCGGTCACATGGTCTTCTCCGGTGTACCAGTGTGAGTGTGTCAGTGTGTGTGTGTGCCAGGGCTGGTTGTGGGAGAGGAGGGCTCTGGTGGGAGAGCAGGGCCTGAGTCCAGGAGTGCCGAGGGGCTGACGTCACCAAAACGGGCATTCGGATCTCTGGCGGGCCGGCAGGCTGAAGGTGGGCGCTTTCTGATGAGGGGGCGGGAGCCTTGAAAGATGGGCGATCCGCACACTCTTTCCTCATCGCCGCCTGGCTGTCACCCGCGGAACATCGGAACACCTACCTGCTGCACCAGTGCCTCCCCCCGGGTCAATTCCGGTCGTCCTCCTTGGTGGCCGGCTGATGATTGCCACTTGGCAGAGCCTCAGAGGCTGGGACTGGATGATCCAGTGGGACCCGCCCAGCACCTGAGTCCACCGGAGCCACCCCTCTCAGTTCCTTGATGCCTCTAGTCCCCGCCCCCCTCCCCCTCTCTCGTTCTCTTTTCCTTTAGGTTGGTACATCTCCGTGAGACCCTTTCCCCAACACTGTATTAAAGGACATTTTTAAATGTAAAGAGCTTACGTGTAAATTGAGCTGGATGAACTTAACCGAGGTATACTACTCCCACATGACCACCGCCCAGCTCGAGGTTCAGGACATGCCAATTAGTCCAGAAAATCGCCTTATGCCCCCTGACCAGTCAATATTGCCTCCTGCAAGCTCATCGCTGTCTGATTTCTAGCGCCAGGTAATGTGCCTGCTCTTGAATTTCGTAGAAATGGAGTCATATAGCATATCCTATGGTAAGACTCTTGTTCTTTTTCTTGCCTAGGGCAATAGTTCTGAAAGTGATTTGAGTCTTTACACGTGCAGTAAGTCGTAGAAGTTTGATCTTATTGCTGGGAGGTCTATTCTTTCGATTTTATAAACAAACCAAAATTTATCTGTACAAGGAAATGGGACGTTGCTCATGATACTCATAGTAGGGAAAAAGCAGCCGAGTCGGGCCATCTGTCAGCAGAGTGGCGCAGCGGGGAGCGTGCTGGGCCCATAACCCAGAGGACGATGGATCGAAACCATCCTCTGCTAGCTAGGCTTTCTTTTCGTGACACCCATCCAGTTCCTTTCTCGAGCGTCACAGGCACAACACAGTTGGTCTCAGCTTACAGATGCACCGTCTCCTTTCACCACTCCTAGAACCGTTGCCACCGCCTTCCTAATCTTTATAAACCAGCAAGCGTTTTCCTTTCCAGTCCTTTCTCTTTTCTTTCTTTTCTTTTCTTTTCCTTTTGTCCTGGGCGAGGGCCCTGGGGCCGGGGCTGGAGGAGCGGGTGAGGGTGTAATAGCAAAATCGGCCCTCCTCACTCATTTCCAAAGAGAGGCAAACCTCTGGCCCCTCTTACTTCGGAACAGTTGACAAGTTTACCGTCCATTTCCGATGGATCAGCACTACTTCTACCAGGGAACAAAATACACACTTGACTCCAGTTAGGGTTTTATATCTTCTTTACACTCGGAAGAAAAAACTTTTCTTGTTTGTTTGTTTGTTTGTTTTTCTTGATTTCCGCCTGGGGACTGGTCCGCGAGTCTCCTACTGTCTGTCCCTTGTCTTTTCACGAACTATACGTGTGCTGTGCGACGAGGTGGCCGAGTGGTTAAGGCGATGGACTGCTAATCCATTGTGCTCTGCACGCGTGGGTTCGAATCCCATCCTCGTCGTCTGGTTGAGTTTATGGCCTTCTGCTGTGGCTCAGCTGGTGAAGTAAACCACCACCCGCATATGCGAGAGACTTGGATCCCATCCCTGTGTGGGGAAGATGTCCACTCCGAGTATCTACGCCTCTCTTTTCACTCCTATAGGTCAAGTTAACGGGAATTTTTAAAAAATCCTTCTCGAAGGTAATACACCTTGCTATTACTTATGAAGACCCCAATCGCATGCAGTTTGTGGGAAAAACAGAAGGAAAAGAGTTTATTTCGAAAACGCAGGAGACTCATATTACAGAAAATAGAGAAAACTTCACCGTGACTGTGAGGCAATGTGAGTACTGAAGAAGAATGAGAACTAAAGCTGGAGACACAGCAGGTTAAAAGACTATCAAAGTGTGAAAGGTTCCCCAAGGAAGGAGTAAAGAACCAGTTCTTCGTGTAAATTGTCTGAAAAAGACTGCAGTTTGAAGAATGGTACTGGGCACAAACATGGACCTATAAGGCTTTCCAACCAGTAATATTTTTTACAAGTTTCCAGAAGTTGCAATTTCCTGTGAGACGAGGTGGCCGAGTGGTTAAGGCGATGGACTGCTAATCCATTGTGCTCTGCACGCGTGGGTTCGAATCCCATCCTTGTCGTCTATTGAGTTTATCGCCTTCTGCTGTGGCTCAGCTGGTGAAAAAACCACCCCCGGCAATGTGGGAGACTTGGAGTCCATCCCTGTGTGGGGAAGATGTCCACTCTAGTATTTTGGTGCTGAGAATTCCATGGACTACAGTCCACCTCGTCACAAAGAGTGGGACTCAACTGAGTGACTTTAACTTCTACTTGGTTACTAAATTTAGATCAAGTTAGCTTGAATGTTTTGTAAATCCACCTTGAAAGCAATGCATGTTGCTTTTAGTTATAAAGACACCAGTCACATGCACTTTATGGGAAAAATGAGCAAAGGAATTAAGTTTGAAAGGCAGGAGAAAATGAAATGAATATGGTATAATAAACAGGTTTCTGCATCACAATTCAACTGGCAAATTCAAGGAGGAAAACAGAAATCTTAGGAAACTTTTCCTTTTTTCGTACAGTACTGTTTAATGAGTCCTTACAGTGTGACAAGAAAATAAAAATTCCTTGAAACAGCAAGCACCATAAATAATGAGAAAATTTCAAAAAAATCAAGTGGAAAAATAAAAATCTGATGAAGGTGGGACTGGGAGGATGGTGGGGGGTGTGGGGGGGATTGGGAGGGTGAAGTGAGGTGTGGAGGGAATCTGCTCTCCTTTACTTATTGCTTTGAAGATGTTCTTATTTGGAAGCCCACTAAACTAACATACTTCAATTTATTTTGCCTGGTTACCCTATGTGGATCACAACAAACTGTGGAAAATTCTTCAAGAGGTGGGAATACCAGATCCCCTACCTGCCTCCTAAGAAATCTGTATACAAGTCAAGAAGTAACAGTTAGAACTGGATAAGGAACTACAGAGTGGTTCCAAATCGGGAAAGGAGTACGTCAAGGCTGTATGTTGTCACCCTGCTTATTTAACTTATCGGGGAAGGCAATGGCACCCCACCCCAGTACTTTTGCCAGGAAAATCCCATGGACGGAAGAGCCTGGTAGGCTCCAGTCCACGGGGTCGATAAGAGTCGGACACGACTGAGCAACTTCACTTTCACTTTTCACTTTACTGCATTGGAGAAGGAAATGGCAACCCACTCCAGTGTTCTTGCCTGGAGAATCCCAGGGGCAGGGAAGCCTGGTGAGCTTCCATCTATGGGGTCGCACAGAGTAGGACACGACTGAAGCGACTTAGCAGCAGCAGCAGCAGCAGCAGAGTACATCATGCGAAATGCTGGGCTGGATGATGCACAAGCTGGAATCAAGATTGCTGGCAGAAATATCAATAACCTCAGATATGCAGATGACACCACCCTTATGGGAGAAAGCGAAGAAGAACTAAAGAGCCTCTTGATGAAAGTGAAAGAGGACAGTGAAATGTTGGCTTAAAGCTCAACATTCAGAAAACTAAGATCATGGCATTCAATCCCATCACTTCAGGACAAATAGATGGGGTAACAGTGGAAACAGTGAGACTTTTTTTGGTGGGGGGAAGGGCTCCAAAATCACTGCAGATGGTGACTGCAGCCATGAAATTAAAAGATGCTTGCTCCTTCGAAGAAAAGTTATGACCAACTTAGACAGCATGTTAAAAAGCAGAGACATTACTTTGCCAACAAATGTCCATCTAGTCAAAGCTATGGTTTTTCCAGTCATCATGTATGGATGTGAGAGTTGGACTATAAAGAAAGCTGTGTGCCAAAGAATTGATACTTTTGAACTGTGGTGTTAGAGAAGACTCTTGAGAGTCCCTTGGATTGCAAGGGGGTCCAACCAGTCTGTCTAAAGGAAACCAGTCTGAATATTCATTTAAAGGACTTATGCTGAAGTAGAAATTCCAATACTTTGGCCACTTGATGTAAATAAATGACTCCTTGGAAAAGACCCTGATGCTGGGAAAGATTGAAGGCAGGAGGAGAAGGGGACGACAGAGGATGAGGTGGTTAGATGGCATCACTGACTCAATGGACATCACTGACTCGGGGAGTTGGTGATGGACAGGGAGGACTGGCATGCTGCAGTCCATGGGGTCGCCAACAGTCAGACACGACTGAACTGTACTGAACTGACCCTCTAAATTGTTCGGAGGAGGGAATACCTGGGTTTTGACCAAAACTTTGGCTCCACTGACTGCAATTTGTGCCACAACATGATAAATATAAGCTGTATATCATGCCCTAAGAATAGAGAGCAATAGCACTCAGTCAGGCATGGAAGAGCACTAAACTAAGATCTAGAATGAGTGGAGAACGAAAAGATGTGAAACGAGGGCAGAGGTTGAGCACTGGAGTGTCACTAATGAGGAATGAGATTATAGAAAACAGAGAAAATCACCACAGTGTGAATACGGGAGTATCCAGGATGGAAATGAAACTGCAAGAACAAAGAAAGTGAGAGGTAGAATGAGGTGAAGCAGAAAATTGTATACAGTTCTTTTGTCAAGATAAAGAGCAAAATTACATTTCCCCTCCACAAGAAGGTCGACGAGGATGGGATTCGAACCCACGCGTGCAGAGCACAATGGATTAGCAGTCCATCGCCTTAACCACTCGGCCACCTCGTCTCACAGGAAATTGCAACTTCTGGAAACTTGTAAAAAATATTACTGGTTGGAAAGCCTTATAGGTCCATGTTTGTGCCCAGTACCATTCTTCAAACTGCAGTCTTTTTCAGACAATTTACACGAAGAACTGGTTCTTTACTCCTTCCTTGGGGAACCTTTCACACTTTGATAGTCTTTTAACCTGCTGTGTCTCCAGCTTTAGTTCTCATTCTTCTTCAGTACTCACATTGCCTCACAGTCACGGTGAAGTTTTCTCTATTTTCTGTAATATGAGTCTCCTGCGTTTTCGAAATAAACTCTTTTCCTTCTGTTTTTCCCACAAACTGCATGCGATTGGGGTCTTCATAAGTAATAGCAAGGTGTATTACCTTCGAGAAGGATTTTTTAAAAATTCCCGTTAACTTGACCTATAGGAGTGAAAAGAGAGGCGTAGATACTCGGAGTGGACATCTTCCCCACACAGGGATGGGATCCAAGTCTCTCGCATATGCGGGTGGTGGTTTCTTCACCAGCTGAGCCACAGCAGAAGGCCATAAACTCAACCAGACGACGAGGATGGGATTCGAACCCACGCGTGCAGAGCACAATGGATTAGCAGTCCATCGCCTTAACCACTCGGCCACCTCGTCGCACAGCACACGTATAGTTCGTGAAAAGACAAGGGACAGACAGTAGGAGACTCGCGGACCAGTCCCCAGGCGGAAATCAAGAAAAACAAACAAACAAACAAACAAGAAAAGTTTTTTCTTCCGAGTGTAAAGAAGATATAAAACCCTAACTGGAGTCAAGTGTGTATTTTGTTCCCTGGTAGAAGTAGTGCTGATCCATCGGAAATGGACGGTAAACTTGTCAACTGTTCCGAAGTAAGAGGGGCCAGAGGTTTGCCTCTCTTTGGAAATGAGTGAGGAGGGCCGATTTTGCTATTACACCCTCACCCGCTCCTCCAGCCCCGGCCCCAGGGCCCTCGCCCAGGACAAAAGGAAAAGAAAAGAAAAGAAAGAAAAGAGAAAGGACTGGAAAGGAAAACGCTTGCTGGTTTATAAAGATTAGGAAGGCGGTGGCAACGGTTCTAGGAGTGGTGAAAGGAGACGGTGCATCTGTAAGCTGAGACCAACTGTGTTGTGCCTGTGACGCTCGAGAAAGGAACTGGATGGGTGTCACGAAAAGAAAGCCTAGCTAGCAGAGGATGGTTTCGATCCATCGTCCTCTGGGTTATGGGCCCAGCACGCTCCCGCTGCGCCACTCTGCTGACAGATGGCCCGACTCGGCTGCTTTTTCCCTACTATGAGTATCATGAGCAACGTCCCATTTCCTTGTACAGATAAATTTTGGTTTGTTTATAAAATCGAAAGAATAGACCTCCCAGCAATAAGATCAAACTTCTACGACTTACTGCACGTGTAAAGACTCAAATCACTTTCAGAACTATTGCCCTAGGCAAGAAAAAGAACAAGAGTCTTACCATAGGATATGCTATATGACTCCATTTCTACGAAATTCAAGAGCAGGCACATTACCTGGCGCTAGAAATCAGACAGCGATGAGCTTGCAGGAGGCAATATTGACTGGTCAGGGGGCATAAGGCGATTTTCTGGACTAATTGGCATGTCCTGAACCTCGAGCTGGGCGGTGGTCATGTGGGAGTAGTATACCTCGGTTAAGTTCATCCAGCTCAATTTACACGTAAGCTCTTTACATTTAAAAATGTCCTTTAATACAGTGTTGGGGAAAGGGTCTCACGGAGATGTACCAACCTAAAGGAAAAGAGAACGAGAGAGGGGGAGGGGGGCGGGGACTAGAGGCATCAAGGAACTGAGAGGGGTGGCTCCGGTGGACTCAGGTGCTGGGCGGGTCCCACTGGATCATCCAGTCCCAGCCTCTGAGGCTCTGCCAAGTGGCAATCATCAGCCGGCCACCAAGGAGGACGACCGGAATTGACCCGGGGGGAGGCACTGGTGCAGCAGGTAGGTGTTCCGATGTTCCGCGGGTGACAGCCAGGCGGCGATGAGGAAAGAGTGTGCGGATCGCCCATCTTTCAAGGCTCCCGCCCCCTCATCAGAAAGCGCCCACCTTCAGCCTGCCGGCCCGCCAGAGATCCGAATGCCCGTTTTGGTGACGTCAGCCCCTCGGCACTCCTGGACTCAGGCCCTGCTCTCCCACCAGAGCCCTCCTCTCCCACAACCAGCCCTGGCACACACACACACCTGACACACTCACACTGGTACACCGGAGAAGACCATGTGACCGGCGCTGGGGCCTGTAGCCTGAACCCTCCAGATAGGTTGACCCAGCTGGAACCTGGAGCCCGGACCCAATATCTGCACACACTGCTTGCCACAAGCAGCAGGAAGCCCCATGTTTCCCGGAAAGGCGATGCCAACTGCCCCTAGCACAGGCCGCTGCACTAACCAACCTGCCCCTCTCTGCTCCCCCGCAGCCTGCAACCCCAGAGCAGAAACCCACACACCGAAGAGGCCTCAGCTTCCCCCTCTTCCCCCTGCAAAGAGTGGAAAGGCCTGTTTCCAGCCAAGACAAAATCGCAAGGATCAGACGCACCCTCCTGCCTGAAAGAACCAAAACGGATCAGCAACACTTTTCCAGACACCAAACATCAGGCAAAGAAGGATGGTAATCTCTGACAGAAAAGAAATGAATGAGCGATTTTGCTGGGAACTGACGTGAGATCTAGGATTGCACCCGAGTTTTTACTGCCTTGAGAGAGTTTCCAGGCCCCAGTGCAGGCAGAGGCTGGTGAATTCTCTGAGTTGAAGTGTCGGGTTGAAGTGTCGGGGTGGAAAAAGTCCAGGAGACCAAGACAGCTGGAGACGGCAGGACAGAGCACGGGAAAGGGGAGAGCCAGGAGAAGAGGAAACTCCCCCGGAAGCTCTCCACGTGGACCTTAACACTGGTCAGCGCACACGGGTAGGGAAACTATACAAGGCTGGGGAAAGAATCCCCACAGTGATCAGAGAAGTGCCCATGATACTGAATTGTCCTTTGAAGTCAGAAGCAATCATGGGAGATGCACGGCTGTCAACTGATGACAAGAGTCCAGATTTGATTCCTGGCCTTAAAAATAAAAAAAAAAAAAAAAAGTCAGTCTTGTGGTCTTGTGTTTCTTGCTCAAAGTGGTCAAAGTGCTGCAGACATGTAGGGAGAGGAAGCATCCCGAATCAGTCCACCACCTTGCGCGGTCTCTCCTCACAAGGCAATTTCGGCTGTCAGTTCACCTTAAAGGGTCTTCAGAGACATGGAAAGAACAACCTTTTAAGAATGCCTCCTTACTTTGTATCTCCTGAGGATTTGAGAAAGGGCGTTGATTGAGCAACTACTTTGGAAAGACAATTTAAAATCGAATACGCTTTTGACAAAAGGTTGCCAGGAAACTTTTCCACTGCCCCCGCCTCCACCTCCCACCAAATTTTTCGTGTTAGGCTACCCTCTAACCCTGCCCAGCTCTCTGTCCTCATCCATTGGTCCCGGAGGAAAGAGAACCCTGCCTGCCTGGAAAAATGTTGGGCTTGTGGTTAAGTGGGGAGCTGAACTGGGTAACGAGTGGATAAAAGGTATGTGAGGGTGGTGGGTTTGGAGCACAGTTAGAGGACTCTGTCTCCTTACCTGTCTCCTGGGAAACCCGTATATGGGTCAAGAAGCAACAGTTAGAACTGGACGTGGAACAACGGACTGGTTCAAAATTGAGAAAGGCATAGGACAAAGCTGTATGTATATTGGCACCCTGCTTATTAAATTTCTATGCAGGGTACATCATGTGAAAGGCCGGGCTGGATGAATCACGAGCTGGAATCAAGATTGCCAGGAGAACTATCAACAACCTCAGATACGCAGATGATACCACTCTGATGGCAGAAGGCGAAGAGGAACTGAAGAGCCTCTTGATGAGGGTGAAAGAGGAGAGTGAAAAAGCTGGCTTAAACCTCAACATTCAGAAAACTAAGATCATGGCATCCGGTCCCATCACTCATGGCAAACAGAAGGGGAAAACTCCAAAATCAATGCGGAGTGCATTGCACCAGGAGTGCCGACGGTTGACTGCAGCCACGAGATTAAAAGACGCTTGCTCCTTGGAAGAAAAGCTATGACCAACCTAGACGGCGGAGACGTAACTTAAAAAGCGGAGACGTAACTTTGCCGACAAAGGTCGGTACAGTCAAAGCTATGGTTTTTCCAGTAGTCATGTACGGATGTGAGAGCTGGACCATAAAGAAGGCTGAGCGCGAAACAATTCATGCTTTCGAAGTGTGGTGCTGGAGAAGACTCTTGAGAGTCCCTTGGACTGCAAGGAGATCAAAGCAGTCAATCCTAAAGGAAACCCACCCCGAGTATTCATTGGAAGGACGGTCACTGAAGCTGGAGCTCCACCACTTTGGCCACCCGATGCGAAGAGCCAGCTCACTGGGAAAGACCCTGATCCTGGGAAAGACGGAAGGCAAAAGGAGAAGGCGTCGGCAGAGGACGATGTGGTTAGACAGCATCCTCCGGGAGAGGGTGGAGGACTGATGAGCCTGGCGTCCCGACGGAACGGGCACAACCGCAAGGGGGACTCTACGCACTATTCTCAGGGCTGTGTAGGTTAAGAGGCAAGTTTCCTCGGAAAAGAGTTGGCAGCCTCCTAGAGGCGAGGACCGAAGAGAACAGTGGCCCGTACGGGGCTCGAACCCGCGACCTTGGCGTTATTAGCACCACGCTCTAACCAACTGAGCTAACCGGCCCCTGACTGTGCGAACCCTCGTCCTCGTCTCTTCTTCCCTTCCTCTTACGGCCCCCGCCTCCCCCTCCAAAATGTCAAGTTCCATCTGACCCGTTCTGTTGCTTCTCTTAAGAGAGTTTCGTCATTGTCGTGGCCTTCCATCCTCAGTGAAAAGAATGAGACGCTTTCTCGGAGAAGAAAACCAAAGGAAAAGAAGGCACAATTGGTTTTCGGTCGTATTCCTTGACGTAAACGAGAAAACCAAAGTTTTTCGGAGGAAGCTGCGGCCTACGGCCCGGGGAATCCATGGAAGAATTTGCTGTTTGTGTAAAAGGCTCGCAGAAAGCGCCTTAAGCTGGGCTGAGTGCAGGCTCTGCCGTACGAGATGGAATACGGTGCCTGAAGACTATTCCGATGGGTCGGATCGTCGGTAGTTCCCCCAGGTTTACGGGTGAGACTCGGTGGGAGTTCGGAAGCCTCCTCGTCTACCGAGTTTCTCGGAAGGTTCCTGAGAGGTTCCGGAGAACGGTTCAAAATGCAAACTCCGAAGAGAAACGCTGTTCCCGCCCGGTTTCGAACCGGGGACCTTTCGCGTGTGAGGCGAACGTGATAACCACTACACTACGGAAACTTGCTCTGTCCGCTCTTTGATCCTGTTTTCCGCTCCCCTCGCTGATGGTGTCCAGGCGACAAAGGAGATTCCCGGCTAGCCCAAGCTGGCCGCACCGAATCGGTTTTCTCTTTCAGGAAGTGGTCGACGTTAGTGCGCCCTCCTATCACGACCAACAATGCTACAGTCAATGAGTCACACTAAGCAAATACTACCTTATCTAAGCGAAAAATTCCTTGCCAAAGGCAGAGCAGACGTTTTAGGCCGCGTCCGGGTACAGTAGATGTCGGAAAACTGCTCGATTTTGTCTTATGTGGGTTTGTGTGACCTTAGGAAGTTCTGTGATCACCATCTCTTGAGTGCCAGAAAAAGATTGCAATGATTGAAGATGATTCAATGATCCTGGTTGAAAAGTAAGCGCGATTCGGTGCCCTTGAACTCTAGCAGCTGCCCATTCTGTGACGGGCAGTGTTTGGCCGATAGAAACCGAGAGGCGGAGAGGAGCAAAGGCCCACTGATCTGCCAGGCAGTCCTTACTTGTCCCCTCTGACCTCAGTTCTGTGCCAGTTGAGCATAAACCAACCAGAGTCAGCCTAGAATTGCTGTGGTCGGTAACATCCTCAAGGCACTAACACTGCTGTTGTAGATATCATCAGATCAGATCAGATCAGATCAGTCGCTCAGTCGTGTCCGACTCTTTGCGATCCCATGAATCGCAGCACGCCAGGCCTCCCTGTCCATCACCAACTCCCTGAGGTCACTCAGACTCACATCCATCGAGTCAGTGATGCCATCCAGCCATCTCATCCTCTGTCGTCCCCTTCTCCTCCTGCCCCCAATCCCTCCCAGCATCAGAGTCTTCTCCAATGAGTCAACTCATCGCATGAGGTGGCCAAAATACTGGAGTTTCAGCTTTAGCATCATTCCTTCCAAAGAAATCCCAGGGCTGATCTCCTTCAGAATGGACTGGTTGGATCTCCTTGCAGTCCAAGGGACTCTCAAGAGTCTTCTCCAACACCACAGTTCAAAAGCATCAATTCTTCGGCGCTCAGCCTTCTTCACAGTCCAGCTCTCACATCCATACATGACCACAGCAAAGACCATAGCCTTGACTAGGCGAACCTTTGTTGGCAAAGTGATGTCTCTGCTTTTGAATATGCTATCTAGGTTGGTCATAACTTTCCTTCCAAGGAGCAAGCGTCTTTTAATTTCATGGCTGCAGTCACCATCTGCAGTGATTTTGGAGCCCAGAAAAATAAAGTCTGACACTGTTTCCACTCTTTCCCCATCTATTTCCCATGTAGTGATGGGACCGGATGCCATGATCTTCGTTTTCTGAATGTTGAGCTTTAAGCCAACCTTTTCACTCTCCACTTTCACTTTCATCAAGAGGCTTTTTAGTTGCTCTTCACTTTCTGCCATAAGGGTGGTGTCATCTGCATATCTGAGGTTATTGATATTTCTCCCAGCAATCTTGATTCCAACTTGTGTTTCTTCCAGTCCAGCGTTTCTCATGATGTACTCTGCATAGAAATTAAACAAACAGGGTGACAATATGCAGCCTTGACGTACTCCTTTTCCTATTTGGAACCAGTCTGTTGTTCCATGTCCAGTTCTAACTGTTGCTTCCTGACCTGCATACAGATTTCTCAAGAGGCCGATCAGGTGGTCTGGTATTCCCATCTCTTTCAGAATTTTCCACGGTTTATTGTGATCTACACAGTCAAAGGCTTTGGCATAGTCAATAAAGCAGAAATAGATGTGTTTCTGGAACTCTCTTCCTTTTTCCACGATCCAGCGGATGTTGGCAATTTGATCTCTGGTTCCTCTGCCTTTTCTAAAACCAGCTTGAACATCAGGAAGTTCACGGTTTACATATTGCTGAAGCCTGGCTTGGAGAATTTTGAGCATTACTTTACTAGCGTGTGAGATGAGTGCAATTAATTGTGCGGTAGTTTGAGCATTCTTTGGCATTGCCTTTCTTTGGGATTGGGATGAAAACTGACCTCTTCCAGTCCTGTGGCCACTGCTGAGTTTTCCAAATTTGCTGGCATATTGAGTGCAGCACTTTCACAGCATCATCTTTCAGGATTTGGAATAGCTCAACTGGAATTCCATCACCTCCACTAGCTTTGTTCGTAGTGATGCTTTCTAAGGCCCACTTGACTTCACATTCCAGGATGTCTAGCTCTAGGTCAGTGATCACACCATCATGATTATCTGGGTCGTGAAGCTCTTTTTTGTACAGTTCTTCTGTGTATTCTTGCCACCTCTTCTTAATATCTTCTGCTTCTGTTAGGTCCATACCATTTCTGTCCTTTATCGAGCCCATCTTTGCATGAAATGTTCCTTTGGTATCTCTGATTTTCTTGAAGAGATGCCTAGTCTTTCCCATTCTGTTGTTTTCCTCTATTTCTTTGCATTGATCGCTGAAGAAGGCTTTCTTATCTCTTCTTGCTATTCTTTGGAACTCTGCATTCAGATGTTTATATCTTTCCTTTTCTCCTTTGCTTTTCACTTCTCTTCTTTTCACAGCTATTTGTAAGGCCTCCCCAGACAGCCATTTTGCTTTTTTTTGCATTTCTTTTCCATGGGGATGGTCTTGATCCCTGTCTCCTGTACAATGTCACGAAGCTCCGTCCATAGTTCATCAGGCACTCTATCTATCAGATCTAGGCCCTTAAATCTATTTCTCACTTCCACTGTATAATCATAAGGGATTTGATTTAGATCATACCTGAATGGTCTAGTGGTTTTCCCTACTTTCTTCAATTTCAGTCTGAATTTGGCAATAAGGAGTTCATGGTCTGAGCCACAGTCAGCTCCTGGTCTTGTTTTTGCTGATTGTATAGAGCTTCTCCATCTTTGGCTGCAAAGAATATAATCGGTCTGATTTCAGTGTTGACCATCTGGTGATGTCCACGTATAGAGTCTTCTCTTGTGTTGTTGGAAGAGGGTATTTGCTATGACCAGTGCATTTTCTCGGCAAAACTCTATTAGTAACATCCAAAGTCAGTTTGTATCTCCGGGGCAAGCTGAGCTAACGAATCTCCGAGCCGTGGACTGCGAGGGCAGCGAACGGTAAACCGGAAACATCCTGAATCCTGAAATGTCAAGAGTCGATGATCAATCCCAGATTCTTTGGTCTTCCGCTTGAAACAAACGAAAAAACGGACAAGACAGACAGACAGACAACAGCAAAACAGCGCTAACTGAAAGACCAAGAGGGAGTGGTTGTGAGGCTCGTCTCCTGCTCCCTCGCTAGGCGCCCTTTGGTCCAAAGGGCTGCTGTCCGAGTTTGGCTTTGTGTGCAGAGGCAATGGCACCCCACCCCAGTACTTTTGCCTGGAAAATCCCATGGATGGAGGATTCTGGTGGGCTCCAGTCCATGGGGTCGCTAAGAGTCGGACACAACTGAGCGACTTCACTTTCACTTTTCACCTTCATGCATTGGAGAAGGAAATGGCAACCCACTCCAGTATTCTTGCCTGGAGAATCCCAGGGACGGGGGAGCCTGGTGAGCTTCTGTCTATGGGGGTCGCACAGAGTCGGACACGACTGAAGCGACTTAGCAGCAGTAGCAGCAGCAACAGAGGTCACAGCAGATGTTTGTTGGGTTACGCGTGGAACAGCTCTCCAAGGACCACGAAAAAGAAGTGTAACCGCGGCAAATAGAGGTCTTAAGTTGTAGGGCAAGCTTTGTCATGGCCGGTTAGCTCAGTTGGTTAGAGCGTGGTGCTAATAACGCCAAGGTCGCGGGTTCGATCCCCGTACGGGCCAGGGGGACTTTTGCTCCTCACCACCCAAGGTGTTACCCGTTTGAACCCTGGACTTGTATGTAACTTGGGTAGCTTTAGAAAAAAAAAAAAAAAAATTAGCGTGTTACTCCTCCCTCTTGAAACTGTCCTACCAGCGCTCTTCTGGAAGTCGGGGGGGCAGGGCCAGCTCCGATATCCGGTGCGCAACACCCTGGGCTTTCTTGGATTTAACATTTCCTCAGTCAAAGCCACTCTTCTTTCTATTAGGAAGGAGGGAGGGGGTGGGGAAGGGTAACCCAGTGGGAATAAGTGGTGAAGACACTTGCCGAGCCTTCTTCCTTCCTACTTTCTATCTCTTTCTTGTTCCTCGTCCTCCTCTTCTTTTTTCTTAAAGCTTGTTTGATGTGAAACTCAGTACAGGTGTCCCTATGTGGTCCTTTCCCCCTCTGTATTTGCTGTGGGAGATCGAAACCAGAAAATGCTTGATTGTGGATGTTCCAGTGATCGCAATCACTTGAAGGGTCCTTCGGACTCCCACAAGACGTAGGATGGCCCCACGGGGTAACAAGAAGCAAGGTTGAGGGAGCTTTTCGTAGCGCTTGTGAGCCGCCAAAGCTTGGAGAGTTGGGGTGTGGTTCAAGTGCAGGAAGATCAGTTGTGCAAAAAGTTTCGAGCCAGCCAGGAGTCGAACCTAGAATCTTCTGATCCGTAGTCAGACGCGTTATCCATTGCGCCACTGGCCCCCTGCGACTAGAGGGCTTCCGAGAGGCAGAACCAGCCTCCGAAGTCGCTGGTTCTGCTATGAGGATAGAAATAACCCCGAAACTGATGACTCTCACCGATTCTCTTCATTTAGGGTTGGTGTACGTACTACAACGTAGTTTTCCATGTCTACATTTTGGATTACAAGCAAATTTAACCCTTAGGACTTTCCATACATGATAGAAAGAAGTCACTCCGTGAAAGCAAGTTTTCTGCTGGGAGTGCTCTTGGTTAATTTCTGCTATCTGATAATCTGGCGTGCTTCCACCTCCCTCATCTATTCTATACTTCTTTGGGGCCCTGATGATGTGTCTCAGGATGGTTACTGACTGCCCTGTATTCTCTTTAATAAGTGTTTTTAAAATAAAATACACTTATTTGGTTTGGAAGTGCATTTGGCCCTAAGAATCACATTCTTCTCCTCTTACTGTTAAAGAGTAGTTAATACCCCCTAAGAGGGAGGGAGAATCATGGCCAAATTCTATGATAAATCATGCATCGGATAAAAAGCATGCAGAAGTCAATGGTAAAGGCAAAAAGAGGCAAGAAGGTAGGAAAGGTATACTCAAAGGTGCAGAAACCACATTAGGCAGAGACTGCTGGAATTCAGGAAATGATTTAATACCACATAAAATTTAAACAGACAGACATGGTCTCTTTAGACACCGTGGTTATATGTTTCTTTTTGTTGTCAAGATGGGCATAAGGAACACATCAAAATATACAACTGCCTTGAGAAAAGGATTTTGGATGTTGAGAGAGACAGGGCATAGTAATGTTCTTGATGGCACAAACTTGGAATCCAGAATGCAAGGCTTTCTCACCCCAGCACTGCCATCTGTTGCCTAACTGCCCTTTGCAATAAAAGACCAGGTGTACAGAAGCTAACAGAAATGTGAAGATTTATGCAGAAAGCTTTGGGGAAGTTTTAGCTGAAGGAGTGATGATGGAGGGCAAGTTTCGAGGTTGAGGAGATCGTGACTAGGAACAGAGGTGGAACAAATAATACATTCACAAATCTCTGGGAAATAAGAGGACAGGGTGGTGGTGGTGGTGGGGGCGGGTAGTGAAGTGTGAAATGAAGCTGGAGACATAGGAGAGGCCATGGTGAGGATTTGAGGCCATAAGCTTAAGGGTCATGTCATAAAATAGGTCTCAGATGTTCAGGTGGCAGGCGACCCTTTCAGAAACACCGCTTCCTGCCTTTCATCCATTTGTCCTCTCGAAGTTCACAGAATCTGAGATCTAGTCTGATCTAATCTGAGTAAAAGTCAGCTAAAATTCCCCCAAATACTGGAGAAAACTCCCAGGCATTCAAACCACGCAGCCCCCTTTAGACCACAGTGGGCAACAGCAGTGGTCCCGGTAGACAGCCCAGCCAACCCGCCCGACTCCCTCAGTTGGAATTTCAGGGATCTGCCACCCCCGGACCCACTCTAGTGTTCTTGCCAGGAGAATCCCAGGGACGGGGAAGCCTGGTGGGCTGCCGTCTATGGGGTCACACAGAGTCGGACACGACTGAAGTGACTTAGCAGCAGCAGCAGCAGCAGCAGCCACCCCTGGGTGCTGAGCCCCACCAGCGCAGAGGCAATGGGAGTCCAGACATCGAGGTATCACTTCCTTGAACGCGGGAGCCCCCGTTTTGCAGTCTGTACTCAGGTGTCAAGGGAAATAATCAACAAGCAGTCTATACCCGGAACAGAAGAAAAAGCGTGAATCAAGCCAAACTAAGGACGATAGCCCGGTATGAGTGTCTCTCACTAATTCTGAAGAACGGCTCCGGAGAAACATGGTTTTCAGCAGTTTTATACCGTGTCTATTTATATAGATTGATTATATATATTTATATAGGTTGACTATAGTCTTTGCAGCCAAAGATGGAGAAGCTCTATACAGTCAGCAAAAACAAGATCGGGAGCTGACTGTGGCTCAGATCATGAACTCCTTATTGCAATTTTCAGACTTAAATTGAAGAAAGTAGGGAAAAGCACTAGGCCATTCAGGTATGGCCTAAATCAAATCCCTTACGATTATACAACGGAAGTGACAGATAGATTCAAGGGATTAGAATCTGATAGACAGAGTGCCTGAAGAACCATGGACAGAGGTTGGTGACATTGGACAGGAGGCAGTGATCAAGACCATCCCCAAGAAAAAGAAATGCAAAAAGGCAGAATGGTTGTCTGAGGAGGCCTTACAAATAGCTGAGAAAAGAAGAGAAGTGAAAGGCAAAGGAGAAAAAGAAAAGATATACCCATTTTAATGCAGATCAGATCAGATCAGATCAGTCGCTCAGTCGTGTCCGACTCTTTGCGACCCCATGAACCGCAGCACGCCAGGCCTCCCTGTCCATCACCAGCTCCCGGAGGTCACTCAGACTCACATCCATCAAGTCAGTGATGCCATCCAGCCATCTCATCCTCCGTCGTCCCCTTCTCCTCCTGCCCCCAATCCCTCCCAGCATCAGAGTCTTCTCCAATGAGTCAACTCTTCGCATGAGGTGGCCAAAATACTGGAGTTTCAGCTTTAGCATCATTCCTTCCAAAGAAATTCCAGGATTGATCTCCTTCAGAATGGACTGGTTTAATGCAGAGCTCCAAAGAATAGCTAGGAGAGATAAGAAAGCCTTCCTCAGTGATCAATGCAAAGAAATAGAGGAAAGCAATAGCATGGGAAAGACTAGAGATCGCTTCAAGAAAGTTAGAGATACCAAGGGAACATTTCATACAAAGATGGGCACAATAAAGGACAGAAATGGTATGGACCTAACAGAAGCAGAAGATATTAAGAAGAGGTGGCAAGAATACACAGAAGAACTATACAAAAAAATATCTTCATGAGCCAGATAACCACGATGGTGTGATCATTCACCTAGAACCTGGACATCCTGGAATGGGAAGTCAAGTGGGGCTTAGGAAGCACCACTATGAACAAAACTAGTGGAGGTGATGGAATTCCAGTTGAGCTACTTCAAATCCTAAAAGGTGATGCTGTGAAAGTGCTTCACCCAATCGGACAGCAAATGTGGAAATCTCAGCAGAGGCCCCAGGACTGGAAAAGGTCAGTTTTCATTCCAGTCCCAAAGAAAGGAAGTGCCAAAGAATATTCAAACTACCACACAATTGCACTCGTCTCACATGCTAGCAATGTAATGCTCAAAATTCTCCAAGCCAGGCTTCAACAGGACGTGAACTGTGAACTTCCAGATGTTGAAGCTGGATTTAGAAAAGGCAGAGGAACCAGAGATCAAATTGTCAACATCTGTTGGATCGTCAAAAAAGCAGGAGAATTCTAGAAAAGCATCTACTTCTGCTTTATTGACTACGCCAAAGCCTTGGACTGTGTGGATCACAGGAAACTGTGGGGAATTCAAGAGATGGCAATACCAGACCACCTGACCTGCCTCCTGAGAAACTGTATGCAGGTCAAGAAGCAACAGTTAGAACCGGACATGGAACAACAGAGTGGTTCCAAATGGGGAAAAGAGTACATCGAGGCTGTATATTGTCACCCTGCTTATTTAAGGTCTACACAGAGTACATCATGCGAAATGCTGGGCTGGATGAAGCACAAGCTGGAATCAAGATTGCTGGGGGAAATATCAATAACCTCAAATATGCAGATGACACCACCCTTATGGCAGAAAGCAAAGAACTAAAGAGCCCCTTGATGAAAGTGAAAGAGGAGAGTGAAAAAGATGGCTTAAACCTCAACATTCAGAAAACAAAGATCATGGCATCCGGTCCCATCACTTCATGGCAAATAGATGGGAAACAATGGAAACAGTGAGAGGGGGCTCACTCTCACTGTTTTGGGGGTCTCCAAAATCACTGCAGATGGGTTGCTGACTGCAGCCATGGAATTAAAAGATGCTTGCTCCTTGGAAGCAAAGCTATGACCAGCATAGACAGCATATTTAAAAGCAGAGACATTACTTTGCTGACAAAGGCCTGTCTAGTCAAAGCTATGGTTTTTCCAGTAGTCATGTATAGATGTGAGAGGTGGACCTCTCACATTCTTTCTATAAAGAAAGCTGGGCACCAAACAATTGGTGCTTTGGAACTGTGATGTTGGAGAAGATTCTTGAGAGAGAGAGTCCCTTGGACTGCAGGAAGTTCCAACCAGTCTATCCTAAAGGAAATCAGTCCTGAACATTCATTGGAAGGACTGATGCTGAAGCTGAAGCTCCAATATTTTGGCCACCTGATGTGAAGAACTGACTCATTGGAAAAGAACCTGATGCTGGGTAAGATTGAAGGTAGGAGGCAAAGGGGACGACAGAGGATGAGGTGGTTGGATGGCATCACCGACACGATGGACATGATTTTGGGCAAGCTCCAGGAGTTGGTGATGGACAGGGAAGCCTGGTGTGCTGCAGTTCATGGGGTGGCAAAGAGTTGGACTCGACTGAGCAAGTGAACTGAACTGATTCCTTGTCAGAACAAAAAACATCAAAAGTGAAATGGCACATTCCTTAAAGGTTTCAATAAAATAAAATAAAAGGCAGATCAGCCAGTTCACATCAGATCAGTCTGGCCCAGGCACCTGGGAAATACTACTAGTGTTCACCTCTCAAGGAGAAAGGCATTTAAGCTTTACCTTTAAAACAGACTCTTTTTTTTTTTTTTTTTTTTTAACCTTTCATTAGGCATGAACATATGTAAGCCAGAATGACTTTCCCATACTTCAACATGTGACCATTTCTTTCAGAACCATCTAGTAGGAATACAGATTTTATTTTCTTGGGCTCCAAAATCACTGTGGACGATGACTGCAGCCACAAAATTAAAAGACGCTTGCTCCTTGGAAGAAAAGCTATGAGACACCTAGACAGCGGATCAAAAGGCAGAGACAGCATTTTGCCAATGAAGATCCCTCTCTCTGGTCAAAGCTATGGTGTTTCCAGCAGTCTTTTAGGGATGAGAGAGTTGGACCATAAAGAGGGCTGAGCGTGGAACTGTCGATGCTTTGTAACTGTGGTGCTGGAGAAGCCTCTTGAGGGTCCCTTGGATTGCTAGGAGATCAAACCAATCAATCATAAAGGAAATCAACCCTGAATATTCATTGGAAGGACCGATGCTGAAGCTGAAGCTCGAATGTTTTGGCCACCTGATGTGAAGAGCTGACTCACTGGAAAAGACCCTGACGTTGGGGAAAATTGAGGGCAGGAGGAGAAAGGGGACAGAAGATGATCTGATTGGATGGCATCATCGACACAGCGGACATGAATTTGAGCAAACTCTGGGAGATAGTGAAGGACAGGGGAACCTGGCGTGCTGCAATCCGTGGGGTCCCAAAGAGTGGGACACGACTTAGCGACTGAACAGCAGCAACAACGGAAATACCGTGTGCGGTATTTTATGTGTTTTTTAAATTAAGGAAAAAAAAAAAAAAAAAGTCTGTCCCTAAAACACACGCGCCACCGACTCAATGTACCATTAAAACATTTTCCCCTATCCTTTCTCACTTCTGAGAAATCCCTCACACAGTCCGGCAAATCCAGAGTGCGCTGTTCATGGTCCTGACTCCGGGAATAGTTCGGGTTTCCCGGGGGCGACGCGGACCTTTTCCGCCTGTCCGTCGCGCGCTTCCTGTTGATCTGGATGCCGAGTCCCCGAACCGTCCGAGAAGAGCCGCTGCTGGCCTAGATACCCTGCCTGCGAGGGTCCCCAGGCCCCGTTCCGTGTATGTCTGTCCCACAGCCTTCTCTCGAAACACACACGCAGACAAACGCACCTCCACGCCATTCCGATCTCGACCCGGACTGTTCTGTGTCTAAATGGAACTGTCTTTTGAACCCGGGGAAGCGACGGGTCTGTGCGACTGAAGGACAACCCGTGGCAGAAAGTGACCAGTCCGCCCAGGCAAGCCTAGGTGGGTGGGTAATTGGGTCCGGCTGCAGATGACCGCGTGCTGCCTTCCGCGTGCTGTCATCCGCGTGCAGATGACCCAGGCTCCCGGAAAAGGGGCGAGTCGGCGTCGAGCGCGTGGTGGAAACATTTGAACAGAGATTCGGATCCGGGCGGACTACGGAATAATTCCCTGAGGGTACTGGTGGGGATCCGCACGTGGACCCGGGGAATTAGGAGAAAAAGGAAAGGACAGTGAGATTAAGCAACGGTCTCCACCCGACACAAGATCTCCGTGTAGTTTCTGGGGACAGGAAACTTCCGATTCATTGCTTCCATCCCCTCCGCCATTCCTTTCCACCTTCTGCACACACAGATTTTAATGTCGAAGGTTTTTGAAAATATTTCTGGTAAGGGGGAGAAAAATTGCCAGAGATGGAAGACATCTGGAAACCTCCTCTTTTTTTCCGTCTGTTGGTTTTAGCTTCTTGTTTGACTGACTGCGTTCTTTCGTTGATTCACTTGTACTGCTGTAGGCCTACCTCAGTTGCTTCGGGCCAGTTGCTTGCATTTCAAATCATTTGCCCATAGGCTAACAGTGAAAGCGAAAACAATAAAGCTTGGTGAAGAAAATGTAGCGAAATCCTTCCATGCATTTGAGATGAGCGACTATATGTTACACAGGACAGAAGGTGCACTAGGCGTCCAGGACATAATAAGCACTAAGCTACCCCCGTACCTCAGAAAATCCGACCCCTTTTTCCTCAAAATTGCACTAGGAGAGAACATTATAACTGATACATTGTAAAGCTGCTGGAGTCAGAGGAACGTCAAGAAATGTTAAACTACAGTTAAGTATTTTAAAAGGCCGTAGGTAGAGAGCACGGGTGCTCTGAGGAAACGTTGCAATCGGGAACCTTGGAGAGGGCAGCAAAATCCGAAGGAAATCTTTGCATTTGTCTATAAGATAGCAAAAGCCGGCGGATCGGGCTGTTTCCGCCCGGTTTCGAACCGGGGACCTTTCGCGTGTAAGGCGAACGTGCTAACCGCTACACCACGGAAACGTCACGCCCATAGGGGGCATTACAAGTCCCATAAAACGGCATACTCTGTTCCTTGGTTGCTCTCCACTTTCCCCGCCTCCCCCTCTCCCGTCACGCCCTCAATCTGCTAATTTTGAATATTTCTCTTGCAGAAGGTCTTCACTCGCGGTGCCTTGCTTTCCATCGTTTCAAAAACTTTTGCTAAAAGAATAATATCGAAACTCTATGGCTCATACTGCTGCTGCTGCTGCTAAGTCGCTTCAGTCGTGTCCGACTCTGTGCGACCCCATAGACGGCAGCCTACCAGGCTCCCCACCAAACCTAACTCAGTGGTGGGGGTGGTTTAGTCGCTAAATCGTGTCCGACTCTTGCCACCCCATGGACTGTAGCCTGCCAGGCTCCTCTGTCCATGGGATTCTCCAGGCTGGACATCTGGAAACAACCCACTGGAGTGGGGATGTTCCCGACCCAGAGATCAAAGCCGGGTCTCCCGCATTGCAGGCAGATTCTTTACCGCCTGAGCTGCTGCTGCTGCTGCTGCTAAGTCGCTTCAGTCGTGTCCGACTCTGTGCGACCCCATAGACGGCAGCCCACCAGGCTCTGCCGTCCCTGGGATTCTCCAGGCAAGAACACTAGGAGGGAGCAGAGTCCAAACACCTTCCCAAACATCAGGCAGGGTGTCCTCATTTCCACCTCTCTTCCTCATCGTCGGAGCCAGAACACAACGCACAGAGTCCTGAAGACCACCGAACTTCCGAGAGGGCCAAACTCGTCTTGGAGGAGACTGCCGAGCGGGGTTGGGATGGCCTGTGCCCTCTTGACTCTCAGAAAGGAGTGCCAAAAGGAGCAGTGTTTGGGAATTCATGGGACTGGATTTTGCGCCGGAATAAGTCGAGGTGGGAGGCCTCAGTCAACTTATTATCCAGCGTCACTCACACTGCCCTGGAACGACTGTGCTTTGAGCGATCCGAATCTGTCCAACAGATGCCCACCTTGCCTCTCCTGTGATTTGCTCTTCATTTCACCTGACCGTCCTCATTGTATTTTCCCTCTTCCCAGTACTTCCCTCGAGGACCAGGAAGGTGCTCAGCGGCGAAACTGTAGTCTTTCATTAAATCCCATGTGAGAAATTCCTGATTTCTCTGCATCAGCTCTGCTTCGGCATCTTTCACAAATAGCAGCGCTGAGAGCTCCTGCTCTCAGCAAAACTAAAACTAGGATTGGTCACAACGTTGCAGGAAACAGAGTCGAGAGACAATATTTCCCAATCAGCAAGTTTGGGATTTAGTTTCGCACAATTTGATTAGAAGTTTATTTTTAAGCCAGTTAGGAGTAGCCCCACAATGTACCCAATCCTGACCCTACCAGATGTCCTGAAAAATTATGCAAGCAACTCAAAGGGCCCTTTGAGGTATGTGACTCCTGAACGCACAAAGGCTTTTCAGATCAAAATGTACTTTTTAAACAGTTGAAGTTCATAAACAAAGAATGCTTTTAAAAGTCAGTTTGCCCGCACTTAAAAAAAAAAAAAAAAATATAATATAACCTCAGTTCTTCTCCTTTTAGATATAACCTCAGTTCTTCTCCTTCCAAAATTTCCAGTATCGTCAAGAGTCCTTTTCACATCGAAAAGAGGAAAGAGTTACAACACAACTTGATTTACACTATCGTAATTTATATTAGAATCTCTTTCCTCTCCTTTTATTTCTTTTGATTTCATTTCATTCACTAAGGATAAATGAGTAAAAACAATGCTGGATTACCTAGTGTTTCAGGAAGACAGCTGCAACATATGAACGTGCAGAACTTGAAAACACACCCCCTGAACTAGACCCGTTAAGTCTCTGGCCTTGCTTCAGGAAGTATCGTCCATGGAACAGGAGTGTAGAGTCTGAGATTGTAGAAATGCTGACTTTCAGGCCCCTGTTGCAGATGCAGTCATTTAAACCCCTCATTATAATGGATCACACCAGGTCATTCATATGCTCATAAAATTTTGAGAAGCGCGACTGTAAGGCACTACTAAAGTTGGTGCCAAATCGGGGTGGTGGGAGTTGGCGGGGGAGGGGGTGGCTCTGAAGGGGGACATGACAATTCAATGATTCCATGAAGAAAAACAAATGTCTCCATTGTGGTAAAAGTTCTAGGAGGCAAACATAATTGAAGAGATCCCACAAGACCAAACTGGCAACTTCTGAGACCTGATCTAAAATGCGAAGGAAAGACCAAGAGGCAGTTCTAACTCTCAACTCAAGATGTCTGAGAACCACCTTTTTATGGCTATCAGGGAGAGCATTCCTAGTACTCCGAAGTACTCCCGGGCTTGATGGGAGGTAAACAAATTTCATTTTTAACTTGTTTTGCTCTACTTAAAAGTCTTGCCTGAGGCCCCGCTGGGATTTGAACCCAGGATCTCCTGTTTACTAGACAGGCGCTTTCACCAACTAAGCCACGGAGCCAGCTGCAGCAGACTCTTGGTTCCTAACATTATTTGAAGGAGTTTTCGCTTTCCTGGTTCACCAATGCATTTCTCAAGAACTTTAGATCAACACTACAATCTCAGGACTATTTCTCCAAATTTCTATCAAGTCTTTTACCCTCTCTTGTCTGAAATATGCACAGAAGTTTACACGCTGAGCCAAGACAAGAAAAACCTTCTGAACCTCTGAACCCTTGAAATCGATAGCCAAATCGTTTGACTTTTGCACCTTCCTATGGGAGATACTTTTCACTCTCATGCACTGAAGAAGGAAATGGCAACCCACTCCAGGCCAGTGTTCTTGCCTGGAGAGTCCCTGTGACGGCAGAGCCTGGTGGGCTGCCATCTGTGGGGTCGCACAGAGTCCGACACGACTGAAATGACTTAGCAGCAGCATGGGAGATACTAATACTTCTCCCTTTCGCATCTGTAAAAGGAAAACGATGGTGCTTATCAGTCTTGAAACATAACATGAAATGGAGCGCTTGAAAGGACTTCACCACATCTTTTGCTACACTCACTGTCAAAGAGCAGTATCTTACAAGAGAGGAGTGTGCCTGTTCATATTTATTTTAGAGCAACGTGGACGGTAAAGGCATGCAAAAGGGAAAAGGAAGGTAAGAATTCAGCAAATGTAAACATGCAAGAATGATGTTTGACACAGAAATACAGACAATTAAAACTTTGGTAGACATGTCTTACATTAAAAATGTCATAAAGTTCTTGACTTGTCTGAGTTCCTAAAATAGACACTTAACGCATAATTATCAGAGAATAGTCCTCTCCTCTGAGCATGGGGCAGTATGCGATGATGCTTTAGAGCTCAAACTCTGATGTCAGACTCCATTGATTCTTTGTTCCAAATCTGTCGTTATACTCGTGACTTTGAGAAAATGTAAAACATCTATTTATTATTTTTATTTACTCAAATTCTTTGAAGAGTGCTGGCAGGTAGTGTAGATTATTTCTAGCCTCAATCTATAAGACTGCTACAAGTGTTCTATATCTAGGCCGCATAAACAATACTGTTTCCACAGGTGCTAGTGAATAGTGTCAGGAAGATGCCAGTATCTCTTGCATATCTTTTGATGTCAGTATCTTTTGTTTTGTGTGTGTGTGTGTGTGTGTGTGTGTGTGTGTGTGTGTGTGTGTTGTTTCCAACAACTGTAGCTTCTCGAGTACTTCTGTAAAGGTAGGTCACATTTTCCACTTATTTCTATTTGAAGAACTCCTTTATTGCAATCACATACTGCTATAGATTACAATTTTTCTGCCCAATGTGATTCACCTCTCCTATCGTACTTTATCAAGTATTTTGTGAATTAATGGAAAACTAAGTTAAGTTAGGAACCACCTGCTGTTAAGCACATCAAAGGCACTTGAGTGCACACACACAAATAGGAATAAAAAAAAACCACACACACACACAAACAAACCCACCCAACATTAAAGTAGCCTTTGATCTCCCAGTTCAAAAAAGAAGGGGTGAGTAATATTGCCTGGGCAAAGTATGATCTCTGTGATGACCCCACGAAAGAACAGTGAACTGGCCATTGTTCTGTCTGAAAATCTTGGATTGTGTCATGGGAACACAGGGCAAGATGTCACAAAGAGCAGTGGTTAAGATGTTTATTGACACAAATGGAAATATTTTATGGCCAAGCTAGGAAAGAAAACATTTCAGGTGTTATTTGAAACTTTGTGAGAGAAACTCACCAAACTTCAAGTTCAACATACACCATATAGCTCCATTTCAGATGTCTTTTACAGGCTAGAGACGAATGTCATTGGTCTGGTTTGCATTTCAGTGTGGGAATGGGACTCTGGGACAATAATCTGCAGCATGTACCATCTTGCACAGGTCACCATGTAAATATCTCTGCATGTCCTTCACCAAAGAAGACATCAATCACATTCCTTCGGCTTTTAAGAACTGCCTGTCATGGACCTACTGCCCACCAGGCATTTGTCTCAACTGATTTAAGTGGTGGGAAACAGACACATTTCCTATGCGAATTCTGAAACATAAATTTTTATTTTGGAGTATATTTAGAAAAATTGCAAAAACAATAGAGTTTCTTTGTACCCATTTCAGAGTTTCCTTTAATTAGCTTCTTGGGTTACCAGGGTACCTTTATTAAAGCCAAGAAACCAACATTGATACTTTAATAATAACTAAACTCATGTATGTGTGTGTGTCACATCTGTTCTTACCCTAATGTCTTCCCCCCCACCCACCGGATCCCACATTGCATTCAGCCTCCTCTGGTCTGTGATTGTTTCCTGGTGCGGGTGAATTATTTTTATCCGGTATTTTTATGACTATCTTCCAGTCTAGGTTTGTCTGATAGTTTTCACATGAAGGCCTGGGGCTACAGGTTTCTGGACGAGACCACAGAGATGAAGTACTTGTCCCCATCACTTCCTATCAGATGTGACTTGATAGGAGGATAGCTTACCATTAGTGATGCCAACCTTGATCACTTTTAAGGTAGTGTTTGCCGTTTTTCTCCCTGGTGAAGTTTCTTCCTATGTTTTCCTACTTCTTCCTGGATAATTTAGAAGCTAGTCAGTCAGGATGGCCCCTATTCCAGAAGGGAGAGGTTAAAGCTCCATCTCCTGGTGGCTGGGTGGGGAATAGTTTCTTACCTTAGTTGGAATGCATCAGTAAGGAAAATACATCCCTTCTCCTGTATTCATTGATTTACTTATTTAATCACTGATTTATAACAGTATGGACTCATGAATATGTATTTTGTACTTAGTTTGCATCATTATCTCAAACTATATTATTTGTTGTTCACAATGTTTCAGGTTTGGCCGTTGATGGCTCTTTCCAGCTCATAAAGAGACAGCTGACAAAACTCTTTCTTTCCTGCTGTGTTTGTATCAATAGAGTTTTTTCACATAGCAGTTGAAAAACCTTGCTTCATCTTTTGCTGATCTAGTTAAGACTCAAGTGTGGAAATGTAGAAAGTGTAGATGGTTTCATAGTCTATTTTAGGAGGAAAATAATCCAGTGAGGTCACTTTCTTTGCTGGAATCAGTTACCCTGTGGATCAAAATGTGCCAAAGCGACGCTCTATGTCTTGCTGGGTCACTGACTGCTATCCTTTGGTCCTGCAGATGCGAGTCAAACATGAGGAAAGATGTACGATTCCAGTGAAAGTTCTCCGCGAGAATTTCGTGTCGCAGACATGAACTGGGATATAGCGGTGAACGTAAAAGGGATGAACCTTCTGTGTGTAAGTGTAAAAAAGGGTGGACTTCATAGAGCCTGGCCCGTACGGGGATCGAACCCGCGACCTTGGCGTTATTAGCACCACGCTCTAACCAACTGAGCTAACCGGCCAGACACGGGAATATGAGGTCGTGTGGATGCTATTAAAAGAAAAGGAATCAATACGGCTTTTCCGGGAGCTGGAAAAGGAACACAGGGAACCCAAACGACCACAAACTAATACTCAAAGAAAGAAGAAATCGCCTTCTTCCTCTCCCCCATCGCGGAATTAGGGGGAGACAAAGAGGAATTCTTAGTATTTGGCGTGAATGAACTCTATTTCCTGAGGACTGAGGTAATCAAAACTGTGGCAAACCTGCCTGAGAGCTAGGCCTGGCACCACAGCCACATTGATAGGGAGGCTCTGAGAATACTTGAGGAGACGAGGTAGCCCAGGACCAACTCCAAAGCCATTAAATAATAGATGGAGAAGCTTGCAAATAAGTATCCAGCAAAATAGGAGGAAAATCAAGAGTAAGTGGAGATTGGAGGGTAGACCTCATTCTTTCATCTCTCGACAGGAATCGAGCACCCATGACTGTGAGACCATGGTGCACAAGTTAAATGATGATGGGAATCACTGAGGCTAGACCTCAACATGAGTGGCTGTGGTTCAAGAGCAGCGTTTGTTACAGGGTAGGGCCTGTGAGTCGGACACGACTGAGCGACTTCACTTTCACTTTTCACTTTCATGCATTGGAGAAGGAAATGGCAACCCACTCCAGTGCTCTTGCCTGGAGAATCCCAGGGACGGGGGAGCCCGGTGGGCTGCCGTCTATGCGGTCTCACAGAGTCGGACACGACTGAAGCGACTTAGCAGCAGCAGCAGCAGCAGCAGCAGCAGCAGCACCTGTGATCTGCGCTAGGACTGACCCTCAGAAGAGAGAACAGTGTTACTCCTCAGGGTTTGGAGTCAAGAAAGGCAGGGAATGACCCCTCTCAGAAAGGGCTTTAGGCCTCTGTTTCCACACTCCTGCCCATCCCTCCCCTCACCCCACTCATCTTTACTTTCCCTCCACTTCCCAGCTTCCCAGAGGTACTCAGGCCCCTTGACTGGCTAACTCCTGGTCCTGGTGAGGGTTGAACCAGCCGGTGAACATGGTACTGTTGGCAGTGCTAAGGCAGGCCAAGTGGGCCCCCGTGAGACTGGGTCCAATCTCTCAGAGCTTGGAGGTGTCCTCAGCAGGTAGGCTTGATCAGAACCCCAAACCCCTTGGATTGGACGCTGGAATTGCCCAAGAGTGACATTTGATTATGGGAAAAGATTGGTGAGTGTAAAAGAAGGAAAACTAAAAGACAGACAGAGAAAGACAAGGATGAAGTGACAAGACGAGCACTAGAGACAATGAGGAAGAGCCTAAGAGACAGAAACTGAGCCTCACGGAGAAAGCAAGATTGAGAAGATAGCAAAGGACAGGGAAAGTCTGAAGAGAGAGGAATCCCTAGAGAGAGTCAGAAAGAAAGTGACTGAAGGGACGCAGAGACCAAAAATGAGAGACAGAAATAGAGCAATGGAGATAAGTAAGGACAGAGCAAGCAAGAGGGGAGGAAAGTAGAAAGATACTGAATGAGCGACAAGGGCCGAGACAGAGACAAAGAGCAAGAAAGAGAACCAGACTAAGACACAGAGAGAGACAGAAATGAAGATATTCAGAGACACAGGAGCAGATCGAGACAATTAGAGGCAGAGAGAGTTCAGGCAGGAGGAGACTGAGGGAAGAGGGTCCAGTGAGAGCAACGGTGAGAAGCAGAGACAGGTCAGGGTCTGAAGTCCAGAGACAGACAGGCAGCAAGGCACCCAGCCCAGGACTTGAACAAAATTTGAGCCTGAAGCTGATTTGCAAGGGGAGGAGATGAGCGTAAAGAGCCATGTTAATCTGACATTTGACATTTAAAATAATGATATTCCCATTGAGTTGTGGAGAAGGGAATGGTAACCCACTCCAGTATCCTTGTCTGGAGAATTCCATGGACAGAGGAGCCTGGCAGGCTACAGTCCACAGGGTCCCAAAGAGTCGGATACGGCTTTGTGACTGAACAAAAATGACAGAACATTGAGAATAATCACTTAATTTATATAACTCTTTGTAACAAAGCACTTTTCGTCAGGAGTGAGGATTTTGCAGACCCAGGATGGTTTTATGCAAGACAGTTGCTAAATGTGAATTCCTGGAAATTTCCTCTTTCAGAACAAGCTGCCTTTTCTTGTCGAATAAATGGATACATCCAGGACTGAGGTGGCCCTTCTGGAGTTGGTGAGGGTGTAGGGTTCAGACAGCAGCGCTAACTTGGCTCTTCTTTGCCAGCCCAAGCCAGGTCTGCAGCTGCTGGGAGATTTTCTGTAGACAGGTGGGGAGAATTTGGAAAGCTCAGACTCCAGCACTAGTAGAGAGCAGGAACATGCAAATTAGCATGCAAATGATCATGCAAATCACTGAGAGCTTTTTCTCTCTTACCTGTCGCGCAAGGCGGAGGCTAGGGGAATCTGAGGGCCTCTCAGGTGCCATGTCCAAGCAATGAGAAGCACTAGGGATGAGAAGGGCTGGCTCGGAGGGTCCCAAAGGCTGTGTTACACTTAGCACATGCCAGGGGTCTGTATCCCCTGGAAAAAAAGGAGAGGATGGTGTGTTGAGCCACAGCCAGGTAGACACTAAGGAGTCAAGTTCTGACGGCACACTCACCATTAACAAACAGCACTTGGGTGGCTCCTGGGGTCTGGCCACCATAATAGGAGTTGGTCTGGGCCACAGCCTGGGCTACAGATGAGGTTGAAAGCCCAAACACCTGTTCACATAGCTCAAGCTCGGAGGGCAGAGCTGGGAGCTGGGAGAAAGGGCACCCGGGGACCTCACAGGTGACGTCTGTGGAGAGAGGGATTCATCAATGTGGAGTATATAGCCAGCCCCCTACCTCTTTAATAATTATGTACAGAGCTCTCCCCAGTGATGACTGAGACAGTTCCAGACCCTCCCTTCAGTGAGTTCACGGTCCTCTCAGAGATGCACTCAGCCCAAGACACCGATGGCCTAGAATGATCAGAGCTTGATAGAAAAATGTCTGGGGTGAGGTTGGGGGTGTCTCAGAAGGAGCATAATGAGCCTGGACCACCTTGAGATGGCTTGTCTGGGCACAGCAGAGACCATATGTTCGGGAGGTGAGAGTTTGGCCAGTCACTCACAGTAGCCAAACTCGGTACAGGTTTGGTACAACCACTGCCGGTCACCCACGCTGGACACTTGGAGTTCTGTGACCCTCAGCTGTGCCACTGTTTCTGCTCGAGGAATGCTTAAACACCTCTGACCCAGGCTGTGTGTGACAACCTAAAGGACAATACACATACATATATGCAGACATACATTCCTTGCCCCCCGCCCCCGGGCCATCAAGCCAGGGCAGGGCCTGGAGCCATTGGTCCCTACAGGTCAAAGGTCAGAAGTCAGAAGAGTGAGTTTCTGAGTTTTCCTGGGGTCACTGGTCAGAGTTGCTGGGGACCTAGGTCCCTATGGGTTAGAAATTAAGGTGCTAGATGACTAGGAACTTCTCACCTGTAAAGTTGATCTTGGGCAAGTGAGACTATCTTAGATCTCAAGTTTCCTCAGTTGTGCGTGGGGACAATAGTAGTGTTTACTTCCTAGAACTATTTTAAGAATTCATTGAGATAATATATGTGAAACACACCGCACAGCATTTGGTGCAGACATCGATGGAAATGTGATAGCTGGATTGTAGAGGCTGGGAGTCCGAGGGAGTCCGAGGCTAGGAGCCCCGGTCTCTAGGAGAACTGTGTCCCGAGGACAACTGTGTCCCCTGGACTAATGTTTTTCCTTCATTCTACAAATACTATTTGAGAGTTTGCTGTGTGCCAGACTTTCTTGCAGGCCCCAGAAAGAGGACAGAACAATGTAGGCAAAATAGTAAGCACAGTCGCTAACATCTGCCTACTGTGCTCCGGGCTCCCTGTTCCCTAGGGCATACTGCTCCTACCTCATTTCACCTCCGAGGTCCTTTTGAGATGTAATACCCATTTTACAGATGAGGAAACTAAGGTGCAGAAGGGTTTACGCTTGCCCAAGTTCACACAGCGCAAGTGGAGCAGGAATCCTCGCTCTGCTCATTCTTGGTGGTGCTTGGGGTTCTCACCTGCACTGCCCGACGAAGCCCGCGGTAGGGTGCAGGGCCGCTGCAGTTGCCCCTGCAGTTGCCCCGATCCCCGAGGAGGAGCCTGCAGAGCTGTCGCACACTCAAGGGCGCTCCAGCTTGCCCATCGTACTGCACCGCACCTCCCACGAGTGCCTGCAGCGCCCCCAGAAGCTCGGCCTGGTCCTCAGCGTGCTCCAGGGACCCGCACGCTCCCAGCTCCACGCTCAGCGCTGCCCGGGCACCCCCGCTCGCGCGCAGCCGCCGCTCCACCTCCGCAAACGCTGCGGACGCCGCCGCCCGGCACTGCGGAGAGCGAGAGGCAGCGTTGGTGAAGACTTGGGCCCGGGGTTCGGCCTTTCCCTTTCCGTGACCCTCATCCTCCCTGGACTCCCCACTTTTCCACATTCAGATTCACACAGGGGGCAGTTGAAAGTCGCTTTTGCTGGAGGCCTCGCCCTCTTCCGGCTCCTCCTCCGGCCGTCCCACCCCAGACCCCGCCCACACGAATACAGCCTCCTGATAGGGTCGTCCGTCCTCAGGCCCCGCCCCCGTACCAGCCCCGCCCCTGTTGGGTTCTCCCTTCTTGGTACTCAGACCCATCTTCAGCTCTCGCCTTCTTCCCAAATTCACCCACCTCTCGGGGCTCCCAAGTCTCTGAGACCCCAACACCTTGCAGGCTTCAGCCGTTTTCTCTGGCCCCCATCCTCAAGGCCTTTTCTCTCTCCCTATCCCCCTCCGACTGGGCCCCAACTCATACCTCCAGCGATCCGCCAATCGCAGTGTTCATTAGGCTTCTAGACACCACCTAAAGTCCGGTCGCGGAAGAATATCAGGTGACTCGCACCACGGGGGCCTTCCTCCCCCCGGGCCCACCGCTCGCCGTCCTTACGTCATTATACTTGGAGAAATCCAGTATGGCCCGCACCGGAGCGGAAGAGGCGATGGAGGCAAAAAAGAGATGGGGAAGCTGAGGGAGAACAAGTTATCAGCCTGGGGGCTGAAGGACTGGGATCCCATATCTGCCCGCCCCTGTGTCACTCAGTCGTTGTGTGATCTTCCACACACTGAACTCTTATGAAGGCAGATTGGGATGAGGGGATGGGGGGAGGGTCTGGAAGGAGGTTTTCCTATTATCTGAGTTATGGACCTCGCAGTCCAAGTTCCTTTCCCCCAGTCCTCCCAGAGGGGTCCCAGGACCTTTAGCCGGGCCCAAGCAGCCAGGGAGCCAGCATAGGAACCTCCGAAGCAGATCCAGGGGCTGGTGGAGGAGACGTTGAAGAGGCGGGAGAGTGTGAGGCGGGCAGAGGCCGCATCCGCCAGCCTAGGGTCAGAGGAGAGGCTGAGTCGGTTCCCATGGGTAGGAATCCCTGAAGATTCCCCGACTTACCGGCGGGGATCCAGAGACAAGAATGGAGAGAGCCTGGCCAGAAGCTAGGGGTTTTTTCTCATGAGCTATTTCTGAGGATTCCCCATACCTACACACTCATTTCCGCACAAGTGCCGAGATCAGGGGAGACTCATCTGGAAAGCTTCCACTCTTCACTTCCAGACTAGGTGGGAGAAGAAAAATCTTCAAGACAGTTTAGGTGAAAATCTAAAGTGTAGGAGGGATTGGAGACTATCAACGAGAGCTACTCAGGAAGAGGACGGGGCCTAGGCTGGATAGGTTCCTAACCTGTATAACCTGGATAGATATTGACAGAGAGGGTGACACGATTAGAAAGAGACAGATATTGGAATATATCTAACATCCTTCTTTTTTTTCTTTCCCTTTGGCAGTACCACAAGGCTTCTGGTATTTTAGTTCCCCAATTAGCAGTGATCGAACCCACGACCCCTTCAGTGGAATCATGAAGCCCTAATCACCTAATCACCAGGGAATACCCTAGCATCTTTTTTTTTTTTTTTTTAATCCCAAATGCTTTCTCCCCTCCCTAACCTTTCTGAAACAGTTTGCAGTTAGTGTCATCCTACTGCAGTTGGAAACTAGTTTGGCTTGTGAAAAGATTAAGAGACAGAGAGGAATATACAGGCAGTGTGGTACAGATGGGGACACACAAAGATGGAGACAAGAGTGAGGCAGAGACAATCAGACTGATTACAGACAGATACAGAGATAGGAAGCAGAAAAGGGAGAGACAAGTCCTGGGGGGAACAATAAAGTAGGTGAGGGAGGAAAGAAAGAGAAGGGATTTGGTACAGGAGTAGGGTGCACTGAAGGAAGTGAGAGGGAGCTAGATAAATATCTGGGGGAAGCCCACTCTTTCAAGAAGGCAGAGTTCAAAGGCTCAAGGAAGCGATGTGCCTGCAAGTCTGGAGAACAGCAAGAACTTCAGTGTACCTGGAGCCCAGTAAGAGGGAGAAAGAGGCCAGAGAGCTAACTGGGGAGCCTCCAAAGCCAGCATAGGAGCTTCCAAAGCAGATCCAGAGGCTGGTGGAGGAGATGTTGCAAAGGTTTTGCCTTTGCTCTGAGTGCAATGAGAGACATGTGAGGGATTTGAGCCAGGAAAGAGGTGATCTGGATTGTGGTCTAATGATCACTCTGGCTCTTCATCTGGAGAATAGACTGATGGGATAAAGGACAGAAACAAGGAGACCAGTGAGGAAGCTGTGTCATCCACATAAGGGATTCTGGTAGTCTGGACCAGCAGGTCATAGTGTGATAGCAAAAGATAAGAATACAGCAGAAGAGGTGGAGAAATAAAAGATAGGGAGGGAGAGAGAAGGAGAGACAGAAAAAGAAAGAATAAAACACTGAAAGACAGAGAAGAAAGCATGGGACCAGGGACTCAGAGGTCAACTTTGGGCAATGGAAGAAGAGACAAAGTTATAGAGAAGCCAAAATACAGTCATCCTCAGTCCCATGATCCCAAACATCCCCTACCCCTACTCACGCATGGCGGCTGGACAAGAAGCGGAGCTGGGCCATGTCAAGCCCCTCAGCAGGTATACTCAGGCCATAAAATCTATGTTCCAGACTTATCACCAGGGCCCCCCAGATTGGGGCCAGATTTGCAGGGTGCCCTGTGAAGAGTCCAAAGGGGATGTGTGTGAGGTGGGTGTCAACTCTTACAAACCTCAGGCTTCACAGCACTTCACAGTATACAACTCCCCTTCCTCACCTCCACCAGCTTCCCCCTGTCTTTCCTCACGCTTGCTTCTTACCTCTCATCACTGAACCAGGTCCAAGGCTGCCTTCACCCCCCAGATGCAGGAACACAGGTCCATCCTGGCTGGTCCAATGTTGGTCATTTACCCAGTACCGCTAAGAGGTGGGATGGGGAGGAAGAAATGGAATCATGAGAGTTCTGACCTACTTTTTATTCCCTGTTCATTCTGGTCTCTTTCCCTAAAGGATCTTTTTTATCTGACATTGACTTGTTTATTTACATATTCATTTCTCTCCTGTTTGTCTCCTCATCTAGAATGTAATATCTACAAGGGCAGATATTTTTGTCAGCTCTTTCACTCTGATAACCCCAGGGTCAAGAATAGTGGCTAGAAAGTGGTAGGCACTTGCTCTATATTGAGATAATTATTGTAGAATAATTAATGAATGCAGGTGGATTTAGAAATAAGGCCTGTGTGAGATGACCTTTGGAGACTGTGGGGAGAGCAAGTGTAAAAGAGTAGGTATAAAAGTGGTAAATCTGTTCATTCATTCAATACATATCTTCAAGTGCCTATTGTGGGCCAGGTCTGGTTCCAAACCTGGTCCAGATTTTTGCTCCATATTGAGACTTGGTGGTGCGTTTGGTGATTAATCTGAAGGACAGGAAGAAGGGGGTGGTAGTAGAGGGGCAATTAAGGAGTGAGAGTGAATGACAGGGAAAAGGAAAGACTGAAGGATAAGATCCGAGGAACAAAAAAAGTGGGAGGCTAAAGAAAGGAAAGGGAGACTAGGGGATAGAGGGAAAATCTAAGAAACAGAGGGGCTAGACTAAAGGGCCATAGGGATAATGACAGCAGACATCAGGTAAGACTGATGGGTAGAGGACGAGGTGACAGAGGTGTAGAGATAGGAATAGAAAGCAGAGACTGAGGGGCAGAGTAAGGGGGCTGACAAGGGAGAGAGGTGGGCAGTGGATCTCTGCTCTCCTGGCCTTACCTGCAGGAAGGTGCGTCTGTCAGAGGCACTGAAGGGGTCCAGTGGCTGCTCCAACCACCCCTCTTTTGGGAGGGTCACAGAATCTGGGCCCAGCCCCAGGCCCAAGGCTGAGCTCTCCTGAAACCTCAGGATGTGCTCACCAAGGCGCCGAAGAAGGGAAGCTGTGGGACGTGAAGGGGAAAGAGTCAGGCTGGGACCGGGAGCCCCGGCCTGACTCTCAGGATCCTCCTACCTGGAGCTGAGGACGCCCAGAGGGAAACCAGGAGCAGAGGGCCCAGCCATGGTATAGGCCCGATGTCCATGCTGTCCAGTCCTTTGTGGGAGGGCTCTAGGGGCTATGTTCCCTCCACTCACTCAAGACTTCCTCTGTTGTCCCAAGGGCTGGCCTTTCAATTTATAGTTTTTGATCAGGAGCTCAGGTATGTTTGCAGACTCCTGTCCTGGAACAGGTCAAGCTTCTGTTGGATCCATTCAAGCAAGGCAGGGACGCCAGAGTCTGTATATAGAGCCCTGCAGCTGTGGCCCCTGGATATCCAATTCTCTCTCTGCTCTTGATTTTCTCCTTTCTTGTCCCTTGATCTCCCTTCCCTCTGGCCCTCAGTCTCCATGCCTGTGCCTCACTCTCCCCTCTCCTTCAGGGGCCATCTCTTTCTACCTCAGGAGCTCCTCTTTCCCCCACCCTGCCCTCCAGCATACTTTCAGTCCCCCTCATTTGTCCCAATACTCAGTCTGTTGGTCTCTTTGTTCCACAATTCTCTTTCCATCTTCTCTCTACTTCAGTCTCTCTCTTTCTTCTCTCTCACTCTCTTTCGTCTCTCTTTCATCTCTCTCTCTCTCTTTCATTTCTCTCTCTCTTTCGTCTCTCTCTCTCTTTCAGTCTTGGCATGTCTATTTTCCAGTATCCCCTTTTTTCCTGCTCCCCATCAATCTCACCCCCACCCTCTGACCCACAATCTCACCACTTTCCTTAGATCCCTTATAGCACTTTGAATATTTCTGCAGCAGCAGAATATTACTCCTGCCTCAGAATGCTTGCCCCTGCTCCTCTCAAATCTATGGATTCCTATTTCTCCATAAATCTTCATAGCTCCCTCCCTCACCTCAGTCAGATCGCTATTCAGAGTCCAGAAAGGGTCTTCCGTGGTCATCTCTTTAAAAATTGTCAAACCTGAGCTCGCCAGCCCCAAAGAACATCACAGTTACCTAGGGAGCCTGTTACACGTGCAGATTCCTGGCCCTACCCCAGAGATTCTGATCCAGTGCGCCTGGGTAGGAGCAGAGGACGCTGCGTGCCTACGAAGTTTGCTTGTAGTAATTTTCTGGCAAACAGGACCAAGAATCGGGCAGGGAGCCCAGGGTAACAGTAGGGTCCCCATAAGAAAATAGAGGTGAGGATGAAACAGCCATCTTTGGCAATAACGAGGAAACAGGTTAAAAAATCCTCCTCCGGAGTATCTTGACCAATAAGACGCAGAAAAACAAACAAGTGGGAGGCGCTTGGTTGAAGCATCTACATCCACAGAGGCCAGAGCAGGGAGGCGGGACAGCTTCAAAGTCCGCAGAAGGTCCTGGGGAAGTATCCTCGACCTGCTGCTTTCTAGTTCAGTGACCCTGAGGAGGTTTTGTCACCTTTTAAACGCTGTTTCTACATGGTGTTAACCACCATTCTCGGCCTCTTCCTACTCATGTCTTTGGTTCAAAGCACTGCCCTAATCCAAAGCTGAAATGAAGAAAACACTTCCATTTACATGAGTACGGAAAAGAAAAAAAAAATACTCAAGAATAAATTAACCAAGGACGTTTAGGACATGTACCCTGAAAACAACAGAACATTGAAATTAAAGAAGATCTAAGTAAATGGAAAGTTATCCTGTGTTCATGAGTTGAAATATTTTAAAATGTTAAGAAGGTATTAATAAAAGGGTCCAAATTGGGGGGGGGGGGGGTGTCAAACCACTAAATCTCCTCTATTCTCTACTCTTCTTCATAGCAGTGTATCATTATCAGAAGTATAAGTATTTTATTTATATAGTTCATCATCTGCCTCCCAGATGCGAATAGTAAGCTCCATAGGGCCATGGATTTTTTATATCCTTTGTCCATTGCTCAGTGCCTGGTTCTTACAAGAGTGTACACAGTAGGCAATCAATAAATGTTTGTTAAGTGAATGAAAAATCCATCAACCAATGTTGATGGGGTTCTACTCTAAAAGTTTATCTACAATCCGACAACTTCTTTCCACCTCCAGTGCTATCATCTTTTAGCCACCAGCATCTCTGACTTGAACTATCACAGAAATTGCTTAGCTTTACCTCTATTTTCAAAGCAGACATATTTTACTTCTTGACAATGCACTCTTCTTTAATGATTAAAGCAAAGTATACCAGATATTTTTGATCATCCACAAGACAGGCTGTTCTAGTTAACATAAAATTCATGCAAAGTCATGTATAAGTCAGCATACCATTCCTCAGTATGTGAGGTAACATCCTTTTCCTTGTTAGGTATCAGGGCAATGCTTGTCTTGTAAAATGTGTTTGGAAGAATTTCCCCCTCTCTGATTTTTTGGATGAGTCTAAGAAGGATTGGTCTTAATTTTTTGAATGTTTGGTAGAAGGTATTAGTGAAGCTACTGGTCCTAGACATTTGTTTGTTGGGAGGTTTATGATTACCAATTCAACTTCTTGCTAGTAATAGGGCTGTTCATATTTTCTGTTTCATCAGTACTCGGTCCCAGTAAATTGTATGTTTCTGGGAATGTATTTTTTTCTATCTTGTCCAATTTGTTGATATATTATTTTTAAGCAAGTACCAGAATCTGAATCTTTGTTTTACATTTGTATGAAAAGATTTTTCTTTACCAGCTGACTACGCAGCTTACTTGGGTAAAGCATGGTGGTAATAATACCAAAGATGTGGGTTTGGTCCCCATATGGGCCATTGCAAGGCTTTTGTTACTTGCTAACTGAAGGCAATGGCACCCCACTCCAGTACTCTTGCCTGGAAAATCCCATGGATGGAGAAGCCTGGTAGGCTGCAGTCCATGGGATCGCTAAGAGTCGGATACAACTAAGCGTTCCCTTTCACTTTTCACTTTCATGCATTGGAGAAGGAAATGGCAACCCACTCCAGTGTTCTTGCCTGGAGAATCCCAGGGCCGGGGGAGCCTGGTGGGCTGCCGTCTATGGGGTCGTGCAGAGTTGGACACGACTAAAGCGACTTAGCAGCAGCAACTGAATATTTCAAATCATGAAAGATGATGCTATGAAAGTGCTGCACTCAATATGCCAGCAAATTTGGAAAACTCAGCAGTGGCCACAGGACTGGAAAAGGTCAGTTTTCATTCTAATCCCAAAGAAAGGCAATGCCAAAGAATGCTCAAACTACCGCACAATTGCACTCATCTCACACGCTAGTAAAGTCATGCTCAAAATTCTCCAAGCCAGGCTTCAGCAATACGTGAACTGTGAACTTTCAGATGTTCAAGCTGGTTTTAGAAAAAGTAGAGGAACCAGAGACCAAATTGCCAACACTTGCTGGATCATTGAAACAGGAAGAGAGTTTCAGAAAAACATCTATTTCTGCTTTATTGACTATGCCAAAGCCTTTGACTATGTGGATCACAATAAACTGTGGAAAATTCTGAAAGAGATGGGAATACCAGACCACCTGATCTGCCTCTTGAGAAATTTGTATGCAGGTCAGGAAGCAACAGTTAGAATTGGACATGGAACAACAGACTTGTTCCAAATAGGAAAAGGAGTATGTCAAAGCTGTATATTGTCACCCTGCTTATTTAACTTCTATGCAGAGTACATCATGAGAAATGCTGGGCTGGAAGAAACACAAGTTGGAATCAAGATTGCTGGGAGAAATATCAATAATCTCAGATATGCAGATGACACCACCCTTATGGCAGAAAGTGAAGAGGAACTAAAAAGCCTCTTGATGAAAGTGAAAGAGGAGAGTGAAGAAGTTGGCTTAAAGCTTAACATTCAGAAAACTAAGATCGTGGCATCCAGTCCCATCACTTCATGGGAAATAGATGGAGAAACAGTGGAAACAGTGTCAGACTTTATTTTTCTGGGCTCCAAAATCACTACAGATGGTGACTGCAGCCATGAAATTAAAAGACGCTTACTCCTTGGAAGCAAAGTTATGACCAACCTAGATAGCATATTCAAAAGCAGAGACATTACTTTGCCAACAAAGGTCTGTCTAGTCAAGGCTATGTTTTTTCCAGTCGTCATGTATGGATGTGAGAGCTGGACTGTGAAGAAAGCTGAGTGCCAAAGAATTGATGCTTTTGAACTGTGGTGTTGGAGAAGACTCTTGGGAGTCCCATGGACTGCAAGGAGATCCAACCAGTCCATTCTAAAGGAGATCAGCTCTGAGTATTCTTTGGAAGGAATGATGTTAAAGCTGATACTCCAGTACTTTGGCCACCTCATGTGAAGAGTTGACTCATTGGAAAAGACTCTGATGCAGGGAGGGATTGGCGGCAGGAGGAAAAGGGGATGACAGAGGATGAGATGGCTGGATGGTATCACCAACTCGATGGACATGAGTTTGAGTGAACTCCAAGAGTTGGTGATGGACAGGGAGGCCTGGCATGCTGCAGTTCATGGGGTCGCAAAGAGTCGGACACGACTGAGTGACTGAACTGAACTGAACTGAATTGATTAATTTTGCTGCAGTCACCTAACCAATTGGAGATAACCTCACAGACATCAACTTGGGAATGGATGTTGACTTCATTTGTTCTTCAGCAGTGACACAACCTTCCTTCCCCTCCACCCCTGCCCCCAGCAAACACAGTCCCAGCAAAAAATGAAATTTCAGCATGTCAGATTTGGCAAAGGGGCATTTTCACCACTCACTGCTTGAAATCCAAAGCCTATGTTCATTTAAGGAGGGAGCAGTGCTGGTAAGGCACCATCCCTTTGAAAGAGCTGATGACTGATATTTTCTGAGAGGGGGCTTAGGGTAGACTTTCAGAGGATCAGTGGGTTAACATATTCTGTGGAAGCATGGTTCTTCTGGAGAGATTCTTGTTGTTGTTGTTTGGTTGGCACTCAAAGGGATGTTTACTGAAGTGAGTGCATACCTGGCTGGCTCATTTCAGAAAGCAGGAGTTGACAGTGATTGGTTGTGCAAATGTTCACAAAACCATTATCATGGATAGATCAATTGGTTTAAATTCGGGTCTTGTGGCTACTTGTTACCACTGCTACAGAACAGTCTTTTCCTAAGTTTGTGATTAGTATGTGTTCTCAACATTTTGTTTTGGCATAAAGCAAACATTATTTGTTTAACTATCCAAGTAATGAAAAATAGTGGACTTCTTGATGGCTCAGATGGTAAAGCATCTGCCTATAATGCGGGAGACCGCGGTTCGATCCCTAGGTCGGAATAGAGCTCCTGGAGAAGGAAATGGCAACCCCCTCCAGTACTTTTGCCTGGAAAATTCCATGAACGGAGGAGCCTGGTAGGCTACAGTCCATGGGGTCGCAAACAGTTGGACACGACTGAGCGACTTCAATGTCAATGTATAATAAAAATACTGATTTTATTATTGATGACCTTTCATTGATTTAGGCCTTGAGGGAATTATACTAAGTGAAATAAGTGAGACAGGAAAAGACAAATCCTGTTTTACTTACATTTGGAATCCAAAAAACAAAATAAATCAGAATCGAGTTCATAGACACAGAGAACAGATTGGTGATTGAGAGGGGAATGGAGGATGGGTTAAAGGAATTAAAGGGGTCAGAAGGTACAAATTTCCAGTTATAAAAGAAATGTTATGGAGATATAAGGTACACCATGGTAGTATAGTTATTAATAATAATACTGTATTGAATATTTGAAAGTCGTTAAGAGAGTAGACCTTAAAAGTTTTCATCACAAGAAAAAACATATATAAGATATATATAAGACAGATGTTAACTAGACTTACTGTGGTTCATTAGTTTTTCCAAGAAACATTATAAGGATTTGCTTTTTCTCTTTAGAGTTTGGTCTCCAATCTCAAGGCTGTAAAATTATTCATAATGTTCCAGGGACTAATTAATTTCCAGGTCTCCTACATCGCAGGAGGATTCTTTACCATCTGAGCCACCAGGGAAGCCTAATCAATTTAAAAATTTTATTTACTTATTTTAATTGGAGGTTAATTACTTTACAATATCATAGTGGTTTTTGCCATACATTGACATGAATCAGCCATGGGTGTACATGTGTCCCCCATCCTGAACTCCCCTCCTACCTCCCTCCCCATCCCATCTCTCAGGGTTGTCCCAGTGCCCTGTTTCATACTTTGAACTTGAATTGATGATCTATTGCACATATGGTAATATACATGCTTCAGTGCTATTCTCTCAAATCATCCCACCCTCGCCTTCTCCCACAGATTCCAAAAGTCTGTTCTTTTTATTTGTGTCTCTTTTGCTGTCTCACATATAGGGTCATCGTTACCATCTTTCTAAATTCCATATATACTGCTGGGCATACACACCGAGGAAACCAGAACTGAAATAGACATATGTACCCCAATGTTCATCGCAGCACTGTTTACAATAGCTAGGATATGGAAGTAACCTAGATGTCAATCGGCAGACGAATGGATAAGAAAGCTGTGGTACATATACACAATGGAATATTACTTAGCTATTAAAAAGAATGTGTTTGAATCAGTTCTAATGATGTGGATGAAACTGGAGCCTATTATACAGAGTGAAGTAAGTCAGAAAGAAAAACACCAATACAGTATATTAACCCATATATATGGAATTTAGAAAGCCTAATTAATTTTAACCCAGTAATACTTGACTTGTAGGTAGTAGTGCTCATCATCGGGATGGCCGAGTGGTTAAGGCGTTGGACTTAAGATCCAATAGACATCTGTCTGCGTGGGTTCGAACCCCACTCCCGGTAGAATCGGTTTTGTTGATGCCCAGTTATGACCAACCTAGATAGCATGTTTAAAAGCAGAGACATTACTTTGCCAACAAAGGTTGGTCTAGTCAAGGCTATGGTCTTTCCTGTGGTCATGTATGGATGTGAGAGCTGGACTCTGAAGAAGGCTGAGTGCTGAAGAATTGATGCTTTTGAACTGTGGTGTTGGAGAAGACTCTTGAGAGTCCCTTGGACTGCAAGGAGATCCAACCAGTCCATTCTGAAGGAGATCAGCCCTGGCATTTCTTTGGAAGGAATGATGCTAAAGCTGAAACTCCAGTACTTTGGCCACCTCACGTGAAGAGTTGACGCATTGGAAAAGACTCTGATGCTGGGAGGGATTGGGGGCAAGAGGAGAAGGGGAAGCCAGAGGATGAAATGGCTGGATGGCATCACTGACCTGATGGACGTGAGTCTGAGTGAACTTTGGGAGTTGGTGATGGACAGGGAGGCCTGGCGTGCTGCAGTTCATGGGGTCTCAAAGAGTCAGACACGACTGAGCGACTGATCTGATCTGAGTCATGTCCAACACTTTTGCGACTCTGGGGACTGTTGCCTGCCAGGCTCGTCTGTCTATGGGATTTTCCCAGTCAAGAGTTCTGGCGTGAATAGCCATTTCTTCAGTAGGGAATCTTCCTAACTCAGGGATCCAGTTACTTTAGCAAGTATCTTATCTAGAAATGATAGTTTCTTGTGAAAACTTGGATAATAGTCCAGCATATATAGTTGACTCTGAACTCTTTTTATCCAATCTGACAGGCTCTGTCTATAATTGGTGGATTTAGGGAATTTAGATATAATGTAAATGATATGCTTGTATTTAAAAAAAAATCCACTGTCTTATTAGTTGCTTTCTATGTTCTCCTTTCTTTTATCTCTTTCTTCATGTCTTTGAAATATGTGAAAATCTTATATGATTTGATTATATCTAGAGTGTTGCCTTATCATTTGTATGTCTTAAAAAATAATTAGTGTTTTCCCTAGGGTTTTCTATATAGAGCTACAATCATTCAAAATCTACCTTCAAATTGTACTATGCTGCTTCCTTTACAATGTAAGAAGCTTGCAATAATATACTTCCTTCTATATTGTGTGTCCTTGCTGCCACAGATTTTGTTTTCATGTATGCTATTATTGTACAATATGCCACTACTATTTTTGCTTAATGCAGTCAGTCATTTTTAGAGTGATTAAAATTGGGGAAAATATTCCTTATATGTACCTCTATTGTATTCATTTCTGTGTATATTCATTGCTTTGTATTCTCTTTTCCTGAGACCACTTTATAACATTTCCTGTTTTGCAGGTCTCATAGAAATGCACTTAAGTTTTTGTTTGTCAGGAAGGACTTTTATTTCCTATTCAGCTTTGGGAAATATTTTTTGCTTGGTAGAGAATTCTAGGTTTACAGATTTTTTAAAAAAGTAGTCTCCCATCACTTTCAAATGCTATTCCATTATCTTCTGGCATACCTAATTTCTGATGAAAATCTACCGTTTCAGATAGATAGAGAATTAGATAGCTTGGAATTCTCTGACCTTGGAGCTGAGGTTTGATGTACAGGGTTCCTCCACTATTAGAAAGCAGAGCATTCCTATAAAACATTTCACAAGCTGAATTGGCGTGAAGTGAAGAAACAATTATCTTAGGACACTTCTTACATATGAATGTACAAAGTTAGTGGAGATAAAGCACATATGCTCACAGACACAGTCCAAAGCTGTGGTGGCCTGAAGCTGAGATGCAGAATATAGTTCCTGGGGGAGGAGCTTGGCGGCCCCACCCTTGCTGCTCCTGATATGCTCAGCCTCTACAATGGCTCCCTGCAAAACTTGGTGCTGTTCAGTCGCTCAGTCGTGTCCGACTCTTTGCGACCCCATGGACTGCAGCATACTAGGCTTCCCTGTCCTTTACCATCTCCAGGAGCTTGCTCAAACTCATGTCCATTGAGTCGATGAGGCCATGCAACCATCTCATCCTCTGTCGTCCCCTTCTCCTCCCGCCTTCAATTTTTCCCAGCCTCAGGGTCTTTTCTAATAAATCAGCTCTTCTCATGAAATGGCCAAAGTATTGGAGCTTCAGCATCAGTCCTTCCAATGAATATTCAGGACTGATTTCCTTTAGGATGGACTGGTTGGATCTCCTTGCAGTCCAAGGGACTCTCAAGAGTCTTCTCCAACACCACAGTTCAAAAGCATCAATTCTTTGGCACTCAGCTTTCTTTATGGTCCAACTCTCACATCCATACATGACTACTGACAAAACCATAGCTTTGACTATAAGGACTTTTGTGGGAAAAGTAGTGTCTCTGCTTTTTAATAAACTGTCTAGCAAAACAAGTACTAAAGCAGGTCTTTCCTAAAAATGAAGTGGCAGCAAAGTGAACTTTTGAAAAGGGAGAGATACCTGTATTTCATATTGTTTCTGCTTTTTGCTCTCTTCTCACTTTCTGGGATTCGCATTACAAATGTATTAATCAGTAACTCTTAAAAGTGCCTTTTATTTTTATTTTTTTTCCTTGATGTTTCAGCTTGGGTAGTTTCTAGGCCTTCAGGTTGATCATTTCTTTTCTCATCCCTATAGAGTCTACTAGTTAGTCTATCAAAGACATCTTATGTCTCTTTGTGTGTGTTTGAATTTAGCATATTTATTTGACTCTTAGTTTCCAAAAATCTACTGAAATTTGCCACCTGTTTATGTGTTGGGATAATGTGGGAACCTACTATGTTCCTTTGGCATCTGAAATGGGAGCGAGGGACTAATCTCATCGTAAGCTTTTGGATCTGAGGCTATTTCCAGAAAAATAATGTCAGCATTGAGTTAAACTGTAGGACACTCGGTGTTGCAAAATTGCTTGGCTGGGGAGGACCTTCCACATATTTACTGGCCAGAAGTGTCTGAAGTAAAGTGTTTTGTGTGAGTACTGAAGAAGACATACAGGAGGAAAAACAGTGGGGTTTTTTTTGTTCGTTTTTTTTTTTTTTTTTTTTTCTCTAATGCACTTGTCAACTGCAAGTTTACCCTTTTAGATTTTTTTTTTTTTTTTTTTTTTTTTGCAGAGGGATCTGGGCCTTTTAAACTTTTATTTTCTTGTGCCAGGTGGCACTGAAATTTTGTCAGTAGAGGGTGCAGGAGAGACACAATAAGAGGAAAGAGTTTAGCTTTCTGGTTCTTAGAGTTCCTGCAGTCATCAGCATCTTCAGTGTACAGCTCCATTCTACTGACTTCCACAGATGTACAGAAAAGAAATTAGGTATTCACTGATCCATTCACAAATATTCATTGACCATCAGGTGTGGTAAATATCCTAGGATGCCAGAAAGAATTAAGACTGGCTGTGGGGATTATACACAAAAAAGAAAAAGAAAAAGAAAAAGCAGTGGTTTCTAGTAACTGGAAGAGCTCTCATTGTAAACTCTCACATGGTAAACTCATAGATGAAAGCCAAAATATCTGAAGATTGCAAAGTAAATCACTGATGATCTTGTCACATATGAGAGGGGCATTGTTATCCAATGAGAATCTGAATTGTTTGGTGTTCAAATAGTAATTTATAGTGCTTCAGTCATACCTCATGTGAAATGATTTTTCATGCAACTTTTTACATAGTTCACTCAGTCTTTACTTCTCTTCTTAAAGAACTTCCAGTGCCTGCCATCTTCAGAAACCACATAGATGAAGTAAACATTAGACTCTTAGTTTCCCACATCATTCAGCAACTGAACAACATAGGCTTGATCAAGGTTAATTCCCCAGACTGTGTTCAACAAAATGAAGGCTAACACTTTTCAGAAGGATAAAGCCTATGAAGAGAGCTTTGCCAAATTTCATTTCAGAATCTTTTACTTATGAAACAAGCTCTTTAGCCCTCTTCGATAGAGAAAAAGAAAAAGATAAAGAAATATATTGTGAGAAAGTTTCCATTTTCACACACTAGAAATTGCCTCTAGAGAATAATACACATTTTTTTGAAGTGAAAATCAAATGGAAATTCTTTGGAATATGACACTGCTGTGGAGCCTGCTCAAAAGAACCACTTCCCTGGCAAACTGATCACACTTTACGGATGTTACTATATCAATAACCATAGGACCATGTGAGAGGTAACAAATAATATCACATAATGAGTAAGTTTAATTTTTCTAGTAGTCATATTTTAAGAAGTAGAAATAAACAAGTGGAATTAATTTTAATGTTTTAATTTCAAATATTATCATTTTGACATGCAATCAATAAAAATTAATGAGATATTACACGATTTTTCTTTTAAAAATAGACTGAATTTAGAAGCATCTGTTAATGTCTATTATTTTGGACAGGGCATCTTAACCCTAACCCAACATTCTGGGGAAAAGGAAATAATACTTCACAGTATTATCTCTGTAGGGTTTTTTTTTTTTTTTGAGGAGGGGAAGAATTTCCCCGAAATTTTTGAAAAAGTCCAAAAATCTTGAGAATAGAAAAGTTGGTTACCTTAGTTGGTTAAAGCCTCGTGGAATAATATTAAACGCTCTATTTTAATATAGACGCTCTATTTTTCCCTTCTGCATATAGACGCTCTATTTTCCCCTTCTACCGTGGAAGTTCCCTGTCGTTACTAGTTGGAAAAAGAGGATAATAAAATACAACACCAGTTTGCTAAAAACTCATGAGCTGCATCCTAGAATCACTATAGAATCTCCGAGGGTTGAAATCTAGAAAACTGGGCTTAATACTCCCTCCTAGCCATTCTCCTCCGGCCAATTTTGAGGAGGGGCTACATCAGGAAGTTCCGGATTCTTTGGGCCATTCTATAAGAGTTGACTCATTGGAAAAGACTCTGATGCTGGGAGGGATTGGGGGCAGGAGGAGAAGGGGACGACAGAGGATGAGATGGCTGGATCGCATCACTGACTCGATGGTCGTGAGTCTGAGGGAACTCCGGGAGTTGGTAATGGACTGGGAGGCCTGGCGTGCTGCGATTCATGGGGTCGCAAAGAGTCGGACACGACTGAGCGACTGAACTGACTGACTGACTGATCCTCCCCATTCTGCCCCCACTCCAGTCTTTTAATTGCGTAACAGCCCAACAGAGATCATATATCAAACGAGGAGTAGACGCGTGGCAGGTTCATTCTTTTAATTGCCAGCACCGCTTAGAACGCACATTGTACGGAGCCAATCAACTTCCGTAAAATGAGAAGAAAAGTGTTAGTCGCTCAGTTGTATCCGATCCTTTGCGACCCCATGGGCTGTATCCAGCCAGGCTCCTCTGTCCATGGCATTTCCCAGGCAAGAATACTGGAGTGGGCAGCCTTTTCCTTCATCCAGGGAATCTTCTTGACCCAGGGATTGAACGTGGATCTCTCACATTGCAGGCAGAGTGTTTACCGTCTGAGCCACAATACATAAGAACTACCAAATGAAAGTCTTTGCATGTTTTTGATCCTTTCTATCTTCACCTTGATTTCCTTCCCAGACGCCTCCACTTTGCTCCAAGCGTCTAAAGTCCCTCCCAGGAGCACCTGGAAAGGAGATCAAGCTGTCGAAAGAGACACCACTCCCAAACTGCTACTTTCCTTGATTCGTTCGACATCCTTGCCCTCTTCCTGTCGGTTTAATTTCTGCCTCGGATTCCTTACAACTCTGAATAGTCTATTAGTTTGGTGGTGAGGCTGCAGCGCTCTTCTCTTTGAGATCCGGGGCTGGGCGGGGAGATAAGAGTCTGAACAGCTTTCTCAGGTGTCAGGGCGGATCTTCGCCAAGATCGCTGAATTGAGGGGGACGCTATGATTTCATCTGTCCACAGAAACATCTTTCCAGATTCAATTTCTCCAGTCAATGTCCTTTATTTTCCCTCTACGACCCATGCTCCGAGACAGAAATTGTGCAGGGAAGAGCTTAAAGAGGGAGAACCCTGCCCAATGGGGGACAATTAATGAAGAAAATGTTGGTCATATTTTTATATTTTTCTTTTTCTTTCTTGCTTCTTTGATTTTTAAAAATTAAGATATATTTTAGATACTGTAAGATTCACACAAAAGTGCACAATTCAGTGTTTTTGAGTATATTCCCAGAGTTATGCAACCTTCATCATTATCATGTTTCACAATATTTCCATCACACAAAAATCAACTCTGTACCCTTTCCCCAGTTCTTGGCAACTACTGTCTCTGGATTTGCCTATTCTGGACATCTCATATAAACGGAATCATACAACATATGGCTTTTTGTGTCTGACTTCTCTCACTTAGCATGTATCTATCTTCAAGGTTCCTTCATGTGTAACATGTATCAGAAATTCATTTCTTTTTATGGTCAAATAATATTCCATATTTAATTTTTGAAGTTGTCCTTCCAAAGACCTTTCTGTCAACTCCCCTTCTCAGTATCATTGAAAGGAACGAGATAAAGGAGACATTTTAGAAGACAGATACTTTAAGCATCCACCCAGACTTTAAGCATCCATTCAGACTAAAGAAAAGCCGAAATTGCTCTGTGTGGCAGGTACCACGGATGGTTAAAAACCAGATCAGATGATTTACTTCGAAGAATTTTAAGAACTTAGAAATAATTTTTTGTTGTTGTTATCAATTTGTAAAAAGTACAAAGAAAGTTTTCTTCCTTCCTCCTAAAAACATAGGGGCACCGAGCCAGCCAGGAGTCGAACCTAGAATCTTCTGATCCGTAGTCAGACGCGTTATCCATTGCGCCACTGGCCCCCCTTTCGTTTAGGGCTTTTCTATTAGTCTTTGTTCACTGGAATGGTTGAGAAAAGAGTTGTTTGACAATGAAGATGGAAATCAGTTAGACAGGAAGGAGCTGTGGATTCTCGTAAAGCTGATGGGTAATATTCAGGGTCATTTTGCATGGTACATTCACTTAGAATATTTATAATTATGAAAGAATTTTCTGCCTTGGAACACCATGTATGTGACAGAACGACAGTGGTTAGGGCTTGCCGGCCTCCCAACCCCAATTACGTACATGCTTGTTTCTATTGTTTCTGCTTGTGAACGCTTCATTAATTTCTGCAGTCGTTCATCTGTTCATTCCTCAAACCATTTCATTTTTCTTTAGCACTTAGATACTGATGCTGTGTATGGATCAATTATTAATGACCCGTTGAATTTTCAATTTTGATATAGTGAAAGTGGAATAAAACACATTCTTTAGGTATTAATCATATGTTTTCAATCTCACTCTCCAAATAGCCAAAACTCTTTCCAGAGGAAATAATTTCAAACATTGCATCAGAGAAGACATTCTGAAATACCCACCTTCTCAAATTAGGCGAAATGAAGGTAATAATTCAATAAAGGTAAATTCTTTAAGAACTAAGTTCACATAGGAACTTAGACGTTCAAAGTTAATATAATTATAAAATTTAAAACTATCAATCATCATTACACAAATTGGCTAGCAATGTTTAAGTGCTCAAAGTAGGCGAAACAGGCATATGGAAATAAAGAAGTGTTTATAAGCGAGGGCAGTTCTTTGAGCGAGAAGTGGAATAGTTTGGGTCCGAGTGCAGCCACGGTGCCCACAACTTTTATCCGTACTCTTTTTTGGTTAGATTTATTGCCTTGGCCCAAGCTGTGTATCTTCTCTTTGCCTCAGCTTCCTCATTTCTATAGTTTTAAAGAGCGCGCGCGCTCACACACACACACACACACACACACACACACCCCACAAGGATATTTATGACCCTAGATCTTTATAGTTCCTGCCAGCCCGTTCCATGGTTGGCTGGTTGCTTTTAAATACCAGAGAACTCTTTAAGGAAGCTACCTACATTTCTGTTATCAGAGCGTGGAATTTTATTACAGGTTTTTAAAAAACAAAATTTGAAGCAGAGATTCACAGCGAAAAACAAATCGCCTCGCGACTTGAACAGAAAGCTACCGAGTAGCGCTGTGAGCAGGATTTGAACCTGCGCGGGGAGACCCCATTGGATTTCGAGTCCAACGCCTTAACCACTCGGCCATCACAGCACTGCTTCCAGCATTTATTTGGACATTAAAATACACATCGTTATAGGGCCCTGATTTACAATCCTGCCTACCAATTTTGGCTGTTCTTGCTTATTTGGTATGTTTACTTTAAGTATTCATCAGATCCGTCTGCTCAGCGTCATCCAACTTGTCCCCATCCTGCCAGGCTCTATGCTGCGAAGTCTCACTTCTGAGAGAAGTCGATATTCGAGCATCACAAGAATCCTTGATTTTCTAAAAGTTTCTACGGTTTTCATGAATTGCCTGGTTTTGCTTCATACTTGGCACGAAATGAAGTAAGTCGTATTAAGATTGCCTACGATCCTATTCATTTCTGTTTTTCACAGACAAATACACTATGCTTTGAGGCTACAAGGACAACTGGGCAGGATCTACCAATATTTCAAATGCATATACTCTTTGCTATAGCATTTCCACAAATGTAAGAGATAGACTTGAACACATGAGAGTTATATTGTGTTCAAACTTACTCTCTGAAGCATTCATTGAAATAGTAGGATTAAAAAAAACTTAATTAGTCAGAATTACTTAATTAGATAAATAATGGCACAACTACACAGTGGAATGCAATGCATATTTAAGACAGAATGATAAAGACTAGTATATACATACATATAAAATAAAAGAAAGGTTCAGAGCAATCTCTGTAGAATTCTACTATTGGTGGTATATTCATGTTAGATTGAATACACATTTTACAAAAAAACAAAAACAAAAAACTCTCAAGGATAATCAGTAAACTCATGGCAAAAGTTCCCAGTTGAGGGGCTGGAGACTAAGGAGGTGGAACTCTTTGAAAGCAGGAGGGAGAAATTTACTGCATATCCCTTTAGACTTTAGATGTTATATATTAAAAAATCAAATAAAAGTTCAAGAAAACATTATAAATGAGGAAGTAAGGGAGAAAAATTTTTCTAACCAGAATTCTCCTCTGGAATAGTTCCTTTATGGAACTCAGCAATAGTCAGCATTCTGAAGGAGGCCTCACTTGGAGCCTCAGAAGAAGCAAATCACAAAGATGAGATTTGAAGTCACTCAGGAAGCCTGAGGCAGAAAGGCAAAGGTTTTGGAATGCTGTCCAAGCTTAGACCTGGAGACACAGGCCATGGGAGACATGGGGGTCTCTGGGAGAATCACCTGATCCAAGATCAGATGGTTCTGGAATGTTCTTCAGACACTGACTTGAATCTTCTGTTTGTGAGCAACCAGGGGAAGGCAATGGCACCCCACCCCAGTACTTTTGCCAGGAAAATCCCATGGACAGAGGAGCCTGGTAGGCTCCAGTCCGTGGGGTCGCTAAGAGTCGGACACAACTGAGCGACTTCACTTTGACTTTTCACTTTCATGCATTGGAGAAGGAAATGGCAACCCACTCCAGTGTTCTTGCCTGGAGAATCCCAGGGACAGGGGAGCCTGGTGAGCTTCCGTCTATGGGGTCGCACAGAGTCGGACACGACTGAAGCGACTTAGCAGCAGCAGCAGGACCAGCTCAGTAGGTCAGACTCACCTTGACTTCAAGGTCTTTGATTTGTTCTAGGATGTTCTCTCCACAGTGTAATCTCAGTGGCTTATTTTTGTCCAAAACTGCAGAATTTAAATAGCTAAAACTTCCTCCTTTGGGTCTAGGAATACAATATTTAACAGTTGTCTTTGTATGTGTTTTGTTGCTTTGTTTTTGCAGAGAAAGTAGCATATCTTTCTTTTTATTATCTGTCTTGGCCAGAGTGTAGTTCTGTTTACAGTGGACAGTTTTCCAGGAATTGTTTTCATGAGAAATCCTTTCCAGTTTCCTGTCCCCAGTTTTGCCACTTAGCCAGTTCACAGTTCTGGCAGTTTCATAGAACTTCCAACAGAGCGCTTTGGAGAATTGAATAACCTTGGGATTAAGATGTAAAATCCACTCACAAGTTAAGAAGTTCTTTGGAAATGTATTTATTTATTTTTTTCCTCACCTAGATTTTGATCTTCTTCCTAGTACTTCTACTCTACTAATGAATTTGGGAGACCCAAAGAGGGAGGGAGAACAGGAAAAGGAAGCTGTTTAAAATGACCCCATCCCAAAGCAGTCACACAGGCAGGTCTGGCTCAGTTTCTTGTGTGTGTGTGTGTGTGTGTGTGTGGGGGAGGGGGTGGGTGGGTGGGGGAGGGGGATCACTGCTCCTTTCCCTGGGTCCTGGTGCACACAAGGTTTTGCTTGTGCATCTCTAGAGGGTATGGGGTTTGATTTTAAACATGACTGCACCCCTCCTACCATCTTGCTGTGGCTTCTCCTTTGCCCTTGGATGTGGAGTAACTTTTTTTGGTGGGTTCCAACATTCAGAGGATGAGATGGTTGCATGGAATCACTGATTCAATGGACATGAGTTTGAGCAAACTCTGGGAGATAGGGAAGGACAGGGAAGCCTGGCATGCTGCAGTCCATGGGGTCACAAAGAATCGGACACAACTGAGCGACTGAACAACAACAAAAGCAGTCACTGTTCATCCCATCCTCCCTGTCTCCTCCTTGGGAGTTTAACTTTCATCAGAGTTCTAAATAGTTTCTCAGACTCTCTGTGCCACTGTGAGGCTTCCATACTCTTCTATACATCAACATTCCCCCAGGAGGTGTTCTTTTTCTTTCCTCCTGGATAGACACCTGTGGGTTTGTAAAAGGCAAAATGAGTGTGTATGGATACGATCCAGTGGGGAAAAAAAGTTGGTGGAGAAAATCCTGGTAACTTATTATCATGTTTTAAAGCTTCTTTGATTTTAAAATATGTCCAATCTTCTTTCTCAGTCAACTGTCTCAATTTTAGGAAGAAGTGGGAGGTAAAAAAATCTTAGAAAATAACTCCTTTGATGGCTCTGAAGACTCAGACTCAATTGACAGGACTGTATGGGTGGGGCAGCAGTTCCAGATGTGAAAAATCAGTTCAGGATAATTTTCTTTCAAAATGTCTTAACAACTGATTTCAGTATCACCTATTGACCACTAGTCTCCTCGCACAGATGGTCAATATTTTCCGTGACTAAACATAGTTGAGGGTAGAAAAGGAAATGGATGTTTTGGGGATTGCTGTAGACTGAATGTGCTTCCCCCCACTACCCTGATATGTTGAAACCTAATCCCCAATGTGATGGTTTTGGGAGGCAGGTGCTTTAGGTCATTAAGTCATTTGTGAGTAGAATTAGGTCCTTCTAAAAGAGATGGTAGAGAACTTCTTCACTCTTTTCTGCATCTGAGGATATAGTGAGAAGACAGCTGTCTGTGGAACAGGCAGCCAGGAAGCAAAGTTTCACCAGAGAATCAACACTGGCCTCCATAACTGTGAGAAATAAATGCTTGTCTTTTAAGCCACTTGGTCTATGGTATTTTTTGTTACATAATCCATATGGACTAAAACTGGGATAAAGACACGTGAGGCTCACAAGGCTGAGCCAGTTCTGGAAAGGTAAACCCATTCACTTGTGATCAGTTTGTACAATATAAATTTGCCTAAAATATTCATGTAAAACAACAATAATCAGCTTTCAACTTTAGAACACATGGTAAGGTGGTGACGGTCTCTGTAGACTAATTTATAACATATAATTAAAGAGTTGATATACCCCTGAGGTAGGGTAGGTAAGCTGTACAGTTAATTCAGCCAGCTGAAAGCTCAGTTGCTTCTGATGGTCTTTCTGACTGAATATAGAGAAAATGGCACGAAAAGTATCAGTAGCTGCATACCAGGTGCCAGGGTATGTGTACATTTTCTCCACTAGTGAAAGGACATCTGGGCTAACAGATGCAACTGACATAATCACTTAACCAGATTTACAATAACTAACTGTCATTCTCTATAACAGATTTATCTTCTATACTTGAGTAAACGAATTGAATAGAAATTTGGTGAATCTGTGACCCTGTATCTTTCAAGCTCTTGATGTTGGCACTAATCTCAGCTATCCCTCCAGGAATATCAGTTTTGTGTTTGGTTTAATTATTTTCATAAAGAAAATTCTGGTGGCGTCTAATTGGCCTTTTATTCCATAATAGCCTTCACTCCATCAGTCATGGAAATGACATAAAGATTCTGTCTGGAATTGGGAAAGTAATCACAGGGTGGACTCAGAGACCCACTATACCCACAGTGAAATGGATCGGAGGCAAACACACACACACACACACACACACACACACACACACACAAACCTTCATAGGTTGTCTGATCTTCATGAATACGTACTTTGTCCGATGGACAGCAGTGATATCTTGTATCTCTAGCAGTTGATGCCAGTTCAGAGCCATTGTTTAGTAACCCCTGAAAAGTCTATTTCCCTTCCCCTAATGCACAGTCGGAGAAGGCGATGGCACCCCACTCCAGTACTCTTGCCTGGAAAATCCCATGGATGGAGGAGCCTGGCGGGCTGCAGTCCATGGGGTCGCGAAGAGTCGGACATGACTGAGCGACTTGGCTTTCACTTTTCACCTTCATGCACTGGAGAAGGAAATGGCAACCCACTCCAGTGTTCTTGCCTGGAGAATCCCAGGGACAGGGGAGCCTGGTGGGCTGCCGTCTATGGGATCGCACAGAGTCGGACACGACTGAAGCGACTTAGCAGCAGCAGCAGCAGCAGCAATGCACAATCGCTTTGGTACACGAGCACAGATCCCTTTAGGAAAAGCTGGGAGGAAGAATAACAATATAAATATTGGGCAGTGTGCCAATGGTCTTTGTCAGGGGAAACTGGATTTCTCTTCAGTTAGAACTGGTTTAAGTTGGGGGACTTTCCTTCTACAGATCAGGTCCAAGATCAAGGTGCCTTCAGAGTCAGTTCCTGGTGAAGCCTCTTATCGTAGAAATCTCAATTCCAAAGAGAGCAACTGTGGAGCGGGCTCATCTCCGTCCTCTGATTTTGGCTTAGGGATGCAAGCTCGAAGGTCGGGTGGGAACCCAGCCAAAGAGACAAGGGGGAACTCTACAGCATGTGCACAGCGAAACCAGGCATCACCACGGGACTCGGGATTATTTCTTTCAAACAAACAGCAAGTGCAAAGGCTTGTGGGTTGTGTTATTTTTTACATGTAGGGAAATTGAAATCTCTTAAATCAAATAGCGGTGTCTAACAGTTTAGAAAAATGTTTCCGCCTGGTTTCGAACCGGGGACCTTTCGCGTGTGAGGCGAACGTGATAACCACTACACTACGGAAACAACTGGCCCTTACCTCTCTAGCTGTTACATAACTAAGTAGGCTGCCTGTAGCTCCCCCCCCAAGAGCAGCAGGAGCCCAGGTTTGTTCATGTCTGCGAAGTAATGTTTACGGCTGCAGGGCATTTCCCTCCTTTTTTCTCTGTTTATGAAAACAAACGAACAAACAAAACCCAACTCCTTTCATAACCCCAATTCTTAAATAAATTCCAGGAGTGGAAAGCTAAGGCAACATCCTGGAGGTTTTTTTTTTCCTTTTTCGTGTATTAAGGGTATCCGTTCAAACTACCACACAATTGCACTCATTGGTCTTTCCTGGTGGCACAGATGGTAAGTTTCTGCCTGCAATGCGGGACACCCAGCTTCTATCCCTGGGTCAGGAAGATCCCCTGGAGAAGGAAATGGCAACCCACTCCAGTACTCTTGCCTGGAAAACTCCATGGATGAAGGAGCCTGGTAGCTACAGTCCATGGGGTCACAAAGAATCGGAAACGACTGAGTGACTTCAGTTCACTTCTTCACTTCACACTCTAGCAAAGTAATGCTCAAAAATTCTCCAAGCCAAGCTTCCACAGTACGTGAACCGAGAACTTCCAGATGTTCAAGCTGGATTTAGAAAAGGCAGAGGAACCAGAGATCAAATTACCAACATCCGCTGAATCATTGAGAAAGCAAGAGAGTTCCAGAAAAACATATACTTCTGTTTTATAGTCTTCGCCAAAGTCTTTGACTGTGTGGATCACAACAAACTGTGGAGAATTCTTCAAGAAATGGGAATACCTGTCCAAAATACCAAAATACCAGACCAAAAGGCTGACGTGCCTTTTGAGAAATCTGTATGCAGGTCAAGAGGCAACAGTTAGAACTGTACATGGAACGACAGACTGGTTCCAAATTGGGAAAAGAGTAGTCGAGGCTGCATATTGCCACCCTGCTTATTTAACTTATATAAAGAGCATATCATTCAAAATGCTGGGCTGGATGAAGCACAAGCTGAAATCAAGATTGCCAGGTGAAATATCAATAACCTCAGACATGCAAATGACACCACCTTTATGGCAGAAAGTGAAGAAGAATTAAAAAGACTCTTGATGAAAGTGAAAGAGGAGAGTGAAAAAGTTGGCTTAAAACTCAACATTCAAAAAATGAAGATCATGGCATCTGGTCCAATCACTTCATGGCAAATAGATGGGGAAACAGTGGAAACAGTGACAGACTTTATTTTGGGGGGCCCCAAAATCACTGCAGATGGGTTGGTGACAGCAGCCATGAAATTACAAGATGCTTGCTCCTGGGAAGAAAAGCTATGACCAACCGAGACAGCATATAAAAAGGCAGAGACATTACTTTGCCAACAAAGGTCCATCTAGTCAAAGCTATGGTTTTTCCAGTAGTCATGTATAGATGTGAGAGTTGGACTATAAAGAAAGCTGGGCGTGGATGCTTTTGAACTGTGGTGTTGGAGAAGACTCTTGAGAGTCCCTTGGACTACAAGGAGATCCAACCAGTCATTCCTAAAGGAAATCAGTCCTGAATATTCCTTGGAAGGACTGATGCTGAAGCTGAAACTCCAATACTTTGGCCACCTGATGCGAAGAACTGACTCCTTGGAAAAGACCTTGATGCTGAGCAAGATTGAAGGCAGGAGGAGAAGGGGATGTCAGAGGAGAAGGGGATGTCAGAGGATGAGACGGTTGGATGGCATCACTGACTCGATGGACATGAGTTTGAGTAAGCTCCAGGAGTTGGTGATGGACAGGGAAGCCTGGTATGCTGCAGTCCATGGGATTGCAAAGAGCCAGACATGACTGAGCGACTGATCTGAACTGAAGGATATTAGTTTTGTTGTTGTTTGTTTTTTAAAGCTCTGGTGCTTGGATTCAGACTCCACTGCTCTCCCTCATTTACTGGTGTTATGCAATGAGAATTTTGCATGCTACAGTTTCCAAGACAGAATTTAAGTTATTCTTTTGAGGCCCCATTGGGAGTGATTTTTCACACAGTCTTTTGTATAAATGAAGTCTTCCACTTCAGCATTTCTATACAAAATTGTTGGGAGCCGGTTTGAATTAGTGCTCCGCCCATGGCAAAGGTCATGAGGAAGGAGGCTTGACGTACACAAAGGTGGGGTCTAGCCTCAGGAGCCCCTTGGAGGTTCTCGAACATCTACCCCCAAAACCAGAGCCTGCCTGCTTTACTACTTGTGCTCTCACCTACACCTCTGACTTTACGGGGGGCTGTCCCCCACTACCTCTCTCTGAAAAAAGAGTTAACTTAAAGCTTCAGTTAATAAAAATTCCTGGGTGTGACAGGAGTGTTTTAACCTACAAACTCCTCTGAAGGTTCTTTAGCCCACCTGACAGGCTTGTCCAGGCACATGTGATTACTCACAGCCTCCAAACAGTGGGAGGCACGAGATGCTCTTAACCTTCTAAAAACAGGTTCTTTAGAGAAGTTAGAAAACTATTAGCATAAGTATAATGGGCTGATTAGAAATTGTATTGGTGAAGGGTTTTTCATTTGTTGAGCCAATGATTGCTGCTAAGTCTCCACTTCCCCTGCCCTTATACACATTAATGAATAGAAGAGATAAGTATTCAGATCAGATCAGATCAGTCGCTCAGTCGTGTCCGACTCTTTGCGACCCCATGAACCGCAGCACGCCAGGCCTCCCTGTCCATCACCAGCTCCCGGAGGTCACTCAGACTCGCATCCATCGAGTCAGTGATGCCATCCAGCCATCTCATCCTCTGTCGTCCCCTTCTCCTCCTGCCCTCAATCCCTCCCAGCATCAGAGTCTTCTCCAATGAGTCAACTCTTCGCATGAGGTGGCCAAAATACTGGAGTTTCAGCTTTAGCATCATTCCTTCCAAAGAAATTCCAGGATTGATCTCCTTCAGAATGGACTGGTTGGATCTCCTTGCAGTCCAAGGGACTCTCAAGAGTCTTCTCCACCACCACAGTTCAAAAGCATCAATTCTTCGGCGCTCAGCCTTCTTCACAGTCCAGCTCTCACATCCATACATGACCACAGGAAAGACCATAGCCTTGACTAGGCGAACCTTTGTTGGTAAAGTAATGTCTCTGCTTTTGAATATGCTATCTAGGTTGGTCATAACTTTCCTTCCAAGGAGCAAGCGTCTTTTAATTTCATGGCTGCAGTCACCATCTGCAGTGATTTTGGAGCCCAGAAAAACAAAGTCTGACACTGTTTCCACTGTTTCCCCATCTATTTCCCATGCAGTGATGGGACCAGATGCCATGATCTTCGTTTTCTGAATGTTGAGCTTTAAGCCAACCTTTTCACTCTCCACTTTCACTTTCATCAAGAGGCTTTTTAGCCCCTCTTCACTTTCTGCCATAAGAGTGGTGTCATCTGCATATCTGAGGTTATTGATATTTCTCCCGGCAATCTTGATTCCAACTTGTGTTTCTTCCAGTCCAGCATTTCTCATGATGTACTCTGCATATAAGTTAAATAAACATGGTGACAATATGCAGCCTTGACGTACTCCTTTCCTATTTGGAACCAGTCTGTTGTTCCATGACCAGTTCTAACTGTTGCTTCCTGACCTGCATACAGATTTCTTAAGAGGCAGATCAGGTGGTCTGGTATTCCCATCTCTTTCAGAATTTTCCATAGTTTATTGTGATCCCCACAGTCAAAGGCTTTGGCATAGTCAATAAAGCAGAAATAGATGTTTTTCTGGAACTCTCTTGCTTTTTCCATGATCCAGCAGAGGGCATCAGAGGGCAAATACACTAAAACCATTCTCACAGATAACTAGTCAATCTAACCACACAAGGACCACACCGCTGTCTAACTCAATGAGATTAAGCCATGCCCGAGGGGCAACCTGGGATGGGCGGGTCATGGTGGAGAGATATGACAGGGTGTGGTCCGCTGGAGAAGGGAATGGCAAACCACTTCAGTATTCTTGCCTTGAGAACCCCATGAACAGTATGAAAAGACAAAATGATAGGATACTGAAAGAGAAACTCCCCAGGTCAGTAAGGGCCCAATATGCTACTGGAGATCAGTGGAGAAATAACTCCAGAAATAATGAAAGGATGGAGCCAAAACAAAAAGAATACCCAGCTGTGGATGTGTCTGGTGATAGAAGTAAAGTCCGATGCTGTAAAGAGCAATATTGCATAGGAACCTGGAATGTCAGGTCCATGAATCAAGGCAAATTGGAAGTGGTCAAACAAGAGATGGCAAGAGTGAATGTCGAAATTCTAGGAATTAGCGAACTAAAATGGACTGGAATGGGTGAATTTAACTCGGATGACCATTATATCTACTACTGTGGGCAGGAATCCCTCAGAAGAAATGGAGTGGCCATCATGGTCAACAAAAGAGTCCAAAATGCAGTACTTGGATGCAATCTCAAAAATGACAGAATGATTTCTGTTCGTTTCCAAGGCAAACCATTCAATGTCACAGTAATCCAAATCTATGCCCCAACCAGTAACGCCGAAGAAGCTGAAGTTGAAAGATAAGTATTAACCTTTGATATTAATCACATTAGACTTTAGGCTAAGTAAATTCTTTCCCTGACTGAAACCCACTACACCCTCACCCTATAGGAATGTAAACTTATCTAGTGGAGTCTGTTTTAAGAATAATCGCCCTGGAGAAATAAGTGACTGACCACTATCACAAGGAGAAGGTCATAAATTGTCAACAGGCCCCCTGGCCGGAAGATGATGTAACACCCCTAAGACCTCTGTATACATTTGTAAGACCCCGCGTGACTTTTGTATAACATCTCAGTGTATAAAAGTAAACCAGGGAAAATAAAGGAGGGGATCAGTTCCTGGAAAGACTGGTCTCCCCATGTCGCTCTCTCTCTCAAATTCTGGCTGAGTCTCCATCTGGGGCGCGGGACCCACCATGCTTACTAATTATGCCTGGGCTTCTAAGATCGGACAGGGGAGGCCTCAGTGTCTCCTCTCCTTCGGGAGAACAGAAAGATGCCTGCGGCCTACGTAAGTGGTGCAAACTTCTTGTCATGAAGTTTTATTGGTCCCCCGCGTAAACCAAGCTACTCAGCCTCTTTTCTTCACTGAGTTTTCCTACTGAGCTATCCTCGTTCTATTATTCTCTATTGTGTCCTGACCCCCACCGACGCCGTCCTCGCTTCGAAGTCCCTGGATCAGCTGGGGCTGGTCCCCAGCACAAAATAGCGCACTGTCATCTGACCTCAAACTTCTCATCTCCTAGGTGACAACAAGGTTCACAATTCCCTTCACTATTTACTTCTAAAAATTTTGGCGATATTATTCCCCAAAATTGCAAAAAGCAAGAGATAAGGATTCCAAATGGAGATTATGTTTAAGTAGATATGCCAAGATAATGGAAGCTATGTATCCATATACAGAAGTTTTCCATGGCACATAGTATAAGTGTTTTCATTGGATAATATTGCTCATCTGTCTTGATCATTTGTGCAGAAAATACACCAGTATCAGACACAAAAGACTGAAGAAAAGATCTTTTTAGAGGTAAAATGAAAATAATGGCTATGTGAAGAAAACCATCTCCGCTATTTGACAGTTAGTTGGAAGTCATGGTGGTATTGGATTTTAAGCTCTAGAAGGGTGTGGGAAGGACCATGTGTGACTTTGGGACCATCATGTTAGTAATGAAAACTAGACTTGATAACGGTAGATTCTCAATAAACATTTGTCAAATCAGGGGACAATATTAGAGGTAACTTTCTGAAATGTATCCAAATTTCATGTGACATTCTTTGGCCATGCAAATGCCCAGCAGTCTCACTTGGAGGTCTAAGTGAAATCTGGCAACACACCTTCACGTGTCAGCCATTTTCCTTCTTGAAGTTTTGATGGTGTCATGTGGATATTATATCTCACTTCTAATTTAGTAAAAGAACAGAGCTAGCTATTTTAAAATATCAGTTGAATAAATTGATACGTGATATAAGGATAACCTGAAACAATATGCAAAGCACTTGGCAACATTAGGCCCTTGAATGGTTAATTCCTTACTAAGAGAGGCTAGTCTGTTCCATATATTCTAAAGGAAATAGTTTCAAGGAATGACACAAGCAGTTTTGGCACAGAAATCTGGAAATATTTTAAAAATATAAAGCACTGAGTTCCATTTTTGGTTAAGTTGTAGGAAGTGACAAGAGTGTTGTCCTCTCAACCTACTAACTAGGTTGTCTTCTCAACCTAATAAATAACTAACCATAAGCCTAAGAGGAGTAGATTTTCTGAACTCATCAGGAGTTGAGGATACTAAAGAGGATCAGATCAGATCAAAAAGAGGATGCAAAACTAAATTCTAGAAAGAGGCCCTCATTGAAGAAAAGAAGTCTCAGGCGGTCTTTATCTCTGGCAGATGGGCAGTCACAAAGGAGAAAAAGCCTGTGAAGACCAGATTAAGAGAAACCAGAAGAAACTAAGAAATTTTAAAGGTATGCTGTGGGCTTGCTTGACCCAAACAAAATTACAAGTAGCTAAACCTGTTCTGGTTATTTCTGCTAGGGGTGAGTAGGTCAAAAGAGGGTGAGGGAAAAGACCAGAAAGTGGAAATACCCACTGAGGCACTCTCTAGTTCAAAAGCTTCTGAAGTTGGGGAGCAGGGCAGAAAAATAAAGAGCAACCAGTACAAGGTACTTTGTATTTTAGCTGCCAACAGCCGAGACTAGAGAGCTGAAAGAAACCTCTCCAGGACTTAATGAGTGGAGAGAGCTCCCAGCCAAAAACAGCCTGGGAGAGGGAAGGAAAGCAAGAGATTGCCCAGTCACCCAAACAGCTGACATTCTGGCCTTTAAGCAGAGGGAGGTTTCTCAGGGTTTGGAAATCTGGGACAGTGGCAGTAAAGCTCAGAGAGGAGAAAAGACTACAGATCAAGAACTGTGGTAAAAAATTTTAATGAAAATAAATAAACACATACAATTAAAATTAAAAATTGATTTTCCCCACTCACCTTCCACCAAATTTTTACTAGAGGGCAAAGAAAAGGAAGACAGCTACTAGTTCATAGGGTGGATGCTGATACAAAGTTAAAGATATATATTTCTTTATAAGTGTATCAATACTAAAAATAAGAAATACCATCTTACAGCTTTTTAAACAATTAAAAAGAAGATTTATAAATTGCATAATATAAAATAAGTAAATGAGTAGTCAACTTGTCTCATTAAAAGAAATAACTCTCTTTAGAATAGTCTTTAAGATCTTACTCGATATACTATATACGTATAAAATGAGTCAATTAACTTCAGATGCAAAAAAGTAGGGGAAAAAAGAGAGAGGGGGTTCTAGGGTCCAAGAGAGAAAAGAAAGCAAGTAGAAATTTGCTGCACCGCTGGTCTCTGCCAGAGTTGACGCTGCTTGCAGGTGGATCATGCCAGGCTCAAAAGGGCAAAGATTTCCTAACTCCTTACTGTGTGTTGCCTGATCTTGGCTTTAGTTCCCTTGCCCCTTTCAGATTCCGTTGTTTCTCCCTGGTCCGGATCACGGGTCCTGCCTGACCCGGACTCACCCTGGTCTCGACTTGTCTCATCAAAGACTTGGAGGTTTTAGGATGGAGAAGTCAGTCCTTTTGCCTCCGGAGACCTCAACCCCGTCCTCTGTCGTCACCAAGTGTCCGATGGTCGGTACTGCAGCGTCAGATCACGGTCTTAATCCGCGCGGGACGAACAGCTAGCTACAGATTTAGCTTTAGAACAACCAGGCAACCCACCCTGAGGCCAAGCGGCTAGAGGCCTCTGGGAAGAGGTGACCCGCCCGGAATGGTCTCCTGGAGCAGAGAATCTGTACCCCGCGGGCGGAAGTCGGATCCTCTGAGCCCTGCACTGCTGGGGTTCTGGGGTGAGTTTTGTGATCCGCCCGCCGCCATCTCAGGCGTGCAGGAGCTTTGCGTTTACCCTAGGCCTTCTGGGAATAGTTGTAAGGAAGTAGTTGTTTCCGGACATCGATCTGCGTCTTCCTTGGTCGATTTGAGAAATAATGTTTTCCTGGGGAGAAGCAAGGTTTATCTGTACCGGCAGCTGGGATTTATCTTTTCCTTTTATGGTAGAAAAAAAGAGCATTTTTAAACCTTTCGTGAAGACGGCCTGCTTTAATTAGGTCAGACTTTAAAGGAGTCAAGTAAAACCCGTACGTAACGGTGGCCGGTTAGCTCAGTTGGTTAGAGCGTGGTGCTAATAACGCCAAGGTCGCGGGTTCGATCCCCGTACGGGCCACAGTGGGAGTTCTTTTCCCCTCCTTTTTATCCATAGACCACATCTCAGGTGGAAAGTGCTGCCATGTATCCAGTTACAGATGGTCCTAATATCACCAGCACTGAAATATTTGATTGTGTGTCTGTATTTTTTCTTTATAAAAAATAATAGAGTCAGGATGAAAAGCTTTCAAAGAAGCTTGAACGAGGTAAGGTGGCTGTATTTAGGAAAGAGGAGATAGGAAGAGTTAGAGAATTTCTTGCATCATCCTGGAAAAAACTTAAGGCAATAATGTTTTGATATAGTTTATATTTCTGAAATGTAAAAACATCATTCCTCTGCATGGTAAGCTGCTCAGTTGCTTAGGGTATTGTTTTTCTAGTGTTAAAGTCGCTGATTCGATCCCCTCGGGGATATGCGCCTGGTGGTACTTAGGTTTCCTTTTTCTCAGTGTGGGAATATCTCAGACTTGTTCGCGTAGCCTCAGACCAGCAACCGCGAATGCTCCGTGGTAAAATGGTGCAATGGTCAGCCTTTGGGTTGCATCTGACAGTTACTTCCGTGCTAACACTTACCAAGTCATTTAAAACTCGCCTACAATTTTTGTTTTGAACGTTTATCATAAAATCTCTGGACTTCAGATGTGAATGACGAAAACGGTGTGTGCAGTGGGAGATAGGAGGTCAAGAGCCCCTGGGGCCGCTGTCAGTCGAAGCTCCTTACTCTATCCCTGTCGGTCCGTTTTCTTGAAGTCTGGCTCCTGGCTCTTTGTGTGCCCAGCACGAGCCTCCTCCTTTTTCTCCCCTTGACCCTTGCACTGTCCCTCAGACTCCCAACATATTTTTACTTTTTCTCTTGTTTAAAAGTACGGGTTACTATAAAAACATGTATGATTTTGATTAAGTAATGACCGAAGTAATGTCTCAAGCTCAGTTCCAGGGACATAGTGGGTGCTTAACAAGCCCAAGATGGCAAGGCCTTCTTCTGTTTCAATCAGTACTGCATCCTTGGTATCAAAGCCAGCACCTGAAAAACTTTTTTTTTTTTTTTAATTAATAAAGGATATATATTGCTCCATTGCATATTAAATAATGTACTTACAGATTTGAAGTACAAGAAGGACTCAACAGGTCATTGCTATCTTTGGAGATGAAGGAGGCCACAGGCCATGAAATGTGGACATTCACTAGAAACAGAATAACTGTTGGCTGACAGCCTTCAAGGAATGAGAAATTCCTAGAGATTTATCACTGCCCACTGTTCATAATATGTTTGGAGTTCTGGTGTCATTTTGCCTGATATTAGACAACAGCAGCAGAGTACAGTGAGACACAATTTCAGTTACTTTTCGAAATGTTAACTTGGTTGCACTTTGAATCTAACATCTAGGCAATTGGCTTTCAGCTGAGGATTTATATTACTTTACATATGAAGTCTTATGAATATATAAATGTGTAGGACCTACTCCAGACTTACTGGGACGGCATAATCCACTACTCCTCATGACTACCTTTTTTGCTCACATTTGTTGGGAAATACATGGGTAAGAACTGCTATGGATAAACTAATGAAAATGAAACCAAGTTTCCAATGAAGTATAAACAGGGTTTCAGGCATAATGCAGAACTACTTCTATGTAAGTGAAAAGACAATGACTCTGGTAAAACTCCAATTATAATGTTTGAATTTTTTTTTAATAAAAGGGAAAAACCCAATGTATAGGCCAGTGCTATGCAGTGACATTTTAGCTAATAAACTCTGATATCATTTAACATTCAAGAAATTGATCAACTATTTATGATTTATTTCCCCAAAATATCTTTAAGCTCCCAATTTCCACTCCCAGAAGGTTCTACTAACGAACAAACAAATACAGTTTTGAGGGCTGTACAAAACCAAAATGATGAGAGTCTAAATTTGACATTCCTCTCTTACTTGTTCTCAGAAATAAAAATGAGTCTGATCCTAAAAATGTTTTATTAATTCTTTACCTGATGCTGATAACCAAACTCCATCGTTTAGCTGAAAATGTTGGATGTCACAGGTTAAGAGAGCTGAAAGTGAACTTCCGAGACAGAATTTGAAACTTTGCTCTCTATCAGGTACTGTAAGATAATTTGTGCTCATTTCACACACCAATCATCAGCAAATCCATCACTTTCTATTCTTTACAGGAAACTTACTCACTTTTCCTTTCACCACAGCTCTTCATATTGTGATGCTGGAAAAAGACTCTCCACATTGGAATAAGAATTTAATACAGAATTTACTAGTAATATAAATTGTTCAATGCATCTCCAAGATGTTTGGTGGCAACAGCTTTGTTGAAATATAAAAACTGAACAACGAAGGCCCCGCTGGGATTCGAACCCAGGATCTCCTGTTTACTAGACAGGTGCTTTGACCAGCTAAGCCACAGGGCCACTTTTCTAACTAAGATTCAGTTATATCATATTTGTAATATTTTCTGTGAAATGCAGCATTTTGACAGAAATGTACATGATTTTGTGACAGAGAACGAATCTATATTTCCAAACCATATTTCTATATGAAAGCAGAAACTTCAACATATAAAAAATAATGCATTCTTCAGTGCGAGGTTTTAAAAATTATTTTACATTGGAGTGAAATTCCTATTTCATGGTGACTTTCGCCCTCTAGAGGAAATATTGGATATTGCCATACATTAAAAAATTTTATCCATTAATTCATTTTGTTCACGAATGTGGTCACTATTGTACCCCAGGTAATTTACTGGGTACTGAAGATAGAACAGTGAACAAAACAAACAAAAACTTCTTCATCTTTAAGATTTATATTCTAGAAACAAATAAGTAAAGTGAGTTTTAAAAATTTCCCCCTACAAACAAATGAGAGACATAAGCACCAGTTCCCCAATCTCTAGGTTACAGACTCCATGAAGCTACTTTTCTGAGCTAATTTGCTGCACAAGAGCAAGACTACCATGCTTCCTTCGATTTTATCTGACCTGGCACAAGCAAGCAAGCAAAGATAAGGACACACTGATGCAGAGAAGATTCTGCTCACTGCACCAGTGAGTTAAAACTGACTTGATCCCTGTCTTCATTGACTGTAAAAGTGAGTGAAGGATTCAAAGAAGTAATGAAAATTAGGGTGCAATGTGGTAAATACCTCCCGCAGGACGCAGGAGGCAAGGTGCAGGGTGTCTTAGCAGAGTCACATGACCTCTCTTCCCAGTTTCCGTGTCAGGCTGATGATTGCATAAGGCTCTGTAGGACATTGGCCAAATACAGCTTAAGGTGGGGAAGGAACAGATGAATCCATCTTTTGGAAATGTTTAAATAACTTCCTTGTGTTTTGTGCTTTATGGAGAAGCACTGAAGGCTTATGCATTCACTGAGCACCCACAAAATGAAAGACCCTGGAGAACAGAGAAATCACTGAGATCCTGTGACAAATCTACATGATTTCCTCTGAGCACCCACCAGCTCTTCTCTGCCAGTGTAGCCTGTACCTAAACTACTCACGCTTTCTTACAACAAGATTTATTCATTTCCTTTGTCCTATGTCCTGGTGCCATTCCTCTCCTTACATAAACAACTTTTCTAATTTGTTCATTGTGTATTATTTTGATCATACATATATATATGTATACACATATATACCAAAGTTGACATTTTTGTTTTTTGCACATATAAATTTATATGAGTGATATATTATATACTTATGCCTTTAAAAAGCATTTGACTTTAAGATCCATCAAAGTTGCCCTGTGTACACTTAAATCATTGCTTCTAATTTCTGTGTAAAATTCCATAATGGGTACCATATTTCCTATCTTCTGTCCTTTTCCCCCTAATGGTTTGTACTTTTGAGGTTATGCTTTAAGGATTTTTCTCACTACTAGGTAAAAAATATTCTCTCTTTAGAAAATGTAGATTTTCTACTTTTAAATTTGAGACATGATCTGTCTAGCCATATAGGGAAGTCTGCTGCTGCTGCTGCTACTAAGTTGCTTCAGTCGTGTCCGACTTTGTGCGACCCCATAGACAGCATCTCACCAGGCTCCCCCGTCCCTGGGATTCTCCAGGCAAGAACACTGGAGTGGGTTGCCATTTACTGGTTTTTTATATGACAGTCTGTTGGAGGTGTGTCTTCTCGTGCTTAAAGTTTTGATTTAGTAAGAGTCTTCAGAATGTGTTGGTGGTCATGTAGCATCCTATGCTTCCTTTAACTTAGCCTCCTTGTATTTTCATGAAATTAGGTATTTAGTAAAATTATGTGTTTTTCTTGTTATAATATATATCTGCAAGGTCAGGGAGAGTTCTAACAACCCATCACAAGTCATAGCATGTAAATAGTAAATTTTATGAAAATAATTGTTTGAATCATATTTTATGATTTTCCCATCAAAGAGCCTTCCAAAGATTTGTTTTTTGTTTACATTCTTGTAAGCTTGGGCCAATGTTTCATGAGCCTATGAAATCAATCCTAGACTTTCCAAACTAAACAAATATTTTTTGGTTTCTTATCAGAAAAGATATGAGAACAAAATCCTATTGCTGTCATTGGTGAGTGGGATGGTTTTGAAATTGGTTTGTAAGTTGTGTTTCTACTTGAGTTCAATCCTTGGTCTGGTGTGTGAACTTGTTTTTTTAATTGATCCTTTTCATTAAGAACTAGAAACTTCTTATGTTTGGTCCAGAAACCCTATGAGTTTCTGTCTTGTGCTCAGGCTCTTTGGTTATTTTTTGTTCTCCTATAATTCTAAGACCTTGAACAACTAGGATTATGTGACCCTCAAACAACCTTCTCACCAGTGACTTGACTTCTAAAAGGCTCCCAACTCTTCACTAAAGCTCTGGAAATCAGGGCCCAGAATTTGAAGATTTGTTAGCCCACTAATATATTACAAGGAAAGAGGGAGAGGAGAGAGAGATTGTGTAGGAGAGGTAAAATTTCTCCTCTACTCTTAGGGTTTCTGATTGGTCCTAAGAACTAAATTAGCATAAAACAGATTGATAGAAGAAACCCATACAAATTTTATTAAGCAAGTTGTACATGGGAGCCCTCACAAGAAAATGAAGACTTAAAGAAGTAATTAGAGTCCAACACTTACGTATTAGGTTGGACAAACATGAAAATGTGACAAGATGAAAGGGTTCGGACTAGGGCAGTTAATTGTGGAAAAGTGACTTGGAAGATAAGGGTTAGTTTAAGGAGGTTTTTCTCTTCTGGAAAGATTTCTCTCTGCTTGGACTCCCTAATCTCTGGTAATAAGAATGCTTCCTTCTTCCTGGTACAGGGAGGGCATATTGTATTTCATCTTCTGCTTTCAGAATCAAAAGGAAGGTAAGAGTGTCCTTTTTTGCATTTGCTGTTTTTCAAGTGTGGTTAACTTTTAAAAAATCAACATATCAGAGGAGAATATTTTGAAATGGCATGCTCTGAACCCCTATAATTGAAAACATTTTTTTTTTGCCTTCCATCTGCATTAAGTTTAACTTAGTGAGCAGTCCCCTAATTGTCTAGCTGTAACTCAGCTGCAAAAAAGAGAGGTCATGAAAGTGCTGCTAATTTTGTTTATAATTCTTTTGAAATAGATACATTTATTCAGCACCTGTTATTTGCTAGGAACTACATCATGGTAAGATAAGGTAATGAGGTGTGTATACACAGGGGTTTTGATTGTTGCACTGCTCTATCCTCAGTGCTTTGACAAGTGCTTGGCCCACATGTTCAACATACATACTCTTCAAGTGAATGGATAAATATAGTCTAAAAGTGTTCAAAGGGCCACAAATCAAGAATCATGTATTCACAGACAGATTAGTCTAGAAGTGTTTGCTATGCTATGCTAAGTCACTTCAGTCGTGTCCAACTCTGTGTGACCCCATAGACGGCAGCCCACCAGGCTCCCCCGTCCCTGAGATTCTCCAGGCAAGAACACTGGAGTGGGTTGCCATTTCCCTTTCCAATGCATGAAAGTGAAAAGAGAAAATGAAGTCACTCAGTCATGTCCGACTCTTAGCGACCCCATGGACTGCAGCCTACCAGGCTCCTCCGTCCGTGGGATTTTCCAGGCAAGAGTACTGGAGTGGGGTGCCATTGCCTTCTCCCTAGAAGTGTTTAAAGGGGCACAAATCAAGAATAGTGTGTTCACAAATGATGCAACTTGAAGATATTTTAAGCTTGTGTGAGAGTGAAATGCAGTAGAAATGTAACTAAGCACCAAAAGTTTCTGTGTTCAAAGCTACCTGTCTTTGAATCAGTAATTATAGTTGCTGATATAGTTTGGCAGAAACTTTTGTATCTGGGGGCAGGAAACTTGTTAGCTCGTGGTTCCATAGTGTAGTGGTTAGCACATCTGCTTTACACGCAGAAGGTCCTGGGTTCGATCCCCAGTGGAACCAGATAAGAAGGCATGGTAACTTTTTTTTTTTTTTTTCTCCAACTCCAAGGCGAACAGTGAGGTTTCCGTGTTTTGTAGATTAGGCTTCTAATAGCTATTTATGAAACAGAATATATGATTTTACCTTGACTTCTCTGAGAGATCCACTTTCATATATTGTGTAGCTCTGTGAGGCTATGTGAAGCATCAGATTGTCACCTATTTCTCCTTGACTTTTATGATGACTAGAGATAAATCTGTAAGAAAATGAAATCCACCATAGAATCCTATATGAAACCTAAGAATCCATAAATATGAGTGTAAAAGAGAGCCATTACTGGCCAGTGCGGGCAAGAGGCAGAACATTTGTCTGCTATCTCGCAAAGGCATTTCCGAGGCTGATGTTGCAGAAACAGTGAGGTGCTTATGAGCAATGCAGTTCCTGCCATGACTTGGATTCAAATCAAGGTTGCTGCGGCCACAACGCAGCGTACTAACCACTATACGATCACGGCAAGCCATGAAGAAGCAGCTGCCTCTGGGTTGTACCTCTGCCCTTTTCTCAGGAACATCCATTCCCGTCATCCATAGAAACAGGCACTTTGTTTCCCGTCCTTATTTAGAAATGCCTTCCCAGTTAATTGCCTTATTCTCTCCTCCACTTTCCAACATCTTGCCCCTGGCAAACAAACCAAAAGGAACAAAAATTATTTCACTCCGTGCAAATTTGCAAACATGATGGTTCCTCTCTGGGTTGCTAACACTTGTGGAATCACTACTCCCACTTCTAATCCATGCACGTTTCTTGCTTAGTTTTACAAAGCAAGACCCTTTGTACAAAGCAGTCCTCAGACCTCTACTATGAAACAGGGAGGGTGGTTGCTTCGAAGTGAATCTTACTGATTCCCATTTTTGGCCAAACTGGTCAGAATCTTTGGGTGCTTGGCGTGTAGTCTGGCCTCACACCAGGTGTCAGAAGTCAGTTCAAGGCAACGAATATGGATTGATTCTGCCCATACCTCTGTGAGTTCAGCCCCACCAGGACTCATCCCATCTGGCCCAACTGAAACCGTCACAAAGTGTGGTGTCTCGGGTGCTCATATCTCATTGAAACTACTTTCTCCATTTACCTAGGTTTAGGTTGCCAGTGGGGAAAGTGCTTCTTGTGTGGCCTGGAAGCTCTATGGTCCACCCCTACCCCCTCACAGATGGCTCTGCGAATATTGACCCTAGAGTCAGAGTCCTGGAGTGCTCCTTCCATGGTAGGAAATGATTTCCCTTCTTCTCTATACTGGTTAAATTTCATTCCTGCTTCATTCAGCTTTCCACTGAATTCACTGGGGAAGCTTTTCCTGACTTCCTGTCTCCATACAACATATTCCTCTCAGTCTAAGTAAAATTTTATTTTCTCTGTTCTCGGTTTTTTTTTTTTTTTTTTTTTGCTTTTCCATCAATGTCCCTATATCAGTTTCTTATGATTAATTAGTTACTGGAGTTATTCTAAATTAATGTCAGTCTCCTCCCTTCTTCCCTCCCCGCCCTCACTGTGTTCCAAGAGGAGATAACTGTCTTGTTCAATAGTTTATCACCAGGGCTCCATGTTAAGTTCTTTATGAATATTGTTTGGCCCCACAATGAATGAATTAATATGCAGAGATTTGAATCCAATGCTTTATGGAAGCAGTCTCCCAACAGTATGTGGCCAAGCACATGATTTTATTGTGTGTGGAGGATGTTATCAGGTAGGGCTGTGGGGAGGAAAGGATCGATAGAAAATGAAAGCAAAGAGTTTATATAACAGCAGCTGTCCATAAAAAGCTTCTCGGCAGAGCCAAAATGATGTCCTTAATTTTCTGAGATTTTCTTTGTCTCCTTTCTTCTAGATCACACAAAGCCATCCTAATTATTGGCAGGTTTGCTGAAGAATTCCCAGTATTAATTTGATCTGGGAAGAGAGCTAGGGATTTTCTCAGTCTCAAGGAAATGAGTTCAGTTAAGTTGAAGGAAAGAAAATGCTACTCTACAGGGAATGCAGGGTGCTTCTGTCTCAGGCTTGTGTGAGTTGGACCTCTCCTTCCTTTCTTTCCCTCAGGAACTTTTTCTCACTTTATGGACACAAGTGCTTTTCTTTATTTTCCGCTGTGGTGTTTTTAGCAATGGGATTGATTTGCATGTGGTTCCCTATACAGAGAGAGAAAAGCCAATCCTGTTGCTAGTCCGTGGTGGGGCACAAAGCTTAGAAAATGGCCTCTTTCCTTGTGCTTTTTATTTCTGCAAGCCTTTCTGAGGGTTCTGTCTGACACATTTACTACAGTGATTCTGAGTAGGATTAAAAGGGTGGCTTCTGCAACTTCCTGCTGCTGCTGCTAAGTCGCTTTAGTCGTGTACGACTCTGTGCGACCCCAGAGACGGCAGCCCACCAGGCTCCCCCGTCCCCAAGATTCTCCAGGCAAGAACACTGGAGTGGGTTGCCATTTCCTTCTCCAATGCATGAAAGTGAAAAGTGAAAGTGAAGTCGCTCAGTTGTTTCCGACTCCCAGCGACCCCATGGACTGGAGGCCACCAGGCTCCTCCATCCATGGGATTTTCCAGGCAAGAGTACTGGGGTGGGGTGCCATTGCCTTCCCCATGCAACTTCCTAGCTCTATGCTTATCAATGCCATGGACTTTTCTACTTCTGATTTTCATAACTTTTCTATAAAAAGTAAACTTAAAACTTTCTCTCTTACTCAGCATAGCTCCAGGAACTCTACCATCTCCCTTTCCTATATTATTAAAAAAAAATCTCTGTAAGGGGTGTTTCCTGGTGGTCCAGTAGTTAGGTTTCTCTGCCCTTTCTAAATCTAACTTGTACATCTGGAAGTTCTTGGTTCTCGTACTATTGAAGCCGAGCTTGAAGGATTTTGAGTGGGATCTGATTACAGAACTTCCACAGGGCTGAGAAACAGAGACTCCTGGAGGGCACAAGCAAAACCCTGTGTGCACCAGGACCAAGGAGAAAGGAACAGTGACCCCACAAGAGCCTGAGTCAGACTTGCCTGTGAGTGTTTGGGAGTCTCTGGCTGTTGGGAGCCGGTTTGAATTAGTGCTCCGCCCGTGGCAAAGGTCATGAGGAAGGAGGCGTGACATACACAAAGGTGGGGTTGAGCCCCAGGAGCCCCTTGGAGGTTCTCGAGCATCTACCCCCAAAACCAGAGCCTGCCTGCTTTACTACTTGTGCTCTCACCTACACCTCTGACTTTACGGGGGCTGTCCCCCACTACCTCTCTCTGAAAAAAGAGTTAACTTAAAGCTTCAGTTAATAAAAATTCCTGGGTGTGACAGGAGTGTTTTAACCTACAAACTCCTCTGAAGGTTCTTTAGCCCACCTGACAGGCTTGTCCAGTCACATGTGATTACTCACAGCCTCCCAACAGTGGGAGGCACGAGATACTCTTAACCTTCTAAAAACAGGTTCTTTAGAGAAGTTAGAAAACTATTAGCATAAGTATAATGGGCTGATTAGAAATTGTATTGGTGAAGGGTTTTTCATTTGTTGAGCCAATGATTGCTGCTAAGTCTCCACTTCCCCTGCCCTTATACACATTAATGAATATATAGAAGAGATAAGTATTAACCTTTGATATTAATCACGTTAGACTTTAGGCTAAGTAAATTCTTTCCCTGACTAAAACCCACTACACCCTCACCCTATAGGAATGTAAATTTATCTAGTGGAGTCTGTTTTAAGAATAATCACCCTGGAGAAATAAGTGACTGACCGCTATCACAAGGAGAAGGTCATAAATTGTCAGCAGGCCCCCTGGCCAGAAGATGATGTAACACCCCTAAGACCTCTGTATACATTTGATAAAAGTCAGGGCTGCTGACCCCACGTGACTTTTGTATATCATCTCAGTGTATAAAAGTAGACCATGGAAAATAAAGAATTGGGATCAGTTCCTGGAAAGACTGGTCTCCCCATGTCGCTCTCTCTCTTCAGTTCTGGCTGAGTCTCCATCTGGGGCGCGGGACTCACCATGCTTACTAATTATGCCTGGGCTTCTAAGATCGGACCGGGGAGGCCTCAGTGTCTCCTCTCCTTTGGGAGAACGGAAAGACGCCTGCAGCCTACGTAAGTGGTGCAAACTTCTTGTCTTGAAGTTTTATTGGTCTCCCGCGTAAACCAAGCTACTCAGCCTCTTTTCTCCACTGAGTTTTCCTACTGAGCTATCCTCGTTCTATTATTCTCTATCGTGTCCTGACCCCCACCGACGCCGTCCTCGCTTCGAAGTCCCTGGATCAGCTGGGGCTGGTCCCCAGCATCTGGCGGAGGTGTGCATTGACAGTGGCCTGTCGCGGGGTCAGGGGCACTGGCAGCAGCAGTCCTGGGAGGCGGTTGCCATTACCTGTACCATAGAGCGTATAGTCTACTATAGTGACTGCAAAGTCTAGGACTGGGCTGCCTCAGGCCAAACTACAGGGAGGCAGCAGAGTCCCAGCCATCAGGGGGAAATTGGATTGAAGATTTACTGAGCGTGGCCCTGCCCACCAGAGCAAGACCCAGTTTTCCCCACAGCCAGTCTCTCCCATCAGGAAGCTTGTATGAACTTCTTATCCTCACCCATCAGAGGGCAGAGAGTGAAAACCACAATGAGAGAAAACTAACCAAAATGATCACATGGATCACAGTCTTGTGTAACTCAGTGAGAAAACTGTGTTGCTGCCTCTCCTTCAACCAATTCTTTTTTATAACCTCTTGGTAAACTCCCTATGACCAGTTAACAAAGGGTTAACAACAATCTTGGGCCTGTTTTGATTGACTTTGTAGAGCATTTTGGCACTAGTAGAACTGGATGGCTGTGTACTGCAACTTACACCTCCAACTTAGAGATGGGAGGCCTTGAGGGGAGAGGGAGAGAGGGACAGTGAGCCTGTAAATATGGCATGGTTAGTTTATGGTCAGGGTAATTTCATAGGCTAATGAGTGGATTATTCCTATTATTTTGGGAAAAGGGCAGAGATTTCCAGGAATTGGGCCACCACCCACTTTTTGACGTTTTACAGTTAGCCTCAGAACTGTCCTTGTGGCTCAGCTGGTAAAGAATCTGCCTGTAGTGCAGGAGACCCTGGTTCAATCCCTGAGTTGGGAAGATCCCCTGGGGAAGGGAAAGATTACCTACTCCAGTATTCTGGCCTGGAGAATTCCATGGACTGTATAGCCCATGGGGTCACAAAGGCTATCCACTCCAGTATTTTGGCCTGGAGAATTTCACAGACTGTGTAGTCCATAGGGTCACAAAGAGTCGGACCTGACTGAGTGACTTTCACTTGAGAACTGTCATGGTGCTAGTGGGTGTGTCATTTAACTGTTAAAATATTACAATGAGCATATGAGGCTCAAAGTCTGCTGGAAGTTGAATCTTCTGCCATCTTTGGATCCCGTTGGTTCTAACCAGTCTTTGTCATGTCTTATGGCTATGTCATTCTTTTAAAGGCTGTGCCCTACCCTCTTCCTTCCAAGGATCTGGAGAAGGGAGAGAAGCCCAGTGGAACTCTCATCAGTTCAGTTTAGCTGCTCAGTCATGTCCAACTCTTTGCAACCCCATGGCCCGCAGCATGCTAGGCTTCCCTGTCCATCACCAACTCCTGGAGCTTACTCAAATTCATGTCCATCAAGTCGGTGATGCCATCCATCCATCCATCTCATCCTTTGTTGTCCCCTTCTTCTCTTTCCTTCAATCTGTCCCAGCATCAAGGTGTTTTCCAATGACCCTCTCATATTCCTTATAATTGTTCTATATCACCTTCCATTTGCAATGACTGAGGCATCTAAAATCTTATTGGAGTACATGGAATTAGTAAAGATTTATAGAAAGTTTTCTCAAAACACAACTCTTTTAAATTCCCTCAGTGAAAACAAAGAAACAATACTAGCTATGCATGCTAAAGTCAGTTTTACAAATACTATCATAGACATGACTCAACATTGATATTTATATTCATGTTAATGTATGTCATAGACAAGCAAATGCAGTAGCCTGATCCCCACCAAGGAAAGACTTGCTGCCCAATTGCAGAGTGCTCTTAGTCGATAGGCAGCAGTTCTTGTCTCCTTCAGTGTTCCTAGAGTTTCAGAGTTCCACCCAACTCAAGGAACGTCCTTTCCTAGTGCAGTCCACATCAGTGGCAAAGCAAGGTGGGGAAGTAAAATGTCCCTGATCCAGGGACATTTTCACCCAAAGTGGGGCAACTCTGAAAGGTAATACAGGCTCCACTGCTCCCCACGTTTGTCTGGCCTGTATTACAGTTTGACATCCTCTGTTCAATCTAGTTCCTTCCTCTACCAATGTTGGTCCCTAATAAACATCTTGCACCCCAAACTGTCTGAAGCATCTGCTTCTAGAGAACCCAACCTGCACCACTATATCATCATAATTTTTTTTCCTTGGCCTTTTGCATTTTACTATTATTTCATTCAAAAAGGCTTCTGCAAACAAAGACTAGGAGTAGCAAATAAATCCTGTACTGAATTATAAAGAATGTTCTCCAAAATCTTTCAGTTTTTGAACCACATAATAAGGTGAGGTCAATACTATTTCTATGCTCTTTTTTTTTTTTTTTTTAAGTGTGTTGGATTTCATACTTTTTCTATTTAGCTAATTTGTATTATCAAATTTATTATCTCAAGAGATCAGGGTTGCTGTTGTTTTTGATTACTTATACACATAAAGTTGCACAGCCAAAGTCCTATATTATAGTGGCCCTCCCCCTTCAAGTTCATAACCTCATGGGCCTTCTGGTTATTCCCAAGAAAAACATATTTTCTGTCTTAAGGCTTTTGCACTTTGTTACTTCTACTTGAAATTCTCTTTCTCTATTATCTGTCTTGTTTCTTTTTCAATTTATGTAGGTCTCTGATCAGGTAACTCCTTTAAAAGAGGTTATCTCCACTTATCTAAAATGAGTCCCCATAATTCTCTATGACTTATCTCCTCCCTATGTTCTTCGTAGCAATATTGTATTACATATTTATGTGTTTGCTTATGGCTCTCTCACCTAGTGGTCGACCAGTGGTAAAGAATTGCCTGCCACAGCAGGGGACCTAAGAAAGATCACTGGGTTCGATCACTGGGTGGGAAAGATGCCCTGGAGTGTCATGGCAACCCACTCCAGTATTCTTGTCTGGAGAATCTCATAGACTGAGACTTGCAGGCTAAGTTCATGGGGTCGCAGCCGTAGACTGAAGAGACAGCACGCACGAACAAAACTCAGATAACTTCCAGGGAGGCAGATTTTGAGTCGCATTGACTACACAGGAGTGCATTAAACGAATGTATGTGCCCCAAAGAAATAGTTTCAAGGATTTACACGAGATTAAGAAAATACTGTATGATTTTAATCGACAAGCTAATTTTCCATTAAGATAAATCTTCAAGAAAATGAAAGTAAGCAGAACTCAAGAATTTCACCTGATAAAAACCATTTTTTAGTTAGGTCACTTATTCAAAATGTTCTCAAAGGATTTTTCTACTATACTCAATACTGCTAAATGTCTTCTGAGAGTAACCAGTGCGTCCCATACGTAAGAACACTACTAGGCAACATTAGGGTTATCTGGTTTCAAGAAGTTACCTGTTGATTCACCTCCCAGCTTCCAAGTAAGCTTGTGAACATACTAATTCACGTGAACGTCAATTCAGACCATATTTTAAAAGCCCATCAGAATTGCTTCACAGCCTCAGCTAAACATCTTGTAACCTCACTCAAAATACACAGTAATCACAGCCTTTTCTTTGACAATGTAGGTTGGCTCTGAAAAGAGCCGTTGTTTTTTTCACCTTTCCTAACTTCATTTGGCTTTGTGGTGGCTCTCAGTTTTCTTAGGTAGCAGCACGGCCTGGATATTGGGTAAAACACCACCCTGAGCAATGGTGACCTTCCCCAGGAGCTTGTTGAGTTCTTCATCGTTGCGGATGGCCAGCTGCAAGTGACGCGGGATGATTCGAGTTTTCTTGTTGTCGCGGGCCGCATTGCCCGCCAGCTCTAGAATCTCGGCCGTCAGGTACTCCAGCACCGCCGCCAGATACACCGGGGCCCCGGCACCTACCCGCTCTGCATAGTTGCCTTTGCGGAGCAGGCGGTGTACGCGGCCTACGGGGAACTGGAGCCCAGCCCGCGAGGAACGGGTCTTAGCTTTAGCACGAGCCTTGCCACCTTGCTTGCCACGTCCAGACATTTCGGAACCTACAGCTGCAGCGCCGATGAACTAATGTAAATTTCCAAGCGCAGCGCCTTTTATAAGGCTAGTTGGGCGCGAATAAGAAGACGTGTCATTGGTTAGGTTAGTGGGTTCATTTTAACCAATGGGAATGAGAGATTGGGACTCTTCGGTTCTGATTGGGCATAACTAATTTCTGACGTCTTTTTCAACCACCACCAATAGACTAAGACTTTAACCTATGACCTTATTTGCATAGGAGGTACTATATAAAAGAGGCATTTTGTGTTTCTTGTCACTTTTTTTTGGTTTGTGTTTTAGATTTCCGTGTAAGTCTTTACAACCATGCCGGAACCAGCGAAGTCCGCTCCGGCCCCGAAGAAGGGCTCCAAGAAGGCGGTCACCAAGGCGCAGAAGAAGGATGGGAAGAAGCGCAAGCGTAGCCGCAAGGAGAGCTACTCCGTGTACGTGTACAAGGTGCTGAAACAGGTCCACCCGGACACCGGCATCTCGTCCAAGGCCATGGGTATCATGAACTCCTTCGTCAACGACATCTTCGAGCGCATCGCGGGCGAGGCGTCGCGCCTGGCGCATTACAACAAGCGCTCGACCATCACATCCAGGGAGATCCAAACGGCGGTGCGCCTACTGCTACCTGGGGAGCTGGCCAAGCATGCGGTGTCTGAGGGTACCAAGGCCGTCACCAAGTACACCAGCGCTAAGTAAAGTTGTCCAGCAGCCGTTCTTAGACCAACCACAAAGGCTCTTTTAAGAGCCACTACGTTTTCAAAATAAAGAACTGTAAACACGTACTTAAGTTTTCTCTATAACATCGCACATCGCAGCGTTCTTGGTAAACACTGGCTATTACTGCTAAATCTTGTTCTGTGAATGGTGTTATTTAGCCCTTTCAGTGAAAACTTGTGGGCCCTAAAAAGGGCCTTTGAGTAAACAAGGTCAAACTTTTTTCTTTCAGCCGCCGAAGCCATAGAGGGTGCGTCCTTGGCGCTTGAGCGCGTAGACCACGTCCATGGCGGTGACAGTCTTGCGCTTGGCGTGCTCGGTGTAGGTGACTGCATCCCGGATCACATTTTCCAGGAACACCTTCAGCACCCCGCGGGTCTCCTCGTAGATGAGGCCGGAGATGCGTTTGACTCCTCCACGCCGAGCCAGGCGGCGGATAGCGGGCTTGGTGATGCCCTGGATGTTGTCTCGCAAAACTGCGGTGACGCTTGGCGCCCCCTTTTCCCAAACCCTTTCCACCCTTACCACGTCCAGACATTTCGAGACCCGAGAACAGTAAAGTACCTTCAGTTTGTCACAGCACCTTTAATGCGTAGAGTCTGCGGACCAGAATGAAAACCCAAAGTTCTTTGGCGGGAAGCCCTCTGGGTTGGGGAGGGTTCTTAAAGAAACAAGCCAGCCATATTACTCCCTTTCTGTTCTTTCAGTGAATTATTTTGATTCCTCAAGGCCTAGGCTGCATATGTCCCCTTTTCTCATTTAATGTGTTTCTCTCCTCATCCTCGTTAAATAACAAAACCTTAACCTTGTAGATGATACATAAAACCACAGAATAAAATATTCTGCTTTTATCTTTACTTTCTCTAATAGTATTTGCTTAATGCTATATCTTGTTTTTCTCCTAATATATGAAGGAAACATAACTAACTTCCAGAAATAGAACAAGATGTTCTAATAAAATAGAGAATTTTAAGACCTTCCAGGTGTGTTGCTAAATTCTCTTTTCAGTGTCAATTTTCATTTTTAATAAGTTCCTATTATTTTGCTGATAATGTGTAGAACCGTTTAAAAAAAACGAACTCTACAATGATCTAGATTTGATTTCTGTGTAGATAATTAACGTTTAAGAAATTAACCAGCTGGCTAATAAGTATAACGTAATAAATGCTTTCTCCACTGATTGGAGAAACTTAATTGATGGTTTATTGAGTATTTCACTTAAAATTATTTCTAGAGTTTTTATTGTTCTGTTCAGTCTATGATAGTGCTCTAGGGTTTTAATTCTTTGTAATGTTGAAATATAAGTATTTACCAGTGAAGTCATACCTCACAATTGTTTATTTCAAATTAATTTTTACTATTATACTATTCTTCAAAAATTATTTTATCTAGCTGCAAGAATGAAATTTTTTTAGTACTCTTAACTGTATTAAATCTATACATTTATTAGGGTAAATTTGTTATTTTTGAAATAGTTTGTCCTCCTAATCGGAAAAATACTGAATCCGAGTCTTTAAATGTCTTGTAGATGTTTTTCTAGGTAACATATAATTTTTTAAAAGTTTACTTTCATTACTTAGAAGAGCAGTTAATTTTTCATTAGTGAATAGTACAAAATTCAAATATAGAGAAAAGAAAGTCTACCTTTGTCTTTCTAAGAAAGTCTTTATAAAAAAAAAGATGTATTTTAAACGTTCCTGTTTATACGTGCTTAATTTAAAATGTTTATAATTTAACTGTTGCTTAAATTCTGAGAAATTTTAATCCCTTCTTTCAGCATTAGCATGTAATCCCATTGTTATTCAATGATTTTCTTACTTTCCTTTATTTCAGTGAGTTACTTTTAGAAACTTGCATTGTAGAATTTTCAAAGGACTCCTATAAACTATCACTGTTATGAAAATAAAAACTTTTGAAACAACAAAACTGATTCAAACAACAGGAACAAAATTCAGTATATTTTATAGAGGGGGTAGATAGCTAGTATAGGTGAATTCAAGTTAATTTAAGGGCAAATACAAATTGAAAATAAGAGGCTTAATTATCCGTCCCTTCTTTTTCCTTTTTCTCTTTCAAAAATTTTTTCTCTGTCCTTTTCAAAAGTATGTAAATTTTCTTAATGGCTAAAAAACACCCCTTGGCTAGCCTCCTATCTCAAGAATGTTTCCTCAAGGACCTTAGAGTCCTCTTTTTGAAATGTAATCAGCAAGGGAAAGTGCTCTGATTCCCAGTTTTCCGACTCCAGATTGCAAAGCCTACTAATGTAATGAATGTACCCTCTTACCTATATAACAGGTTTTTTTGTGTTTTTTTTTTCCCCCTCTTTTGAAATCTCTTTAATAAAACATTGCCTGTGTTGAGCACAATGTTTTGAATAAACATGAAGCTTAGTCTATAATAAATTTTCTCTTCTTTTGTTTTAAATTATATTTTCCCAACATTAGTTAACTGGAATATATTTTACAAACCCTTCTCTACTTTAAAAAAAAAACAGTAAAATTCCCACCAACTTCTAGCCTCCCTCCCTATCTGATTTCATGAGTTTTTGCATAACAGCTAGTGATTGTAAGACTAGTAATGAATGTATATGTGAAAAGTTTGTCAGATTCTTTATAATTTCTGAAATTTAGGGTCAAAGGTTTATTATTCTATAAAAATACAATGTATTATAAAAATACAATGCTCTTCCTATTGTATAGTATTTTATACAATACTATGTTTAAAAAATACATAGTAACTGACTTAATAGGTTAAGATAAACTTTAGTTTAAATCAAGTATCTTCTTTATATCTTTATGTTCTTTCACAGTTGAAGTGTAGCTGAACATGCCGCCCCAAACTATGCCACCCCTCTTGTCATAAGGGTTATTTTGAACTAATTATTTTTAAGAAACAGCATAGACAGGAGAAATTCTGAAAACAAAAATTATACTTTTGTAAGAGACACTTATAGAGGAAAGCTCCATATGTCTCCCTTCCATACTAAGCAGAGAAGGATGATTCTAAATTGTAAAAAAAAAAAAAAAAAGGATTCTGGGACAAAGCACCCACTTTAATCTGCATTGTGTTCAGTGGCTTCAGTCATACCTGACTCTTTGTGACCCCATGGACCGTAGCCCACCAGCCTCGGTCCATGAGAGTTTCCCCCCAAGAATACTGGAGTGGGTTGCTATTCCCTTCTCCAGGGGATCCTCCAGACCCAGGTATCAAACCTGCATTTCCTGCATTGCAGGTGGATTCTTTACCTGTGAGCCACTGGGGAGGTCCCTTACCTTTGTTTACTATGCATTTTTTGGGAAAACTTCCAAATTCCTGCCCTCATACAACTTTGTTTTGTCTTTTATTTCAGTCCCCAAAGGTGTTCAATCTACTGTACAATTGAGCTCATTTCATGTTAGTAAGGTTATGCTCAAAATCCTTCAAGCTAGGCTTCAACAGTACATGAACCAAGAACTTCCAGATGTACATACTGGCTCTCAAAGAGGCAGAGGAACCAGAAATCAAATTGCAAACATTCAGAATCATGGAGAAAGCAAGAGAGTTCCAGGAAAACATTACTTTTGTTTCATTGACTATACTAAAGCCTTTGACTGTGTGGATCACAACAAACTGTGGAGAATTCTTCAGGAGAGGGGAAAACAAGACCACCTTAGCTATCTCTGAGCAACCTATATGCAAATCAAGAAGCAACAGTTAGAACTGAACACAGAACAACAGACTAGTTCAAAACTGGGAAAGAAATATGACAAGGCTGTATATTGCTTATTTAACTCCTATGCAGAGTACATCATGTAAAATGCCAGGCTGGACAAATTGCAAGCTGGAATCAAGATTGCCAGGAGAAATATCAACAACATCAAATATGAAGATTATACCACTCTAACAGAAAGTGAAGAACTAAAGAACCTCCTGAAGAGGGTGAAATAGTATAATGAAAAAGATGGCTTAAAACTCAACATTCAAAAAACTAAGATCATGGCATCTGGTACAATCATTGACAGATTTTATTTTCTTGGGCTCCAAAATCACTGAGGATGGTGACTGGAGCCATGAAATTAAAAGACATTTACTCCTTGGAAAAAGAGCTATGACAAACCTAGACAGCATATTAAAAAGCAGAGACATCACTTTGCCAACCAAAGACTGCATAGTCAAGCTATGGTTTTTCCAGTAGTCATGTATGTATATGAGAGTTGGACCATAAAGAATGCTGAGCACCAAAGAATTGATGCTTTTAAAATTATCATCCTGGATAGCCTTGAGAGTCCGTTGGACTGCAAGGAGATCAAATCAGTCAATCCTAAAGGAAATCAATCCTGAATATTCATTGGAAGGCTGATGCTGAAGCTCCTATACTTTGGCCACCTGATGTGAAGAGCTGACCCACTGGAAAAAATCCTGATGCTGGGAAAGACTGAAGGCAAAAGGAGAAGGAGGAGACCAAGGATGAGATGGTTAGACAGTATTATTGGATATGAATTTGAGAAAACTGAAGGAGATAGCAGAGGTCAGAGGAGCCTGGTGTGCTGCAGTCCATTGGGTGGCAAAGATTCAGATTTGACTTAGCAGTTGAACAACAACAAAGATCATATGTAAGGTGGTGGCTTGGGTCATCTTGAGGAGCTTACTCATTTTTCCTAAGTGTCTCTCATATACACATGAGGTATACATGTTAATACAAATTTGGTGATTTTGAACTTGTCTTATAGGAAGTCTCAGCCAAGAATTCAAAGGGAAAAATATCTTCTCCCCTCTCCTACACAGTATGAATCAAATCCAGCAGCAAACTATCGGTCACACTTGTGAAATATATCTATACCAAACCATCATCTACTGCCCCCAGTTTAGGCCAAACCACCATTATATCTCAAAAAGACCATTGCAATAGCTTCCTAATTTATATCATTACTTCTAAACTTTGTATTCACCATATAATTGCCTTAGTGAACTTTCAAAGAAATATAAATTAGGTTATGCCATTCCTTCATTCAAAACTCTTAGAATGATTTGTAAAAACATAACATAGCATATAAAACCTATATGATCATAAAGCCCTACATGATCTGATCTCTTCCTGTCTCTGTGAGCTCCCTTTCTACCCTTGTTTTCTCTGCTCTTGATCTTCCTTAAATATTCTTCATCTTAAACTTTTTTTTTTGATCTTAAACTTGATCTTTATCTTATCTCAAAATGAATAGATGCCCAAACTGTCTGTAATGGAGCATAAATACTTACAAATATAAGAAAAAAATGTTTAACTACATTATTAACCCAGAACTTTGGATTTGAAATGAAAAAAAAAAAAAAAACAACAAAACACAAAACTTAAAAGTTATTGCAATGGTGGAGGTCCCCATGGACTGTGGTCCGCCAGGCTCCTCTTCAGGGTATTTCCCAGGCAAGCATACTGGAGTGGGTTGACATTTCATTCTTCAGAGGATCTGTATTGTAATGAAAGAGCTTTAATTTACTTTAAAACTTTTGTTTAGAAATATTCTTTGTGTATCATTTATAAATATAAGACTGAGTTCAGATTTTTTATTAATACAGACAATAGTATAAATCAACAAAATAGTAGTTTGTGTTGAAGGATAGACTAGGCCACCCCAAGATACTCCATTTAGCACAAAGATTGATTTGCCAAACTGAAGCATTTGAGATGAAGCAGATCCAAGAGGTCTTCTTGCCTTCCTTTGATTTTCCTAAAAGTTGGACACAAATTGACAGGGATGTCCCTCCTCTCTACCAGGAAGGACAATTTTAATCCCAATAGACAATGGAGAAGGTATCAATTTAAATATGCCTAAAAGTATATTTAATATTCTTTTATATTAAATATTTTATATTCTTTAAATATTTAAATATTATTTAAATATTAACATGGTGACCTCCTCATAACTGACTTCCTCACACCTTCAACAGAAAATAGTATTTATGGTGTTCTTTTTTTTTTTTGTCCATACCTCATAAGTTCGAGGGATCTTAGTTCCCCAATAAGGGATTGAATTTGCATTATCAGCAGTGAAAGCCTCCAGAGAACTCCTGGTCTTCTAAGGCACCTTGGGAGGTATTCATTTTTCCCTGGGTTTCTTCCATGTTTACATGAGGTACACATGTTAAGAAACTTGTTTTTCTCTTTAGAATTTGTCTTTTATTACAAAACTTGTTATTTGAAAACTGGGTTTTTCCCCTTGGTGGGTATCAAACCAAAAGGTACGATCAAGCCAAAGATCAGAAGGAAGAAAGGATTTATTATTACAAGCAGCAACTAAAGAGAACACCAGGGATATTCCCAAAGCAGTTTCTCCCTGAACAGCAAAATTGGGGGTTTTAAGCCAAGGGAACATACATATTCATAAAGGGTCTGGAGCAGAGGAGAAATCAGCATAGAACTGGGGCAAAGGTTGATAGAGCCCAAATTTTAGTTGATTCAAGTCACCAGGGGCAAAATTATCATTCCATCCTCCACCTAGGTGGGGTCCTTCCTGCAGAACTCAAAGACTACCAGATCTATATGCCTTGAGGAGGAACTAGAACTTTGTTTTATTGCTGAACTATTATCTCTTTACTGCTTTTCCTTTATTCCTGCATTCTCTTAACTTCTCTTCAGATCATTGATTACTGAGACTGTTAAACGACAACCATTGCCATTAAGCTTATATAAAAAAAATTATTTTGTCCAAAATGGCTTATGTCACAAAACCATTCCTGGGAAATTCTGGTAATCCAGTGGTTAGGACTCCACTTTCTTTCACTGTTGAGTTCAATTCCTGATCGAGGAATTAAGATCCCACCAACTGCAGGGTGACGCCAAAAAAAGAGAGACAAAGCCATTCCTGGTTCTTTCTGGGGAACCCCTAACCCATCTGCTTACAGGCTCTCTGTCAAAAACTCACAAGGGTGGGGAAAAGTAACTTCCTCCCCTCCCCCCGCCCCCCCCCCCCCCCAATTGGAAGATATATTTAAACACAATTGAATGAGTGAAATCACTTGGGTTACATAGCTTCTGAACAGCCTGTTAAAAGTCTAACATTTTACTTTTTTGTAAGCCATTTCAGTGTCTAGGATTGCTAGATATTGTCAACATTTATTCCAATAAGTCTTTATGTTAATACCAGGATTTTAAACATACAATAATAGGATGAGTGAGGTATTAGTAGACTAAGTGCTAAAAAAATTCCACGTAGGAAGAAGCAATTTCAGTGAAAAAAATAAGTTAAAAAAAAATGAGCTAAAATGCCCAAATTTTACAAAGGGTTTTTGACGTGGAATCCATATATACTACTAGATGAAACCAAAAGCTTTCCTAAATTTTGTATTTTTCTGCCATCCAACATTATTAACAAATGTCGAGCTCTTTTACAGAAAATATGGGTGGCCCTGAAAAGAGCCTTTGGTTTGTACTCATCGGAGTTGCTATAATCCAAGCAACTACTTGCCCTTGGCCTTGTGGTGGCTCTCGGTCTTCTTGGGCAACAGCACCGCCTGGATGTTGGGCAGGACGCCGCCCTGAGCGATGGTGACTTTGCCCAGCAGCTTGTTGAGCTCCTCGTCGTTGCGGATGGCCAGCTGCAGGTGACGCGGGATGATGCGCGTCTTCTTGTTGTCCCGGGCCGCGTTGCCCGCCAGCTCCAGGATCTCAGCGGTCAGGTACTCCAGCACCGCCGCCAGGTACACTGGCGCGCCGGCCCCGACCCGCTCGGCATAGTTACCCTTGCGGAGCAGCCGGTGAACGCGGCCCACAGGGAACTGGAGCCCAGCTCGCGAGGAGCGTGTCTTAGCTTTGGCACGAGCCTTGCCGCCTTGTTTACCTCTCCCAGACATTATAAGCTTAACTTCACCCCAAACGGCTACCGAAATAGCGAAATTATAAGGGTAGCATTTTTTTATAGCCCTCATTAGGCGCGAAAAAGAAGACATGTCATTGGTTAGGATTGTGGCTTCATTTTAGCCAATAGGAATGCGAATTGGTATTCTTCCGTTATAATTGGGCAGAACTAATTTCTGACGTCTTCTGGAACAGCCATCAATAAGACTAAGACTTTAACGTATCACCTTATTTGCATAAGAGGTTGTATATGAAAAGGACTTATCCTATCTTCTGTATGTTCTTCCTGTGAACTTGTTTAACCTGTTATTCATCATGCCTGAGCCGGCTAAGTCTGCTCCTGCCCCGAAAAAGGGCTCCAAGAAGGCGGTGACTAAGGCGCAGAAGAAGGACGGCAAGAAGCGCAAGCGCGGCCGCAAGGAAAGCTACTCTATCTACGTGTACAAGGTGCTGAAGCAAGTCCACCCGGACACCGGCATCTCGTCCAAGGCCATGGGCATCATGAACTCCTTTGTGAACGACATTTTCGAGCGCATCGCGGGCGAGGCATCGCGCCTGGCGCATTACAACAAGCGCTCGACCATCACTTCCAGGGAGATCCAGACGGCCGTGCGCCTGCTGCTGCCCGGGGAGCTGGCCAAGCATGCGGTGTCCGAGGGCACCAAAGCTGTCACCAAGTACACTAGTGCCAAGTAAACTGTGAGTCGGTTGCAAACCATTCTAACGGCTCTTTTAAGAGCCACCCATGTTCTCAGAGAAAGAGCTGATGCTTATTCTCCTTCTGCCCTGGGTCTTTGTAATTCTTTACAGTATGTGGTCTGGAAGGTAGAGCAGTTCCTGAACAATCTTAGGAGTTTTTGTCACAGTAAGCTCGCGATGCCCTAATAACAATATAACATTCCTGACCCTGGCAAAGCTCTGAAGTTCCTTGTGTAACCTTGGCTCTGATCTTTACTGTTACTCAGAAATTTCCTGCATGTAAAAAGAGCTTTGCTACTTGTTCTGATAGTCATTAGGGTTAAGAAAAGAGAGAACTTTAATTCATAACACAATTAAGGAGTTTTGAGTCCTGCCTGGGTGCAGAGGTTAGGCGGGAAATTTAAATTTGGCGGGTGAGCGCCAGCCCTTCCTCCCAGGTCCTGATTTGTTGCCCGCATCAGGGAAGGAACCGCTGGTTTCGGAGCGCGGGACAAACCAACTAACTGCTGCCGAGCCCAGGCACTCACAAGCTCCTTAAACAAACATTTTCGGCTAGTTCATCCTGCTTTTCATTTTTCCGTCTTTCTTAGCACTTAGTCCCTTTCGAGAATAAGATGTATCACTTCCTCTTGAAATGTTCGCTGGAGAGTAAGGAACCTGATGGATATTTTCAGACTGAGAGATACTATCTCTTTGTTTCTAATTAGGGTACTTTTGACTTTGCCTGGAACCAGTGAAGAGGACCAGCGTTATTCAGATTGTCACAAAAGAGAATCAGCACTCACAATGCTTCTCTAAATTATTGTTCAAAATTGTGTGTCCCTTTGGGGTAAAAAGCCATGATTTATAAATTACTTGGAGAAGTCCACCATGGCTGTTTATTTTGGTGTTTGGTTTTTGTTTTTTGGTTTAGGTGGTAATTTTCAATGAAATTACCTAATTTATCTAAATTGGGTCTAAAGTTAGCATAGTAATAATACCTAAAAGCAATTAATGTTTTGTTAAATCCACTATCAGAGGTACTCTTCCCCTTTGTTGACCCAAAGCCTACCCATGTTTCAACCCGCACTTCAGTTTTGCCTGCTTTCCAAAATTTCCTCCCATTTTTGAGCTTTTTCTAACAGCTTATCCAGCATTTGGAAACTGCCTCCATAATGTCTCATATATTAATCTCTGAGAGACAGCAGTGAGCAGTCTTAAAGAGATATCTTAGTTCCCTGCCCAGGAATCAGACCTGGGTTCAGTTCAGTTCAGTCGCTCAGTTGTGTCTGACTCTTTGCAGCCAAATGGATTGCAGCATGCCAGGCTTCCCTGTCTATCACCAACTCCCAGAGCTTGCTCAAACTCGGGTCCATCGAATCAGTGATGCCATCCAACCATCTTATGCTCTGTCATCCCCTTTTCCTCCTGCCTTCAATCTTGCCCAGCATCAGGGTCTTTTCTAAGGAGTTAGTTCTTCACATCAGGTGGCCGAATTATTGGAGTTTCAGCTTCAGTATCAGTCCTTCCAATGAATATTGAGGACTGATTTCTTTAGGATGGACTGGTTGGATCTCTTTGCAGTCCAAGGGGCTCTCAAGAGTCTTCTCCAACACCACAGTTCAAAAGCATCAATTCTTTGGCACTCAGCTTTCTTTATGGTCCAACTTTCATGTCCATACATGACCACTGGAAAAACCACAGCTTTGATTAGATGGACTTTGTTGGCAAAGTAATGTCTCTGCTTTTTAATATGCTGTGTAGGTTGGTCACAGCTTTTCTTCCAAGATGCAAGCATCTTTTAATTTCATGGCTGCAGTCACCATCTGCAGTGATTTTGGAGCTCAAAAAAAATAAAGTCTCCTGTTTAAATTCTATCCTAATAAAGTCTCTCTCCTTTCCATTGTTTACCCATCTACTTGCCATCAAGTGATGGGACCGGGTGCCATGATTTTAGTTTTTTGAACATTGAGATTTAAGCCAGGTTTTTCACGCTCCTCTTTCACCTTCATCAAGAGGCTCTTTAGTTTTTATTAGCTTTCTGCCATAAGAGTGGTGTTATCTGCATATTTGAGATTATTGATATTTCTCCCAGCAACCTTGATTCCAGCTTGTGCTTTATTCAGCCTGGTATTTCGCATGATGCACTCTGCATATAAGTTAAATAAGCAGGGTGACAATATACAGCCTTGATATACTCCTTTCCCAATTTGGAACCAGTCTGTTATTCCATGTCCAGATCTAACTGTTGCTTCTTGACCTGCATACAGATTTATCAGAGGGTAGGTAAGGTGGTCTGATATTACTATCTCTTTCAGAATTTTCCACAGCTTGTTGTGATCCACACAGTCAAAGGCTTTGGTGTAGTCAATAAATCAGAAGTAGGTGTTTTTCTGGAACTCTCTTGCTGATCCAGCGGATGTTGGCAATTTGATCTCTGGTTCCTCTGCCTTTTCTAAATCCAGCTTGAACACCTAGAAGTTCTCAGTTCACGTACAGTTGAAGCCTGGCCTGGAGAATTTTGAGCATTTCTTTACTAGCATGTGAGATGAGTGCAATTGTGTGGTAGTTTGAACATTGTCTGAAATTGCCTTTCTTTGGGATTGGAATTAAAACTGACCTTTTCCAGTCTGTGGCCACTGCTGAGCTTTCCAAATATGCTGGCATATTGAGTGCAGTACTTTCACAGCCCATCTTTTAGGATTTGAAATAGCTCAGCTGGAATTCCATCACCTCCATTAGCTTTGTTCATAGTGATGCTTCCTAATGCCCACTTGACTTCGCATTCCAGGATGTCTGGCTCTAGTCCAGTGATCACACCATCATGTTTATCTAGGTCATGAAGATCTTTTTTGTATAGTTCTTCTGTGTATTCTTGCCACCTCATCTTAATATCTTCTGCTTCTGTTAGGTCCATACCATTTCTGTCCTTTATTGTGCCCATCTTTGTATGAAATGTTCCCTTGGTATCTCTAATTTTCTTGAAGAGATATCTAGTCTTTCCCATTCTATTGTTTTCATCTATTTCTTTGCATTGATCACTGAGGAAGACTTTCTTATCTCTCCTTGCTGTTCTTTGGAACTCTGCATTCAGATGCTTATATCTTTCCTTTTCTCCTTTGCCTTTCACTTCTCTTCTTTTCTCAGCTATTTGTAAGGCCTCCTCAGACAACCATTTACTTTTCTTGGGGATGATCTTGATCACTGCCTCTTGTCCAATGTTACAAACCTTTGTCCATAATTCTTCAGGCACTCTGTCTATTAGATCTAATCCCTTGAATCTATTGTCACTTTCACTGTATAATCGTAAGGGATTTGATTTAGGTCATACTTGAATGGTCTAGTGGTTTTCCACACTTTCTTCAATTTAAGTCTGAATTTTGCAACAAAGAGTTCATGACATGAGCCACAGTCAGCTCGCAATCTTGTTTTTGCTGACTGTATGGAGCGTCTCCATCTTTGGCTGCAAAGAATATAATCAATCTGATTTTGGTATTGACCATCTGGTGATGTCCATGTGTAGAGTCATCTCTTGTGTTGTTGGAAGAGGGTGTTTGCTAAAATTAGGGCATTCTCTTGGCAAACTGTTAGACTTTGCCCTGCTCCATTTTGTACTCCAAGGCCAAATTTGCCTGTTACTCCAGGTATCTCTTGACTTCCTACTTTTGCATTTCAGTCCACTATGATGAAAAGGACATCTTTTGGGGGAGTTAGTTCTAGAAGCTCTTATAGGTCTTCATAGAACCATTCAACTTCAGCTTCTTCAGCATTAGTGGTTGGGGTATAGACTGGATTACTGTGATATTGAATGGTTTGCCTTGGAAACGAACAGAAATCATTTTGTCATTTTTGAGATTGCACCCAAGAACTGCATTATGGACTCTTGTTGACTATGAGGGCTACTCCATTTCTTCTAAGGGATACTTGCCCATAGTAGTCGATACAATGGTCATCTGAGTTAAATACGCTCATTCAGTACATTTTATTTCACTGATTCCTAAAATGTTGATGTTCACTTGCCATCTCCTGTTTGACCACTTCCAACTTATCTGGGTTCATGGACCTAACATTCCAGGTTCCTATACAATATTGTTCTTTACAGCATCAAGTTTTACTTCCAACACATGATGCCCAGTCACATCCACAACTGGGCACTGTTTTTGCTCTGGCTCCATCTCTTCATTCTTTCTGGAGTTAGTTCTCCACTCCTCCAGTAGCATATTGGGCATCTACCAACCTGGGGAATTCATCTTTCAGTGTCATATCTTTTTGCCTTTTCATACTTTTATTGGGGTTCTCAAGGGAAGAATACTGAAGTGGTTTGCCATTCCCTTCTCCAGTGGATCACGTTTTGTCAGAACTCTCCACCATGTTCCGTCTGTCTTGGGTGGCCCTACATGGCCTGGTTCATAGTTTCATTGAGTTAGACAAGGCTGTGGTCCATGTGATCAGTTTGATTAGTTTTCTGTGATTATGGTTTTCATTCTGTCTGCCCTCTGAGGGATAAGGATAAGAGGCTTATGGAAGCTTCCTGATGGGAGAGACTGACTGTGGGGGAAACTGGATCTTGTTCTGATGGGTGGGGCCATGCTCAGTAAATCTTTAATCCACATTAGCTTGGATAAAAACCAGGAACCCACCAGGGGCTAGAGGCTATAAGCAAAAGTTCCTCTGGCTCTTGCCCTATTTAAAAAATGTATTTCTCAAAGAGGCAAAAACTTTAAAAACAGGTACAAAATTTATTATTTAGAGACACAGCATAAGTGGGAGAGCACACTGAAAAAGTTTTTTTTTTTTTTTTTTAGACAAAAACAAGATAGAAACACCCACCCAGAGAGAAAGGGTGTGGGTATCCTCCCTAATGAAGTGTAGTAAAGAGGCAGTTAATTTATATAAGGCAGTTCTTTTTTTTTTTTTTTTTATAAGGCAGTTCTTTCAGGTCTGTGTTTACCTTTGGCCAATTACCTTGATTCTAATCCCACATCTGACCTGTTCTAGGACACGCCTCACCATGAGAGTATGTCTTTTCTTCAAGATGGATTCCACCACTGAAGCCTGTGGAAAGTTTGGCGTCAGCTGTTATGGGATGGCACGCCCTCCCTTTTGACCCCACCCCTGCACTCAAGGCGTGTTTATGTGCAGGGAGGTCTCCCTAACCTCCGGAGTGATCATCTTATCTCTACTCCAGCATCTAATGGAATGCAAATCAGAAAAGTCATTGTAAAAAAATATTTGAGGCAATTCAAGATTTTTTTCCTAGTACTAGTTATTGGATGATGTTACAAATCATTTAAAACTTGTCTTAGGAGAGAAAATCTTGTATTTTGTTTAATTCTGTATCTGTTGGGATGTTTGAAATATTCATGATTGAAACAACATGTTTATGATTTCTTTACACTGTAACCCTCCTCCACAGTGTACCCGGTGGGTGGATAAAGAAACAACACAAGAGATGTTGGTTAATTGTTGAAGCTTTGCCTGATGGGCACTAGGAAGTACCTTGTTCTCTTCTGTCTACTTTTGTGTATACTTCAATGTGTCCCTTCCCTGCCTCCCTTCCCCTTTCCTTGAAAAGTTTCTTTAAAAAGATGGCCCAATTAACGAACATAATTCTCTTCCAGTCAATAAGGGGTGATAATGAAAGGAATCAAATGTTGGCGAAGAGAAACTCTGGAGACTGAACTAAGGAAACCAGGAGAGAGGCGGTTTGCACAGGGGAGATCATAGCAGCTGCTAAGTCGCTTCAGTCGTGTCCGACCCTGTGCGACCCCAGAGAAGGCAGCCCACCAGGCTCCCCCGTCCCTGGGATTCTCCAGGCAAGAACACTGGAGTGGGTTGCCATTTCCTTCTCCAATGCATGACAGTGGAAAGTGAAAGTGAAGTCGCTCAGTCGTGTCTGACCCTCAGCGACCCCATGGGCCTCAGCCGACCAGGCTCCACTGTCCATGGGATTCTCCAGGCAAGAGTACTGGAGTGGGGTGCCATTGCCTTCATAGCAGCAGTGGTCCCCTTCTTCCAGCGCACAGGCTCGACAATCAAGAAACGCTGTCGCCATCTTGTGGCCCTTTACGATAATACAGTTAATATTTTATTCTGTGGTTTCTGTGAGGCAGTCCATTGCTAGACTTTAATAACTGTGTATGTAAAAATACAAGAAATAATACTACTTCAAACACAGTTCTTACCTGAACAAGTTCTCTCATCAATAACAAATAACCACGTTATTAGTTTCTTATGTTCCTGTCTGGAATTTCTTTATACAGACACAAATATATAAATGTGGATTCTCTATGTCCCCTTTAACTCAAATGGCCAATGGCTATATTCCTCTCAAATTCTGCCCCTGATTTTCTCATTATCTAGCTTGGAATTCTTCCCTATTAGTAAGTAGAGTAGCTAAGACTTCTCAGCAGGTGCACTTGAACCAGTGACCTGAGGAGGGTAATCAGAGGCCAAAGCTGTTATTACACTGGCTGCATCTTCCCTGAAAATAAGCCTGATGCTCATTTGAGAGGAAGCATGGGTCTCTTGACAAGCTGCTCAGGAGCTGAACCTGGTCAGGAGAGTTGTGGGGTGGCTGAATTCATGTTCCCTTCCTGGAATGGGACCACTGTGCTTTGTAAGGAAGGGACATTGAAGTCCTAACACAGGTATTTGTCCTGTTGATGAGGCATTCTTTGAATGTCATCTTTCTTTCTGAGCCACCCCAAGCAAAGTTCCAATTCCTACTTCCCATTCTTCATAATATGTATCAAGATCTGACATGCTGTGTACTTTACTTATCTTCACCATACCATCCTCTTCACCAGACTGTAAGTCAACTGAGAGCTGAATTTCTCTGTTTTAGTCTACTTTGAACATTATTGTATCCCCCAGCTTCTAGAACAGTGCCTGGTACACAGTATATCTCGGAATAAATGGATGAAGTAATACTCTCCCCTGTTGTTATGGGAGACCCTCAAAGACTTTACTTTCTTGGGTAGGTGATTCAGTGGAAAAAAAAACAAATTGTCTCCACTTCCTGCCATTCTCTCAGTGCTTCTTCTGGTTGAACTCCCAGTTTTCTTCCTCTGCAAAAAAAAAAAAAAAGAAAAAACCTTAGGTTTTGTTAAAAATTCAGGTTTCTCCTTCTTCATGAATTTTGTTTATTAATGATTACTATTACATACATTATTTTATTTTTATACGCCAAAAAAGGGAAATGTTATATTGAGTCACTTCAAGATATTCTGTCTTCTCTGAATCTCCATTCTGTCAGGAAAGACATGCACCCTCGTTGGCCTCAGGGTTTCCGTTAACAGGAAATGACAAGTCCACCTCTCTTCAGAGTACTGTTTTCTGGATTAATGTTTCTCTCAGAAGAGAAACACCAGTGTCTAAGAAATTCTCCACATGGGTCAACAAGACTTCCATTTTACCCCTACAGTTAGAGGGACCCAACGTTAGAGGGTGGTGCTGTAAATGACATCCCATGCTCATCTAGCAGTAGGACCTGGTGGTGAGGGCAGTTGTGTTTGTCTTTGGCTAGTTTTTTTTTTTTCTTCACCAGCTCTCATTTTCTCAAAGTCTCTTACCTTCTGAAATTTCAGTCATTCTTTTTTCACTACCCATAGTCTCCTCCCTGGCCACGTTAGATGGAGTGGAAGGAATGAATTACTTTGAATTTGTCTCCAGCCTAAACTCCTTCTTACTTTAAAATCTGTACTTGCAAACAAATGAACTGAGATACTTTTTGAAATACCACCAAAAGGACATGAGCAATAATTGCCACTATCTGTTCATTGGAAGGACTGATGCTGAAGCTGAAACTCTAATACTTTGTCCACTTCACATGAAGAGTTGACTCATTGGAAAAGACCCTGATGCTGGGAGGGTTTGGGGGCAGGAGGAGAAGGGGACGATAGAGGATGAGATGGCTGGATGGCATTGCTGACTCGATGGACATGAGTTTGGGTAAACTCCAGGAGTTAGTGATGGACAGGGAGGCCTGGCGTGCTGCAGTTGGGTCGCAACGATTCGGACATGATTGAGCAACTGAACTGAACTAAACTGATTCAGGACTAGATCAGGGAAAGAAAAAGTGAATCACTCACATTGTTTTATTGCGTCCAGTTTAATTTTTCATGAACATATCATTATCCTCACTTAAGATGTGAAGCTAAGGCTCAGGGGAAAATAGCTTCTTCAAGTCACATGGCTAACTGGCAGAGCCACTAGTGGAAAGCAGACTTTTTTTTTTAACTCTAAAATGTGTATTCTTTCATCCATCTCATGTTCTCTCCACATTCCTTCTTCACATGTGCTTGCCAGTTCTCTTAATATATATTTACATATTTGAGAATTTCTTCACCAGTTAAATACATATCCGAACTCCAAGGACTTGCCAAATCTTGTAGATTATTCCTGCACATTCTTTTTCTTTTCACCTATTTCTTCATCCATTCATGGTAAATAGTACTGTGAAGGAAATAGTATGTTACATATAGGCCACCTCTGACTTTAGAGGCTAATAGAAGGTACATAGTCTGGCATTTGGGGCCCTTCCATGTTTGAATAACTTCTGGTTTCTGCCCCTCTAGTTACACCATCTTGTAATCTTTGACACAGCTAAGAAAATGTAATTCAAAACTCAGCACAGGGGAGGCAGGAGAAAAGAAGTACTAAAGGGGACAGTGAGACTTCAGGGACAACAGATAAGTTCACTATCTTGATTGGGGTCATGGTATGTGTATACATATGTCAAAATTCATCAAAATGTACCCTGTAAATATATGCAGTTCATCATATACCAGTTATACTTTAATAAAGCTATTTTAAAAATAAAACTAAAAATTCAGTTCTTGGGTCAAAATATAATAGGAAAAAGCAAAACTGCAATATACCTTTCTAAAGTTAGTTATGAAAAGCCTACAAGTAAGGAACAAGAACTCTAATTCACCAGTGGAAATGAATTAGAGCCTGGGAAGTGCACCAGGAAAATTTGTCTGATATCTATTCTGTGGCTTATGAGAGTCTCACCTTACGTATAGTCAAGGATATAACTTAGCAGGCCAAGAAGATTAAATGAGTACCTCAGGGAAAGAGGACACCCTTTCTTTCAGTTTGGGGTACTTTAGCTGCAACGTGGAGAAGGCGATGGCACCCCACTCCAGTACTCTTGCCTGAAAAATCCCATGGACGGAGGAGCCTGGTAGGCTGCAGTCCATGGGGTCGCAAAGGGTAGCACACAACTGAGCGACTTCACTTTCACTTTTCACTTTCATGCATTGGAGAAGGAAATGGCAACCCACTCCAGTATTCTTGCCTGGAGAATCCCAGGGACGGGGGAGCCTGTTGGATTGCCGTCTATGGGGTCACACAGAGTCGGACACGACTGAAGCGACTTAGCAGCAGCAGCAGCTGCAACATGGTAGAGTGAAGAACACCTGGGTCATGTCTATTACCACAAAGAACAAATTTTAATCTACCAATGGGGTAAAATATGACTTTATTGTTGCTTTATGATACAACCTTCAATTCATTGAAAGTCTCAGATGGAGTCCTGCAAGTCACTCTACTCAGACTTTCCCAACCATCTCCCCTGCCAAATCCTGGGATTCTGACAGTCTCTAAATGATGTTTCTTTTCATGTGGCCTTTACACAGGATGTCTTCATTTTCAAGTTCTTGGGAGCACAATTTGGAAATATCCAATCCAATCACTCTTCAGCAACAGATTCTTGGTTCCAATCTCAAGCAGCATACTGAATGTGGCCTCTTAGAAAGAGGTTTGTATGGTTGTCATCTGAAACTAAGTTACCTCCAAATTCCTTGATCTTTTAAAACTCATGTTCTCATCTCTTCAGTGCTATACTGCTGCTGCTAAGTCGCTTCAGTCGTGTCCGACTCTGTGCGACCCCATAGACGGAAGCTCACCAGGCTCCTCGGTCCCTGGGATTCTCCAGGCAAGAATACTGGAGTGGGTTGCCATTTCCTTCTCCAATGCATGAAAGTGAAAAGTGAAAGTGAAGTCGCTCAGTCGTCTCCTAGTCAGTCGTGTCCGACTCCTAGCGACCCCATGGACTGGAGCCTACCAGGCCCCTCCGTCCATGGTATTTTCCAGGCAAAAGTACTGGGGTGGGGTGCCATTGCCTTCCCCGCTATACATTTCTTCAATTTTGGTCAGTAGATTTGTTCTTGAGAATCTAATTCAAATTCTGCCTTGGTCTGCTTGTTCTGCTGACTGTATCTGTTGATGAATTTATTTTATTGCTCATTGGAGTAATTTCTAAAATGAGAGACTGGAGAGACCAGATTCGTTTCTACCAGCTTTGTCTTTCACTAATCTCTCCTCCACTTCCCTGAAGGAACTTCATCAAATGACAGTAGCCGAATCAACTGTCAGTGGAAACTCGGAAAATCCACACACACCACTGTAACAGTCGTGAGTACAGAAGTAAGAGCAGCTCTCTCGTAACAGTTGTGAGTACGGAAGTAAGAGCAGCTCTCTCGTAGGTGAGTTCAGTTTAGATCTGAGTAGATGATCTTCTTTTCTTCTTACTAAAAATGCCAGGTCGACGAAGGTGGGATTCGAACCCACGCGTGCAGAGCACAATGGATTAGCAGTCCATCGCCTTAACCACTCGGCCACCTCGTCTTCACGCCTTCGATATTTGGCAAGGTTTTTTTCAAAGTTCGTACTCGGGAACTCACTATTTCAGAGAGAAAGACGGTTAGGAGATGGCTTGGAGACGTCTGAGAGACGTGGAGGTGGCCCGTTTTCACACGAATGGACAAAGAACTGGATTGGAAAAACTGCGACGGGGAAAAAAACCTCAAACTTAGCGCTCACAGGAGACTTGGTAGAAACACATTTGCGTAGACTTTCATTCCTTTTCTCCCGCTGCGGGCAGGGGGCATCTCAGCATCAAGTCCGAGTTTGCTGTCACAGTCTCGCGTCCGGGGAGCCTGGTCCAGCGCCCCAAGGCGCAGCCGAAAAGACGGCAGGAAACAGTGGTTCTCAAAACCAGTCCCCCTGGAGTCGTTGTCAGGGAAGCTGGAGAATGTGGACTCCTAACGCGGGGTTAATAAAATAATTTGGAAAATTAAACGATGAATTTGAATAGGGCTCAGTTTCTATTCAACGTTATTGCCCCTTTTGCAATACTTTAGGGTGAGTTGTGTACAAAAGAATCCTTAATTCCTGGGGTTCTCCTCTTGGTTGTTTCATAGAATAACATGCACATGAATGAACATGAGTATAGACCAACTCTAATTATAATGAATCATAAATGCCTGAGAAAAGATGGTAATACTGAAGAGCCTTGAGCAAATTTTCTAGAGGTGAGAAAAATGAGGGTGTCCCAGACTGAGGAAAGGGTGTGTTCAAAGGTGAGGAATATCTAGAAAACTGTTGGAAATCACTGTGACTGGTGTGCTGAAGCACTTGAGAGGCTAGTCAGGAAAGATCAATAAATCTGAGAATGGAAGCTAGTTGTGAAGATTAAGTAAATCAATCACAGGATGAACAACAGCAAACATGGAAGAAATCCTGTAGGAACAAATTCCTGCTTCATTTTCACACTCGTAGTGTGAATGTTACCTAAAGGTGCACGGGGGAAGGGGGGAGGGTGGGGGGTCTGGCAGCTCACTGCTCAAAAGCCAGGAAACAGGCCAGGTTGGTGGAAAGGAAAGTTTGCTTTATTTCAGATGCTGGCAACTGAGCCTGGAGGTGGTGGACATCTGTCCACAGGCCGACTCCCTGCTCTTCCCCCACCACAAGCAGGGAATGAGAGAGTCCTTGGTGGAGGGGGCTACATGCAGAAACAGCACAGTCATCTCTAACAGTTATCTTGAAATTGGTCATCAGTGGTCTGACCGGCATCATCTTGGTTGTTTTAGGTATAGTTACTCTTCAGTTCCAGGGTGCACTTGTTCCTATTTCTTTGCGGTCAGCTCTCAGAATTGTGGCAGCTCATATCCTGGGTACAGTCTGGTCATCATGTAGTTAACTTCTCCACCTGGTGTTTTGGTATCTATAAGACAGCTCACAGGATATGGCTCAGAATATTATCTATAAACTTTGAGGAAAGGTCCTTAACTGTGCTTAATGACTGCATTGTTATGTCTCCTTTGTTTCAGCATCTGTCACTTCTCTGATTAAACTTATTCTTTGACTAAGTTTTCACAGGCAAAAGGCAGGCAGAAGACATGGGGGGTGGGTATGGGGCAAAGATCATATGGTCCTACTCCATTTCATGAGGACACTACCTTAGGTTGCTCTAACATTTTCTTCAGTGAAAACCATCCTTAACTTGTCCCAGAGAATCAATCTCTCTTCTTGCTTGGAAAAGCCCTTTAAAAAAAAAAAAAAAATTGGGGAGTGGGGGTGGGAGGGAGGGACAAGAGGTAGGGGACATATGTTTACCTATGGCTGATTCATATTGATATATGGCAGAAACCAACACAGTATTGTAAAACAATTATCCTTTGACTAGAAATAAATAAATTTAAGACTTTTTTTGAAAAGTCCTTATATTTTAATGTAGGCTGCATTGTACTGCCTGGATCTTCACCTCAATTTAACCCATATCCCTCCACCTTATTTTTCATACTCAGTCCAATTCATGATTTTGTACCAAGAAAAATTTATTTCCCCTTTCTTCCAACAAGACATTTTCCTTCATGGAGTGCTCTTGCTCTTACCCTTTTACATTTTAACCTGGATAAATTTTTTTATCCACCCTTGGTTCTCAGCTTAAAGCTTATTTTTTTAAAAAGTTAAAATATTTAAAGTTAACCACACGTTTCATAATCTCAAGTACTTCAGAAATATATGTGTGTTAGAAAGTGGTTCTCTTCCCCCTTTGGTGGAGGCAAAGATTTTCAGTCATTTGGCTTTTTGTTTTATCAGCATGTTTCCAAATATCATGCTATGGCAGAGATGGCTAGTTACCATCAGTATTTGTTCTTTCCTTCCAAGAAATGGAAATTTGGTAGCGTTCATAGCCATCCATGAAAAAATTACAGTGCACCACTTTCCCTGATGCGTGGTCATAGGGCCAATTTCTAAACCAGGGCATTAGAGATAAAGCGGATGTAAAGCTTTCAAGTTATGTTCAGAAGAGGAAATAAATACCATTCATTTCTCTCTTCTGACTGTATCTACTTGCTGGAAAAGGCAGCATTATAGGAATGAAGGTGTCATGAAATATAAAGAGATTGGAAACAATAACCCATAGGAAGGAGAGAACCATGAGATAGAAGATTATAACCAATACCCTAGAGCCAAAATATCACTCTGGGATTGATTATACCTGCAGACTGTTACATGAGAGATCATGAGGGCTTCCTGTGTAGCTCAATTGGAAAAAGCAATGTGGGAGACCTGGATTCAATTCATGGGTTGGGAGGATGGAAATGGCAACCCACTTCAGTACTCTTGCCTGGAGGATCCCAGGGACAGAGGGGACTGACAGGCTACAGTTCATGGGATTGCAAGAGTCGGACATGACAACGCTATTTTTCTTTCTTTCTGTTTCCTTTAACGTACAGTTCATTGGGGTCTTTGTCAGAGACAAAATTGTGTTTTAATTAATACAGATGCTTTTATTTCTACTTTTAAATTTTTTTCAGTTTAGTATTTTCTATTGATTACTAACTTATATGCAGAGTACATCATGAGAAATGCTGGACTGGAAGAAACACAAGTTGGAATCAAGATTGCTGGGAGAAATATCAATAACCTCAGATATGCAGATGACACCACCCTTATGGCAGAAAGTGAAGAGGAACTAAAAAGCCTCTTGATGAAAGTGAAAGTGGAGAGTGAAAAGGTTGGCTTAAAGCTCAACATTCAGAAAACGAAGATCATGGCAGCTGGTCCCATCACTACATGGGAAATAGATGGAGAAACAGTGGAAACAGTGTCAGACTTTATTTTTCTGGGCTCCAAAATCACTGCAGATGGTGACTGCAGCCATGAAATTAAAAGACGCTTACTCCTTGGAAGGAAAGTTATGACCAACCTAGATAGCATATTCAAAAGCAGAGACATCACTTTGCCAACAAACGTTCGCCTAGTCAAGGCTATGGTCTTTGCTGTGGTCATGTATGGATGTGAGAGCTGGACTGTGAAGAAGGCTGAGCGCCGAAGAATTTATGCTTTTGAAGTGTGGTGTTGGAGAAGACTCTTGAGAGTCCCTTGAACTGCAAGGAGATCCAACCAGTCCATTCTGAAGGAGATCAGCCCTGGGATTTTTTTGGAAGGAATGATGCTAAAGCTGAAACGCCAGTATTTTGGCCACCTCATACGAAGAGTTGACTCATTGGAGAAGACTCTGATGCTGGGAGGGATTGGGGGCAGGAGGAAAAGGGGACGACAGAGGATAATATGGCTGGATGGCATCACTGACTCGATGGATGTGAGTCTGAGTGACCTCCGGGAGTTGGTAATGGACAGGGAGGCCTGGCGTGCTGCAGTTCATGGGGTCGCAAAGAGTCGGACACGACTGAGCGACTGATCTGATCTGATCTGATTGATTACTTCTTAAATTAAAAAAAGATTCATTTCTCTTTCCTTGCCTTAAATATCACCATATACAGACACCCTTACTATTGATTTTTCTTCTGAATTTACTTATAATATTTATTGAATTAGTATCACTGTTCATATATTATGATTGGAAAATACCATTTACTGGTCTCTCATGATATTTTTGGAGAAGGCAATGGCACCCCACTCCAGTACTCTTGCCTGGAAAATCCCATGGACAGAGGAGCCTGGTAAGCTGTAGTTCATGGGGTCGCTGGAGTCAGACACGACTGAGCGACTTCACTTTCACTTTTCACTTTCATGCATTAGAGAAGGAAATGGCAACCCACTCCAGTGTTCTTGCCTGGAGAATCCCAGGGACGGGAAGCCTGGTTGGCTGCCGTCTATGGGGTCGCACAGAGTCAGACATGACTGAAATGACGCAGCAGCATGATATTTTTGTTTCCTGAACATTACAGTTTTTTCTAAAATTACCACAAATAACTATAAAAGCTTTGACAAAAAAGAAATTGGGTGTTTTCTGTACTAGCTATAAAGTTTTCATCCTGATGTCTTCCTGAGAAAGATTTCATTGAAGATTTTTTAATATTTTGGTGTTGGAGAATATCTTTTATATTTCTCTTATACTTGCTTAAATATTTGGTTGGGTATGGAATGCTAGGAAATAGTTTCTTTCATGATTTTGAAAGAGTTCTCCATTTTCTTCTGGATTTCAGTATTGCTTTTGAGAATTACAAAGTCATTCTAATTACTATGTTTCATTTGTAATTAGTTTTTCTCTCTTTCAAGATGATTTCTTTGTCTTCAATGTACTAAAATATCTTTGTGTGTATCTATTTTCATTCACTGTTCTGGGAGCTCTATTACATCATTAAATTTGAAAAAAATCATCTATGTCAGTTTGAGAAGTTAACTTTACTTTTTTGTTAACTTTCTCACTTATGTGTTCTGTATTCTTTCACTTTACCTTTTTTTCCCTAGAATTTTTATACTTGGATTTTAAACCTCCTGGATATTTCCTTTACTTTTCAAAAAGTATTATTCTCTCCTAGTTACAATCTGTTTATATTTTTTAATAGACTATTTTTAAGGCAGTTCTAGGTGTACAGAAAAATTAATACAAAAGTACAGAGTCCACACATACTTCCTATTGTCCCCCACAGCTTCTCCTATGATTTACATTGTATATTATTTGGTACATTTGTTACAACTGATAAACCAATATTAATACATTATTATTAACGTTCTTCATGTTAGGGTTTACCCTTCACTTTATACATTCTTTGGGTTTGACAAATGTATAATGACATGTACCCATCATTACAGTATTGCACAGGACAGTTATATTTCCCTGTGTTCCATATCTTCATCCATACATCCTCTAGAACTACTGATATTTTTATTGTTTCTATATCTTTACTTTCCCCAGAAAGTCATATAGTTGGAATCACACAGTATGCAGCCTTTTCAAGTTGGCTTCTTTCACTTAGTAATATGTTTTTAAGTTTCCTGCATGTCTTTTTGTGACCTGATAACTTATTTCCTCTTATTACTAATATTCCGTTGTATGGATGTACCACGGTTTGTTTATCCATTAATTTATTGAAGGGCATTTTGGTTGCTTTCAAGTATTTACAATTATGAATAAAGTTGCTTTAAACATTCATGTGCAGATTTTTTGTGGAAGTAGATTTTCAGCTCATTTGGATAAATATGAAGGAGTGCCCTTATATTATTACTCCACATTCTGGAAAATGTTCTTTACATTTTATTTCAACTATTCTATTAAGTTTTTCGTGTCTACTCCCACAATTCCAACTTTGAGACTTCTGTACCTAAGAGTACCTTGTTGAACAGCAGCCTCTTTTAAAACAAGAATAGATGTAATGACATGCCTGAGATTTTTTTTCTCCTCTCTGCATAATATTTTCCTCTATTTTTTTAGTTCACTTTCATCTCTATCTTTCATATTAGACATTCACTTTAGATTTCTAGTGATCTTTGATTGCTAGTCTGCAGATATAATTAGGCCCTAAAAATGATTGAAAATGAGATTATGAGTCTAATTTATTGACTGTGGGCTTCACTTGTAAAGTGATCTACCTGTGCCATCTACTATCAGGCAATATCTTTAACTCATCCTTCTTGGGATAGTAAAATCCCTTGAAAAAGGATCATTAAATCTGCTTAGATGATGTAAAACTGACTTCTTGAATTCTGAGAAAATTCTTAAAGGACAGAAGTTGGAGGAAATCCTTCTCCAAACGTGTACCTTCGTACTTATTGAGTTCCCAAAACTGATCAAGGAAAGACAAAAAATAGCAATGAAAGGTATCAAAAGAGATAATATTTCTGAATACCAAGATGAGCAGGGCCAGGTGAGTCCCTAGGTTGTCAAGAAGCAAGGAAGAAACTGTGGTGGTTTGTGTGTTCACTCTAAGTTTCGACCACATAAGACAGTTATCCTGAGGATATATCTTAATTTAGCTAGCATGAGCAAAGTAACTGGGTTAATACCTTTCCTCTCCATCTTATTTCTTCATCTTCCAAATTGCATTAATCAATTCACCTGAACGTTTTCAACAGTTTCAAACTGAGAGGTTTTCCTGGGGTCAAGGAGAAGGTATGGCAAGTTTCCAGGTTTGGGGTAGGGAAGCCCTCGAACTTCCAAGAGTTAGTGATTTCTCTTCGTGGTTTTTCTCTCCTGGTGGACAAACTGTGGCCGGCAATATTCCCCGGAAATCTACAGGTGGGCTCTGGACATTTGTGCTGTGGGAATTCTACACTTTGTCTTAGGACTCAAGATAATTGCAAATTTAGTTACTTGAGATATTAAATCCCATAGAAACAAAAACTGTTTGTTTGTTTTTTTTATTCCTGGTCCCTCACCGCATCCCTGGGATCCAGCAGAGGCTGACACGTAGTATATTCACTGAATATTCATTCATTGAATGAATAGGTAAATAAACTCTGACCAGGGAGCGCAGCGCCAAGGTGCAACGTAGGAAAAGAAAGAGGCTTACATCCTAACCGTTGATTACAGTGGGAGTGGCAGCGGCAGCAACTAGGAGTGCCTTTTACTTTAGTCAGTGCGATATCTGTAACTGCTGCGAGTGGGAGAATGATCACTCAAGTCGGAGATAGCAGTGGAAATGCAAATCCACATCTCTCCTAGAGGAAGTCAGGTACTGCTGCTACTGCTGCTGCTGCTACTGCTGCAAAGTCGCTTCAGTCGTGTCCGACTCTGTACGACCCCAGAGACGGCAGCCCACCAGGCTTCCCCGTCCCCAGGATTCTCCAGGCAAGAACACTGGAGTGGGTTGCCATTTCCTTCTCCAGTGCATGAAAGTGAAAAGTGAAGGTGAAGTCGCTCAGTCGTGTCCGACTCCTAGCGACCCCATGGACTGCAGCCTACCAGGCTCCTCCGTCTATGGGATTTTCCAGGCAAGAGTACTGGAGTGGGATGCCATTGCCTTCTCAGGCACAGATTGACCGTAATTCACACTTCCCCGCTCCGCCCCACCCAGTCAAGTATGTACACGTACGTACGTAGGCACGTACACACGTAGGCACAAACTAGGTGCCCAAGGCCTTAGTTCTTGACTTTTGGAAAGAGATCCACTGGAGAACAGGAAGTGGGGGGAGGGAGGGCGTCTGCGAACTAGCATCAACACTCCAGATCCCTCCCAATCAAGGGGATCTGGAATTAAGTACCCAGCTGCTCGGAAGACAGTCCCATTGTCAATGCAGTGAAATGCCATCTTTTTGGCAACAATATTAGAGAAAATACTTTTCCTCATTATTTATTGGAATTGTTCGAAAATGAAGTGGGCTCGTCCGGGATTTGAACCCGGGACCTCTCGCACCCGAAGCGAGAATCATACCCCTAGACCAACGAGCCACTTATGTGGTGTGTCTTCCCATGTTTAATATAAGAAGAACTAGAATCAATTTTATTGCCCCCACACGGAATTAAGTATGAGCCCCCTATATTTAAATAACAACTAATATACATTTAGGGGTCTTATGATGACCTTTTAATTTAGGCCCAAGTTCCTAAAGTTTTCATCCTTCCTCCTGTCAGTTATACAGTAACCACTACAAAATGAGTTCCACCTGTATACTAGATTAGTATCTATGACTTAACAGACAAGATTACATCATAAAGGTCACATTAGGAAAGTACTCTGTTTTTGAACCACATTTTTTAAATTGAACTATAACTGACCCACAATATTCTTAGTTTCAGATTTGATTCGTAATTTGTCTAAAAAGTATATATTCCAAATCTCATTATGTATTTCGTGGTGTGACAAATAATTTGAGTAACATTCATATTAGTTTTCTATACTTTACTTTCATAGAGGAAATTGACATTTTCTTTGACAAGTCCCCTGAAAACTTGCTTAGTCATAAGTAAGCATTTTTGTCAGGATATTATTTCAATATGTGGTCCCCTAAAACAGTATTGTACCCCAAGCACAGGTCATTGTTTTTGCATCTGTTTTATGACTTTGAAATCTCTATATTCTGCCAGAACTAAGAACAGAATCCTTCAAAGATTTAACACTTTAGAAAAAGATTCCCAAAGATCTTCTCTCAGTGCAAGCAGCTGTCTTCAAATTCTTTATAGATTGGGATCCCTGCTTTCTGAGTTTCTCATAAGACTTCGCTGGAAAAAAGGCAATGCTGGCAGATGAATGCTTAGTTTGGCTGCCTCTTGTATGTATCTTTAGCTTTAGAAGAAAGTTTTGGCATTTCAGTAAGGATTCAGAAAAAGGAATTTGAAGTGCCAGGTCCTTTGAAAGCTGGTTCATCAACTCAATTAATTTTTAAATAAAGTTTCTTACCAATGTTTTTCTACTTTACCCATAACACCATGTATGCGGAAACTTTTGATCAGCAAATATGGAATATATATTTGAAAGGCATAAAAATTGGGATTTTATACAAAGTACACATTAAAGCCTGGTGTTTTGTGTGTAATCAGAGAGTGCCTGAATTAATCCTCAAAAGGACATGAAATAACTCACATGGCAGTTACAGATTCTTTTATCTTTTAATTCTAAGATACTTTACAGTTTCTGTAGTTCGGTCAAGAGTACACCAACATTTTAAACTGAGGATATAGAATTTGAATCCTAGTCTGCATAGTAGGCACATAGATTACAACTCTGAATTTTTTTCCCACCACTGAAGGTTCCATGAATTCTTTGGGACAGGCAGTGACTACAACAGGATGAAATTACAAGAAAATGGTTTACTTTCCACCCTCACTCTCACTCTGTATTTCTTGATTTTTATTTTGGTTATCCTTTGAGAAATGTACCCAATTTTCTCTTCTCCCCAGCCTACTGTGTTAGGTAACAGCTTCAAAATTGGGTGATAGAAAGTGAGAGGTTAAAAAGGGAAAAATTCAAACCTCCCAGATGCATATTTTAAGGCTTTTTCAGAACTTAAATACTTTAAAATAATGGACTGAGTCATCCTGTTAATGAACCTAACATCACAAAACTGTGTCCTGTATCTTAATTACAAGTCTTAGCCTCTAATTTATGCTGGACAGAATTTTTTCTGAGCAAAATAAAAGTGACTAAATAATCTTCCTTTAGTTACTAGAGGAATCAATATAAAAAGTAGTTTTCTCAGTTTTCCAGTGTGCCAGCAGTTAGCTAGGTAGACATTCCTGCTGATCAACACGAAGAGGCTGAGACTAGCATAGCCAAATGGGTTAGAAATATTTTAATATTTGATAATATGTTATTATTTAATCAGAACAAACCTAAATAGGAGGAAAAAATGGAATCTTCCCAACAAAAGAAAAACAGATCATGAGAATGAGAACACTTTGAGGAGCTCTGATTTCTAGGGTGGAGTGTTTTGGAAACCTGGAGCTCTGAAATTAGAGGACATACTTATGCTGCTTATACAGATGAAAAGCCATGTACCCACTGCTCCAGCCCATGAGAACCAGGAAGAAGATGTCCTGCAGAGACATGATAGTAAGGAAGAGCCACTTAATTATTTGCCTAGAGAGTAGCATACAGCAATAATCAACATATGGTTTATTTCCAGATTTGTTCATACTATTGACTGTTGTAATGTAGTAGAGCAAGTTAGAGCTTATCAGGAAATTAAGGGTCAGAAGAGGAGGAGATAGGGAAGAACTTGCCATGCAGTCAGTGGTTTGAACTTTCTCCATATAGTAGTCCTAGGACTACTGGTGATGATTTGAACCATGCTGAGGAGACAGATGGTGATGGTACAGATGGAAAGACCATGTGCCACTCTCACCAGATGCACCACGGCTTTACAACCACCACCACATGGAGAGTTACTGAAATGAAAAGCTGATGTTATATCTGAGATTCCTTTGGTACAAAGTGTCATTGTGTTAGCAAAAGGCAGGTGAATAAGAATAAGGTCTACAGGTTTTTTTCTCTGTTCCTGTGACAGACACATATACATGGCCACAAACAAAAAGAAGTTCCCTCCAATGCCAGATACAGTAACAGGAAAATTATTCCCTGGATGAGATCACTCCAAATCATCTTCTAATTTCATGGACAGTCCCAGGAAAAACCTTCTGAAAAAAACAAATATATAAGGATGACGTATTTCATGTCTGTGGCTTATTTCTGGTTTACTAAAAAGGAAAAGAACAGCTGGGACACTGAAGGGTAAAAGTACGTGGTTCTGTTTATGCATCCTTTTCAATTCATGCCTTTTCTGTTTGTCACTTTATTTTCTGCTCTCTCAGTTGATTTATAGAAGGTGGTGACTCCAATATCTACATGTCCAGCACATTATTTCTCTCCCACATTACACAATCTACCTGATTCTATGACCATTACCTTCTGAATCTTTCACATGACCACATACACGTGATTTAAACTACCCAGTCTATGATGTTCTTTTATAGCTGCCTGAACAGATTAAGACACAAGCTTAGACTTCCCTTGCATAATAAGGTCTCACTGAACTCATTGAACTGTGATGCCATTGCTTCTTGTTTTTCACCTTCCACTTAAGTGTGAGGCCTGGATATGTAAACTACATGAGTAACTTAGTTCAGTTCAGTTCAGTCGCTCAGTCATGTCAGACTCTTTGTGACCCCATGAACCGCAGCACACCAGGCCTCCTTGTCCATCACCAACTCCCAGAGTCCACCCAAACCCATGTCCATTGAGTCGGTGATGCCATCCAACCATCTCATCCTCTGTTGTCCCCTTCTCCTCCTGCCCTCAATCTTTCCCAGTATCAGGGTCTTTTCCAATGAGTCAGCTCTTTGCATCAGGTAGCCAAAGGATTGGAGTTTCAGCCTCAACATCAGTCCTTCCAATGAACACCCAGGACCAGTCTCCCCTAGGATGGACTGTTTGGATCTCCTTGCAGTCCAAGGGACTCTCAAGAGTCTTCTCCAACACCACAGTTCAAAAGCATCAATTCTTTGGTGCTCAGCTTTCTTTATAGTCAAACTCTCACATCCACACATGACCAGTGGAAAAACCATAGTCTTGACTAGACGGACCTTTGTTGGCAAAGTAATATCTCTGCTTTTTCTAGGTTGGTCGTAACTTTCCTTCCAAAGAGTAAGCGTCTTTTAATTTCATGGCTGCAGTCACCATCTGCAGTGATTTTGGAGCCCGGAAAAATAAAATCAGACACTGTTTCCACTGTTTCCCCATCTATTTGCCATGAAGTGATGGGACTGGATGCCATGATTTTAGTTTTCTGAATGTTGAGCTTTAGCCAATTTTTTCACTCTCCTCTTTCACTTTCATCAAGAGGCTCTTTAGTTCCTCTTCACTTTCTGCCATAAGAGTGGTGTCATCTGCATATCTGAGGTTATTGATATTTTACTCACTGCCTATTATCTAAATCACCAGGCTTTGTGCCTATAAAATAATATTAAATGAACAGTTTATAAGTAAATAATCAAATAAAGCATGGAATTATCATTGTGAAAGTGCATGTTAATGATGCAGAAGAAGTTGGGGGACAATTAGGAGGGACATTTGAGGAGATTCTTTTTCTCTATGAATTTAAAAAGCTGATGACCTGAGAACTCAAGTCAACCCATGTTGAATGATATCTTTATTAGGGACCTCAGTATCTCCTCAAATAAATGGGTGGATTTGAATTTCAAGGTTCCCATTAATGTTATCAGCTCCAATAAGACACATGTGTCATTTTTCAAGAGACACAATAAACTGAAAAATTTACATTTCCTCTTTCTCTGTTTCTGATTAAGTAGTTACTTGACAGGCACCCCACTCTGAGACACCCATAGCAGTTTTCAGAATGAGGATTTTTTCTTTGCTATTTACAAGATGGACTGGGCAGGTGATACTTTTATGTCTACTCTGGTTGCTGGGAGAGATGAGAAGTTACATATATTTCTTAAAAGAACAAACAAAACCTTTGCACAGCTTTTACAGCTAGCATTTAAGGATCAACTGAAGGCAATCTGGGAACATGGTTTACTCCTCCTGAAGTTTTTTGGCACCGCCTTGCTGTACCTTGCTGTATGAGAAGCAGCATAACCCCAAACTTCAGTGAGATATCTGTCCAGGCAGCCTAGTGATGTTCAAGTCTTCACTAGTGAGATTATTTTTCAAATCTGTAATCAAGGAACATGGGTTCAACATCAAGAAGAGAGTTGCCAATGCAGGAGATATAAGAGACCTGAGTTCAGTTACTGGGTCAGAAAGATCCCCTGGCAACCCACTCCAGTATTCTTGCCTGGAGAGTGCCATGGCCAGAGGAGCCTGGCTGGCTATGGTCCAAAGGGTTGCACAGGGCTAGAAACAATTGAAGCAACTGAGCACGCATGCACCCATATCGCTAGCTGATCCAGGGACGTGCGAAGGGGGTCGGGGGGGGCAGGACACGATAGTTATAATTAGAGATAAAAGAAAAAACAGGATAGCTAGAGAAATAGTGAGGGCGGCACTTACTAGGCCGCAGGCTCTAGAAGCCCAGGCATAATTAGTAAGCATGGTGGGTTCCGCGCCCCAGATGGAGACTCAGCAGATTTGAGAGAGAGCGCGACATGGGGAGATCTGTCTTCCAGGAACTGATCCCCATTCTTTATTTTCCCTGGTTTACTTTTATACACTAAGATGTTACAAGGAGTCACGTGGTCCCCCTGACTTTTTCAATAGGTGTCAAGAGGTCTTAGGGGTGTTACATCATCTTCTGGCCAGGGGCCTGCTGACTTTATGACCTTCTCCTTGTGGTAGGGTCAATCACTTATTTCTCCAGGGTGATTATTCTTAAAACAGTCTCCACTAGATAAGTTTACATTCCTATAGGGTGAGGGTGTAGTGGGTTTTAGTCAGGAGATTTACTTAGCCTAAGTCTAACGTGATTAATATCAAAGGTTAATACTTATCTCTTCTATTCATTAATGTGTATAAGGGCAGGGGAAGTGGAGACTTAGCAGCAATTATTGGCTCAACAAATGAAAAACCCTTCACCAATACAATTTCTAATCAGCCCATTATACTTATGCTAATAGTTTTTTGACTTCTCTAAAGAACCTGTTTTTAGAAGGTTAGAGCATCTCGTGCCTCCCACTGTTGGGAGGCTGTGAGTAATCACATGTGGCTGGACAAGCCTGTCAGGTGGGCTAAAGAACCTTCAGAGGAGTTTGTAGGTTAAAACACTCTGTCACACCAGAATTTTATTAACTGAAGCTTTAAGTTAACTCTTTTTTCAGAGAGAGGTAGTGGGGGACAGCCCCCCGTAAAGTCAGAGGTGTAGGTGAGAGCACAAGTAGTAAAGCAGGCAGGCTCTGGTTTTGGGGGTAGATGCTCGAGAACCTCCAAGGGGCTCCTGAGGCTAGACCCACTTGTGTACTATATCCTCATGACCTTTGCCACGGGCGGAGCACTCATTCAAACAGGCTCCCAACAGTCACTAGTAAGCATTTTTCTGGTTTGAGACTTTCAAAATGTTTTAAATTCAGATACTGCCCTGGAGAATCTAGCGGGTCAATTTCCTCATGGACCAGAAAAAAGCAGATGTTTCTGGATAGCAGCTGGGAAATGATCAGCTGTTCTTTCTCTGAGTCTGGCACCTTCCTCTTCCATAAGTGACAAAAAAGCTCAGACTCTTCTCTCTGACAGCCTGTTCCTCACCAGCCCTACCCCAAATAGCCTCCCTTCCAAAGACAAAGGCAGCCCCACCCATAGTTGTTAGGTATACTCACCTTGGTAGCTCTGTGCAGCATCAGATGGTGTTTTGGCAAAACAGCACCAGCCAGCCCCTGTTTATATTTTCCCAAGCCCCAGTATTCAGAGCTTAACTCTCACTGTTGTCAAGATGTCAACGTCCTAAGCTTTGATTTCAACAGGGGTAAAGGGCTCCTTGGAAAAGGAAATGGCAACCCACTCCAGTTCTCTTGTCTGGAAAATTCCATGGATGAGGGAGCCTGGTAGGCTTGAGTCCATGGGGTAGCAAAGAGTTGGACAAGACTAAGCAACTAACACACACACACATACACACACACACACACACACACACACACACACAAAGGGCTCCTTAGCTCTAGAGAACATCTCTCTCCTTTCCCTAATGCTTCATAAGTTGCTGAGCCCAGAAACATTCCAAAATCAATTATAGTAAATGGTTAATAATGAGTAGGAGGCACTGTGAGGATGAGCAGTTGCCCCAGCACATCTTCCCAAGAGATTCAGATTTCCTATTTTTATTATTGGAGAAGGAAATGGCAACCCACTCCAGTATTCTTGTGTAGAGAAGTCCATGGACAGAGGAGCCTGGCTGGCTATAGTCCATAGGGTCGCACAAAGTCAGATACAACTGAAGAGTCTTAGCACTCATGCAGACTCCTGCCATATCTTCCATTCACACCAAAGTTCGGGAACAATTTGGAAGAAACATCTGAGAACCTAAAGTGGCCATCTTAAAAATAATTTAAAACTACCATATTCATTGATAATGAAAAATCATTCAGTGTTGGAAGAAGGATACTGGATCCTTATGATAGACAGTGTCTGCTGCTCCTGCTGCTAAGTCGCTTCAATCGTGTCCGACTCTGTGCGACCCCATAGACGGCAGGCTCCTCCGTCCCTGGGATTCTCCAGGCAAGAATACTGGAGTGGGTTGCCATTTCCTTCTTCAAGACAGTGTCTAGAAGATAACAAAAGAGGTCACTGGTGCTGGTTTAAAAGATCCATAGATTCCCTTTCCCGGCACTGCAGTTGCTTTTTCTCTTCTTCATAAATAGCCAAAGACTGTAAACGTTAAAGTTTTCAATCAAGCTTAATGAAGTTTGTAGATGGTAATCACTGGGAGTGTGGGGGTGAGGGAGGGATCGTGGGGGTGGGGGGAGGGACCGCGGGGGTGGGGGGAGGGACCGCAGGCTCCCGGTGGGATGGGGGGTGGGGGTGGGGGTGGGAGGGGATATGAAGAAGTTGCTACCAAGTTTCAGTTTCCTGATGATTTTTTTAATTTCCCAAAGAGAGGAATTGGGAAAATCAAACCAGGAGACCTATAGGCCAGGTCAGGCAGTAGAGGGGATTATTTGAAGATCTGAGATAAATTGAGTTTGCGGATATTTTAAAATATTACTTCTAATTTTCAATGTGTTTTAAAATTGCCACAACAAAATGCTTTTACTTTTACTTTTTTTTTCCAAAAAGGAAGAGTTTAGAAAAAATATTTTTACTAAATAATGGTAAAGATAATAATTTGAAAAGAGAAGATAATGTAATAGGAATAAAACTATTTGAAATTTGAAGAGGGAAAAACCTCCAATTGTTCTCCTAATTAGATAGACTTGAAACATTTATGCAGACATACCCTATACTTCTTGGGTGCCAAAATCACTGCAGATGGTGACTGCGGCCATGCAATTAAAAGATGCTTGCTTCTTGGAAAAGAAGCTATGACCAACCTAGACAGCATATTAAAAAGCAGAGACATTACCTTACCAACAAAGTGTGTCTAGTCAAAGCTATGGTTTTTCCAGTAGTCATGTATGGATGTGAGAGTTGGACTATAAAGAAAGCTGAGTGCTGAAGAATTGATGCTTTTGAACTGTGCTGTTGGAGAAGACCTTTGAGAGTCTCCTGGAGAGCAAGAAGATCAAACCAGTCAATCCTAAAGAAAATCAGTTCTGAATATTCATTGGAAGGACTGATGATAAAGTTGATGCTCCAATAATTGGGCCACCTGATGCGAAGAGCTGACTCATTGGAAAAGACCTTGATGCTGGGCAAGATTGAAGGCAGGAGGAGAAGGAGACGACAGAGGATGAGATGGTTAGATGGCATCACCAGCTCGATAAATATGAGTTTGAGCAAGCTCCGGGAGTTGGCATGCTGCAGTCCATGGGGTTGCAGAGAGCCAGACACGACTGCGCGACTGAACTGAACTGAACTCTATACTCTAGTGTTGTATAAATATACTAAAATCATTGTGGAACTAGATTGTCCTTTGTAAGGAAGAACCTGGCTTACTCAAGTATGAATGGCACCATCGGAAGAAAATAATAAACAACAAATTTGGAAGCAAAATTGGTTACTGGTTAAAAAGATACATAGAATTCGAAGTGTTAGTTACTCAATTGTGTCTGACTCTTTGAGACCCCACAGCCCAACCCCCGCCCCGACCCCCCCCCCCCCCCCCCCCCCACCCCCGGCTCCTCCATTCGTGGGATTTCCAAGGCAAGAATACTGGAGTGGGTCGTCATTCCCTTCTCCACGGGATCTTCCGGCCCCAGGGATCGAAGGGATTCTTTACCGTCTGAGCCTGTGGCAGGGGCACCGCACTCCAGTACTCTTGCCTGGAAAATCTCATGGACAGAGGAGCCTGGTAGGCTGCAGTCCATGGGGTCGCTAGGATCGGACACGACTGAGCGACTTCACTTTCACTTTTTACTTTCCTGCACTGGACAAGGAAATAGCAACCCAGTCCAGTGGTTTTGCCTGGAGAATCCCAGAGACAGCAGAGCCTGGTAGGCTGCCGTCTATGGGGTCGCACAGAGTCGGACACGACTGAAGCGACTTAGCAGCAGCAGCAGCAGCAGAGTTCAAAACCCTTAGCCAATTAGTTCTCCTAATTATGAACTGGTTGAAAACAGAAGCTCCTTCAAGGAGTCTGATAAATGTCAAGAGAACAATATGTTGGATTGGTTAAAGCTGAGGAATAATCTTCAAAACCTGTTCTAAGCAGTCAGCGCCTTAAATGTAGGAACTTTCAGTTTTAGAGGGGAGGGAAATATGACAGAGTTAATAGAAAATGGAGAGAGAGGTAGCCTTTATCAGGCCAAACTCAGAATACTGAACAAATACTTCAAGAGAGCGTGACCCAACTGGAAATGCTAGGAAGCTTTCAAAAACACACCCGATTGCTCCTATCAAAATTACACACCCGACGAAGGTGGGATTCGAACCCACGCGTGCAAAGCACAATGGATTAGCAGTCCATCGCCTTAACCACTCGGCCACCTCGTCGTCGTATCCCTTGTTTCTTGGTGTGCTTTATTTCAGAGTTATACTTGGGACCCGTCTACCCTAGACAGAATGATGTTTAGGAAGGAGATGGTTTGGAGATGTCTGGGAGACGTACCTTCCACGCGAATGGACAAAGCACCGGATCGCAAAAGCTGCGACGGAGGGGGGCCGGGGCGGGGAACAGGCTTAGCTTTCACAGGAGTCATTAAAAGTGGTGGGGACGTGGTAGAAACACAGTTGCCTGGGCTTTCACTCCCTTTCTGGGGCTGTTTCTGGGGCTGTTTCGTCCCCGCAGGAGGCGCCTCAGTGCCAAGTCCCGACAGGGACTGAACCTGGGCTGAACCAGTTTGCTGTCAGAGGAGCTTGGTCTCGGGTTCGAGCGCGCCGCGGGAAGTCCACCGGGGCAAAGGTTCCCAGAGCCGGGTCCACTGGAGTTGACCTCAGCGGAGCTTGCGAATTTGGACTCCTAATTTGTGGTTAATAGAACAGTCTGGATAATCAGACGATGGATCTGAGTAGCTCAATTTCTATTCAGTGTTATTGACGCTTTTTCAAAAGTTTAGGGTGAAATTGCATAGACAAGAATCATTAGCTTCGCGGTGCTCTTCTCCCAGGTCATCCTCATCAGATCAGATCAGATCAGTCGCTCAGTCGTGTCCGACTCTTTGCCACCCCATGAATCGCAGCACACCAGGCCTCCCTGTCCATCACCAACTCCCAGAGTTCACTCAGACTCACGTCCATAGAGTCAGTGATGCCATCCAGCCATCTCCTCCTCTGTCGTCCCCTTCTCCTCTTGCCCCCAATCCCTCCCAGCATCAGAGTCTTTTCCAATGAGTCAACTCTTCGCATGAGGTGGCCAAAATACTGGAGTTTCAGCTTTAGCATCATTCCTTCCAAAGAAATCCCAGGGCTGATCTCCTTCAGAATGGACTGGTTGGATCTCCTTGCAGTCCAAGAGGCTCTCAGGAGTCTTCTCCAACACCGCAGTTCAAAAGCATCAATTCTTTGGCGCTCAGCCTTCTTCAGAGTCCAGCTCTCACATCCATACATGACCACAGGAAAAAACATAGCCTTGACTAGACGAAACTTGGTTGGCAAAGTAATGTCTCTGCTTTTGAATATGCTATCTAGGTTGGTCATAACTTTCCTTCCAAGGAGTAAGCATCTTTAAATTTCATGGCTGCAATCACCATCTGCAGTGATTTTGGAGCCCAGAAAAATCAAGTCTGACACTGTTTCCACTGTTTCCGCACCTATTTCCCATGAAGTGATGGGACCAGTTGCCATGATCTTCGTTTTCTGAATGTTGAGCTTTAAGCCAACTTTTTCCACTCTCCACTTTCACTTTCATCAAGAGGCTTTTTAGTTCCTCTTCACTTTCTGCCATAAGGGGGTGTCATCTGCATGTCTGAGGTTATTGATATTTCTCCCAGCAATCTTGATTCCAGCTTGTGTTTCTTCCAGTCCAGCGTTTCTCATGATGTACTCTGCATAGAAGTTAAATAAGCAGGGTGACAATATACAGCCTTGACGTACTCCTTTTCCTATTTGGAACCAGTCTGTTGTTTCATGTCCAGTTTGAACTGTTGCTTCCTGACCTGCATACAAATTTCTCAGGAGGCAGATCAGGTGGTCTGGTATTCCCATCTCTTTCAGAATTTTCCACAGTTTATTGTGATCCACACAGTCAAAGGCCTTGGCATAGTCAATAAAGCAGAAATAGATGCTTTTCGGAACTCTCATGCTTTTTCCATGATCCAGCGGATGTTGGCAATTTGATCTCTGGTTCCTCTGCCTTTTCTAAAACCAGCTTGAACATCAGGAAGTTCACGGTTCACATATTGCTGAAGCCTGGCTTGGAGAATTTTGAGTATTACTTTACTAGTGTGTGAGATGAGTGCAATTGTGCAGCAGTTTGAGCATTCTTTGGCATTGCCTTTCTTTGGTATTGGAATGAAAACTGACTTTTTCCAGTCCTGTGGCCACTGCTGAGTTTTCCAAATTTGCTGGCATATTGAGTGCAGCACTTTCAAAGCATCATCTTTCAGGATTTGGAATAGCTCAACTGGAATTGCATCACCTCCACTAGCTTTGTTCATAGTGATGCTTTCTAAGGCCCACTTGACTTCACATTCCAGGATGTCTGGCTCTAGGTCAGTGATCACACCATCATGATTATCTGGGTCGTGAAGATCTTTTTTGTACAGTTCTTCTGTGTATTCTTGCCATCTCTTCTTAATATCTTTTGCTTCTGTTAGGTCCATACCATTTTTGTCCTTTATCGAGCCCATCTTTGCATGAAATGTTCCTTTGGTATCTCTGATTTTCTTGAAGAGATGTCTAGTCTTTCCCATTCTGTTGTTTTCCTCTATTTCTTTGCATTGATCACTGAAGAAGGCTTTCTTATCTCTTCCTGCAAGGAACCACGAATTCTGACCCTCCCCACTCTGCTACCTGAGAGTTTTCTAAGGAGAGTTTGTCCAACTTTCACTAGATTTTCCAGGTGTTCTGGTACTGGAAACAGTAAGAAACTCAACACTAGCGAGAAATAATTCAAAGAAAGAAAGGTGGGGCGGGGGGTGGGGGAGGTAGTTAGTGTTCAGCTTCATCCACTTCCTTGTTTCATAAGAATAAACACAGCAGACAGATGAACGAATAAGAACAGAAGTAAGTCTGACTACTCAGATTGATCATAAGTGCCTGCGAAAAGAAGGTAGTATTAAAGGTGAGTCTTGACCAGCAAGTTTTCTAGTGGGCGCAGAGAATGCGGTTGTTGCAGGCTGAGACGAAAGGGCCTGAGCAAAGGCAAGGAGGTCTGCAAAGTAATCATATGACTCATCCTGTTGTCAATTCTGATAGCAAAGGATAAAGGAGTTATATTCTTTTCACAAGAAAGGACAGTATAATTAACAACAACAACAAAAAACGTCAAAAATACATAGTGCTTTCTCAGGAAGTAGTGGTGAATCATTGGGAAAAAAATACACTAACTCACGTATTTGAAATTATTAAAGAGGAATTTGAAACTCAAAACACTGAAAACATATACTTAAACAGATTTATTAGATAGAGCAGAAGAGACAATTAGAAAACTGAAAGTAAGATTTGAGGGAACTATGTAAAATACTATGTAAAATACACTGATACAAATAGTTGGAAATTAGGGAAGAGGGATAAGAAAAATTAAGGTTAGGAGAGAAGTTCTACCATATATCTAATTAAAGTCCCAGAAGAAATTATTAAGAGAATAGGAAAGAGTTAAGTGTCTCAAGTATGCCTGGCACATGCTTTAACAATTATCAACATGTTGTCAACTTGGTTTTCCATATTATTGCAAAGTTAATCTCAGGCAGTGTATTATTTTGTATATCCTTTCATTTGTTCAATAAGAATACTTACTAGAATATTTACTAGTGTTCATTTCAAAATTTCTAGAGTATAATTTGTTGAATAAATCATTTTCAATCAGCCAATTCTGCTGCTGTTTTCAGGAACAACAGTGGGGAGAGGACAACAGTTTTTGTTTGTTTATAATGCTATTACCTATGTTTCTATTTATTTTCTATTGTCATTAAAATTCTGCAAAATAAGAATGATTCTAGATTTAGGTATTTAAAATAAGATGTTTGGTGCTTAAAACAAGACGCAAAATTATTCTCAGTGAATTTCTACAAAAGCACGTCTTGAGTAGTATAAGCTTGCAAGTTCAAGACTACTACCTTCCTAATAGTCTGCTCTTCTCCAGCATTTAAACATCAAGATTCAGTCTATAATTGCTCCCCATCACTTTCACTTTCATCACTTTCACTTCTTCCCTCTTTAGGTATCTGATTCTAGTCTTCTCACGGTGATTTAGCTCTCAAATATCTCGAACTGAGTTATCTCACTCTCTGGTCATGCTCCCTGGATGTTAGAGGTCTTCTGCTTAAGTAACCAGCGTGCCTGCTCCAGCCCTCTGTCTACCCAGACATCAAGGACCATAAACCCAGATCCTGAGCATACTATAAAGCCTGCATAAAAATTTTAACAACTATCAACCACCTACCCCCTGGTGACAGACCTCTACCCTCTCTCACCAGCCTCCTCTGCCCTCTTCCAGTCACACTTTGGCTGCATTCTCTATTTGGTAGCAATGTATTTGAGGAAAATCCAAGTATCTTCTTTGGGGAAAATATGTGAGAGTAGTTCATATTTTTTCACAAGCCATATGTAGAAAAGCCTGGACTGTGAGGCTGTGCTTGAGCGTTGCTTTTCTTTATACCTGCAGAAGTTTCTAAACTGTTCTATTCAGTGATGGACTGGCTCTCATTACAAAAGAGAACCACAGAGCAATCAGAGAGACCTGAATAATGAACTCAGTTGTCCTGCACAGGGCCTCTTCTTCCTCTGCGGAGAGGTCCAGGAAGTTTAAGTACCACAAAGCTAGACCTTTTCTAGAGTAACCTTTCAGGTCTAGCTGTTTTTCACTTTCCTTTGTTTGGTGGTTCAGAATGCCTGCCCAAGGCTGCTTATAAACTGTCTCAATTCCATTCCATACAATTTGGCCTTGGTGAGCATATAGTCACCAATGGATCCTGAAGGGTCTTAAAAAAAATTGGATATAGAGATGAAATTGACAACTGCTGTCATTGGCTGAAGACAGAATTGGCTCAAATGTCAGAACACTAGCTTTGCCAGAGAAAGGGGTAGTGGGATCAATGCCTGCCTTCTCCAGTTTTGGGTAAACCACTTATGAGGCAGATTCAAAGCCAGGAATACCTGGGTATCTAAAGGGAAGTATTTAAAATGTTCTTTTTTTTTTTTCTGTTAGGTTGCTTACCATTCTACAGCACTCAAGACAGGGGCACAGTGGGGAGAACAAATTCAGAGCAACTGATGACATTTAATGAGGAAAACAAGAAGGCTGTGGAAAAAAATTCCTTGTGGAATTTATTTTCTTCTCTGTAATCATAAAAGCTTTTAAGGACTAGAACTGAAACCTAAGTGGAGTCTTGATAGAATCATATAAACTTTAAGCTGATATTTATTTTTCATTATTTTCTGACTATATTATGCTCTGACTACATTTTTCTTTTTATTCAAAAAAATGCATTTAAAAATATATATTAGTAGATTTACTTTGTTTTCTATGTGCTATGGTCTGAATATTTGTGTCCCTCTAAAATTCATATGTTGAAAATGCAATGATCAGGGAGATGGTATTAGGTGGCAGGGGCTTTGGGAGATGATTAGCTAATGAGGGCGATGTCTTCATTTAAAAAAAACAACCCAGAATACAACTGATTCATCTTGCTGGTTCACCTCTGGGAAGTTATTTTCAGTTCAATTCAGTTCAATTGCTCAGTCATGTCCGACTCTTTGTGACCCCATAGACTGCAGCATGCCAGGCTTCCGTATCTATCACCAACTACTGGAGCTTTCTCAAACTCATGTCCAATGAGTCAGTGATGCCATCCAACCATCTCATCCTCTGTCATCCCCTTCTCCTACCTTCAGTCTTTCCCAGCATCAGGGTCTTTTCCAGTGAGTCAGTTCTTCGAATCGGTGGCTAAAGTATTGGAGTTTCAGCTTTAGCATCAGTCATTCCAATGAACATTCAGGACTGATTTCCTTTAGGATGGACTGGTTTGATCTCCTTGCTGTCCAAGGGACTCTCAAGAGTCTTCTCCTGCACCACAGTTCAAAAGGATCAATTCTTCAGCACTCAGCTTTCTTTATAGTCCAACTCTCACATCCATACATGACTACTGGAAAAACCACAGCTTTGACTAGACGGGTCTTTGTTGGCAAAGTAATGTCTCTGCTTTTTAATATGCTGTCTAGGTTGGTCTTAACTTTTCTTCCAAGGAACAAGTGTCTTTTAATTTCATGGCTGCAGTCACCATCTGCACTAATTTTGGAGCCCAAGAAAATAAAGTCTGTCACTGTTTCCATTGTTTCTCCATCTATTTGCCATGAAGTGATGGGACCAGATGCCATGATCTTAGTTTTCTGAGTGTTGAGCTTTAAGCCAACTTTTTCACTCCCCTTTACACTTTCATCAAGAGGTTCTTTAGTTCTTCTTCACTTTTTGCCATAAGGGTGGTGCGTCTGTATATCTGAGGTTATTGATATTTCTCCCAGCAATCTTGATTCCAGCTTGTGCTTCATCCAGCCCAGCATTTCACATGATGTACTCTGCATATAAGTTAAATAAGCAAGGTGACAATATATAGTCTTGACGGACTCCTTTCCCAATTTGGAACCAGTCTGTTATTCCATGTCCAGTTCTAAATGTTGCTTCTTGAACATTTAGGTGAGGTGGTCTGGTATTCCCATCTCTTTAAGAATTTTCCACAGTTTGTTGTGATCCACACAGTCAAAGGCTTTGGTGTAGTCGATAACACAGAAGTAGATGTTTTTCTGGAACTCTTTTGCTGACCCAACGGATGTTGACAATTTGATCTCTGGTTCCTCTGCCTTTTCTAAATCCAGCTTGAATATCTGGAAGTTCTTGGTTCACGTCCTGTTGAAGCCTGGCTTGGAAATTTTTGAGCATCGCTTTGCTAACATGTGAGATGAGTGCAACTCTGCGGTAATTTGAGCATTCTTTGGCATTGCCTTTCTTTGGGATTGGAATGAAAACTGACATTTTCCAATCCTGTGGCCACTGCTGAGTTTTCCAAATTTGCTCGCATATTGAGTGCAGCACTTTCACAGCATCATCTTGTAGGATTTGAAATAGCTCAACTGGAATTTCATCACCTCTGCTAGCTTTATGCAAAAATGATGCTTCCTAATGCTCACTTGACTTCGCATTCCAGGCTGTCTGGCTCTAGGTTAGTTATCACACGTTAGTTAGCGATTTCTAAATACCCGCTAGAGGATATCTGAAGAATGAGGGTTACAAGACCAAAGGTGGGGGCGAATGTTCTTTATTAGAAATCAGCTTACAAGACAAGGGGGTTTTCCTTGTGGCAATCCGCCTGCAATGCGGGAGACCTGGGTTCGATCCCTGGGTTGGGAAGACCCCCCTGGAGAAGGGAAAGACTCCCCACTCGAGTCTCTGGCCTAGAGAATTCCATGGACTACAGTCCTTGGTGTCGCAGAGTCGGACACGACTGAATGACTTTCACTTTACAAGACAAGGTGGGGATAAAGAATTACAGAAACTAGCCCACTGCAGCACAACAAAGTCGTTGCTTGGTTCTAACAGTGCTAAGGGACAGGTAAGAATAAACTCTATAGGACAAACTCAAACACACCAAAGATGGTGTAGTAGGAAAAGAGAGCGGAAAGGCGTCTCAGAGATGTTGGCAAAACGATGCTCCAGGTGAGGATCGAACTCACAACCTCGGCATCACTCGCACACATACTGCTGTATAAGTACCGCGCGCTAACCGATTGCGCCACTGGAGCTCTTGCGTCTCGCTTCCGGTCACTCATTACACGGCCTATGCACCCCAGTTTCTGCATCTCCGCCACCACAGTTTCTGGGTCCTGCAACTGCATCCTGAGCACAAAGACAAAAGTTCAGCTGCAGACCCCACCCAGCCACCAACCCTGAAGGGCAGAGGGTGCTCTGCTAGCGGAAACGAGGGTGGATACTTTGAACACAACTGCGAAAAGTGCAGACACTCCGGAGACTGACTGCCTCGAGCATTCCGAGGAGGACATTGGGGGGGTGCTGACTGGGCTGGCGAGTCTTCTGCTGCTGCGTGGATCCCAGATTCCTTCCTTTTGCCTCTCTCCGGGATGCTTTTCCTTCGGGCGTCAGAAGAAGTTTTCCTGTCTGAGCCTGGGGAGGGGGTGAAAGTGGGAGGACCACGAAGCCGTTGCAGGCTATCTCAAAGTGTGTGAGCATTCAGAATTCCTGTGGGCTTCCAGGGCACGTTTACTTAGTTCTCTTTAGTTAGGTGGCAATCTTCTTTCACGAGTTGGAAGACAGTTTATCCCCAAGGTATACTCTTGTTGAAAGTCTTTGACTTTTAAAAAAATGCAATATTTGGATAACTGAAGAATACAGTATTTGACTCTAAAACGTGTTTGTACCATCAGCCAGCTGTGACCCAGTTGACTTTTAAATGTTATAATCCAAGTATATAGTTTCAAGCAATGATAACTCATTCTAGCCTGTGTGCTGCTAGATTTTAAATTTTGGCAAGAATACAAACCACTTGGTACGTAAATTTTTATACTGTCCTGCATTGGAGAAGGCAATGGCAACCCACTCCAGTACTCTTGCCTGGAAAATCCCATGGACTGAGGAACTGGCAGGCTGCAGTCCGTGGGGTCGCTTAGAGTGAGACACGACTGAGCGACTTCACTTTCACTTTTCACTGTCATGCATTGGAGAAGGAAATGGCAACCCACTCCAGTGTTCTTGCCTGGAGAATCCCAGGGACGGGGGAGCCTGGTGGGCTGCCGTCTGTGGGGTCTCACAGAGTTGGACACGACTGACGTGACTTAGCAAGATTCTTTAAAGCTGTCTCATTTTACTTTTTAAAGTTAGTTTTCTTAATAAGCTAATAGGGATCTCCATGGAGCAATACTTAATATCAAATTTTAGTATGATGTTTAAAGATGGAGCCAAGGATTCAATTTCCAATAGTAACCATGATGATGGTTTGAAGTAGAATTTATATAGGACTTTTTTTTTTTTTTAAAGTACTTTTACATTTACTTTCTCAATCTAGTTATATAGCAATCCTACAGAGGTAGATTTTTTATTGAAGTAATATATAAATGATATTCTCTAATCATTTACTGTGATTAAAAAAAGAGTAAGTATAAATGAACAAAACAGTCAATTTCTTGTGGAGTTTATATGTAAGAAACCCAGAAAAGTCATACAATTTTAAAATTGTATTAGTGAATACACTTGAATATAATAGAGAGCAGACAGCATTTTCACTCATGTGAGCAGATTGTTTACTAAAGAAAAAGAAATTATCTTCTAGCCCTATAGGTGACTGAGATGTCAAATTTCTATTTGTAAACTTATGGAAATTTTCAAACATAATGAAGTTGACATAAGTAGGTAATGAACTCACATATAATTGATTTTACAATCACCAACATTTTACTAATCTTGTTCCCTCTATGTTTTCACTACTATTTTTGTTGCGGGGGGGGGGGGGTGGGGGGGGGGGGGGTGGGGTCAGGGGTAGGTGATTGAAGGTGGGAGTGGAAATATTTTAAAGTAAAACCTATATCATCTCACCTTAACTTCTTCAGTCTATATGTCTTAGAGATAAGAATTCTTTTTATTGTATTCCACTTTTCCTTTTTTTAATGTACATGCAATATCTTTATCACATTCATCAAATTTGGCAGTAATCTTTTACTAAAAGAAGTGACTTGGCCAAAAAGTAAGTGGCAAAACTAAGATTTGAATCCAGATTCTCTGCCCTTGGGGCTTCCCAGTTGACTAAGATGGTAAACAATCTGCCTGTAATGTGGGAGACTTGGGTTTGATCCCATATTACCCACTCCAGTATTCTTGCTGGGGAATTCCATGGATAGAAAAGCCTGGTGGACTATAGTTAATGGTGTCAGGAAGAGTTGAATATAACTAAGTGATTATACTTTTCTCTGGCTCTAGCTTCTGGTACTTGATTTCTTTTCCAAGCCATTTTAAACAAAGAGCTGTCTTATTTAAGGGAGTGTGTGCCTTCAAGTGAATGTGGAATAATTAACAATTTTTAAAAAATATTTAGACCGAAAGGTTGTCTATAAGGGAGAGAGTAAATGACAACTGTTTAGAGTAAACAATTTGCTTGCTAAATATATTTATAGTTTCCCTTTATTCCTTTTCTGATATTAACAGAAATCTGTTTACCCATCTACTTTGTTTTCTGGAATCAGTTTAAAGCTCATGATAAAATATGGCACTCTTCTCAATTGGGCCTTCTACCAACATTGAGACTTAAAGATATTGTCTTGCAATAACTAGTTTTCCTAGGTCTCAGTGCTGGATTTCCATGTGCATATGATTGTCTAACACAAGCTGGAATCAAGATTGCCAGGAGAAATATCAATAACCTCAGATATGCAGATGAAACCACCCTTATGGCAGAAAGCGAAGAGGACCTAAAAAGCCTCTTGATAAAAGTGAAAGTGGAGAGTGAAAAAGTTGGCTTAAAGCTCAACATTCAGAAAACAAAGATCACAGCATCTGGTCCCATCACTTCATGGGAAATAGATGCGGAAACAGTGGAAACAGTGTCAGACTTGATTTTTCTGGGCTCCAAAATCACTGCAGATGATGACTGCAGCCATGAAATTAAAAGATGCTTACTCCTTGGAAGGAAAGTTATGACCAACCTAGATAGCATATTCAAAAGCAGAGACATTACTTTGCCAACAAAGGTCTGTCTAGTCAAGGCTATGTTCTTTCCTGTGGTCATGTATGGATGTGAGAGCTGGACTGTGAAGAAGACTGAGTGCCCAAGAATTGATGGTGTTGGAGAAGACTCCTGAGAGTCTCTTGGACTGCAAGGAGATCCAACCAGTCCATTCTGAAGGAGATCAGCCCTGGGATTTCTTTGGAAGGAATGATGCTAAAGCTGAAACTCCAGTACTTTGGCCACCTCATGCGAAGAGTTGACTCATTGGAAAAGACTCTGATGCTGGGAGGGATTGGGGGCAAGAGGAGAAGGGGACGACAGAGGATGAGATGGCTGGATGGCATCACTGACTCGATGGACTTGAGTCTGAGTGAACTCCAGGAGTTGGTGATGGACAGGGAGGCCTGGTGTGCTGCGATTCATGGGGTGGCAAAGAATCGGCCACGACTGAGCGACTGTTCTGATCTGATCTGACGATTGTCTAAAGCAATCTTCACTTTGTTTCCTCTGATTTCACGAATAATCCTTCTTTTTTCAATCAATAGCATTATCATGCTGCTGCTGCTGCTGCTAAGTCATTTCAGTCGTGTTCAACTCCATGTGACCCCATAGACCGCAGCCCACCAGGCTCCCCCATCCCTGGGATTCTCCAGGCAAGAACACTGGAGTGGGTTGCCATTTCCTTCTCCAATGCATGAAAGTGAAAAGTGAAAGTGAAGTTGCTCAGTCATGTTCGACCCTCAGCGACCCCATGGACTGCAGCCTACCAGGCTCCTCGGTCCGTGGGATTTTCCAGGCAGAAGTACTGGAGTGGGGTGCCATTGCCTTCTCCGATTATCATGCTATCTTCTTTTAATAATTCTACTGATTGACACATAAACCTATAATTCTAAGCTGGAAATATATTACTGTTGCACACTCTAACATCTTAGTTTATTCTAGAAATATATAGTGCACACAACAAAAATTCAACTGAGAGAAAATGACAGATGTACCAACCCCCTGTCCTAAAGATGATCCTTTTGTTCCTAGTCATTCATTCAACAATTATTTACTTAACACCTGCCTTGTGGCAGAATCCATAAGTGAATGCTATGCTATGCTATGCTAAGTCACTTCAGTCGTGTCCGACTCTGTGCGACCCCATAGACGGCAGCCCACCAGGCTTCCCCGTCCCTGGGATTCTCCAGGCAAGAACACCGGAGTGGGCTGCCATCTCCTTCTCCAATGCATGAAAGTGTGAAAAGTGAAAGGGAAGTTGCCCAGTCATGTTGGACTCCTAGCGACCCCATGAACTGCAGCCCACCAGGCTCCTCCATCCGTGGGATTCTCCAGGCAAGAGTACTGGAGTGGGGTGCCATTGCCTTCTCCCCATAAGTGAATAGAATAGACAAAATCTCTGCCTTCCCAGAGCTTACATTTAAGAAAATTTTAAACAAAGGTTCTTAGCAGCCCTCGGTTTGGTCTCACTTCCATTTATCCATTTATTTGTTGACTCATTTATCAAAAAACACACAGAGTGTCCATCATTGCCAAGTGGTATGCTAGACAACAAGGTTGAGATTAGAAAGTATGTCATGTCTTAATATCATCCAAGTGAAGGAATTGAAGAGTGTAGTGTGAACCACTGTACCCTTAACACAAAACTGGTTTCCACTTACATCTTTCAGTTATTTCCCTGATTATCCTGTTTTCTATCAGACATTCTTTAATCTTGTGCAGAGATACAGTATTCCTGCCAACTCCATATTAGAAGTCAGAACTAAGGGCACAAGCCATAACTTCTGAGGCACGTGTGTACTAAAGAAAACAAAGACATTGCTGGGTGGAGAGGGTGGGAAATGACATATTTTTTTAAGAAACAGGGGCCAGCAGGATAGGATCTCACATTTCTGTTGGGATGTAGAGTTCACATACTTATGATGTCACTAAATATTTCTCCAATGAGGAGACAGAAAGGGACCACAAGGTTCCACTCTTGAAGAGAAGGCTAGGATGGGCCTCAGTGTTAAAAAGTACTATAGAAACAAAATGTAATCAAAAGATGAAAACTGAAACAGAAATATTAAAAGAAGAAATAAAAGAAAAGGTAACCTCAGACCTTTAACAGTAAGAGAAGAGGGGAAAGGGGCTGTGATTTGAGGGGAGTGATGATGGAGGGCAATGTTGAGACTGCAGAGCATAGGAAAATTTTTACTTCTCTTGACATGACTAGGGGATGTATTTGGTGTGCACTTTTTTTTTTCCTTTCTGTTAACAGATATTCACTGAGATCCTGCTACATGTAAAGCACTATGCTAAATGTAATGGAAAATTAAGAATTCAGGGCTATTGTTCTCCAGGGACTTCTAGTGTAGGTGGTGAGACACAATACCCAGACACCCAGGAAAAGCATAGTAACAAAACAGAGTTGTGGATGGTTGTGTCCAAGTGGTTTAGACATGATATATAGAAAAAAGGAGAAAGATCTCAGTTCTTGCTGCATATGGTCAGTCTGTGACCTGGGGAGGATTTGGTTAAGAGATGAGTAGGGGAATTCTGCAAGCCTGAGTATGAAAGGCAAGGAGGTTGGACTTATATGGGCTTGTATGGGTGTTTCAGAATGGAGAGAAATCCCAAAGTAACTGAAGGCATCTGACTCATTTGCTTCCCCCTGCCCTTTTTTTCAGTCAACACCCTTTTGTGTGAAATGTGGGATAGTTAAACCATACCGAGTTCTTATCCTCATCTGCAGTTTCACTGGTTCTGCCCTTCTGTGGTGGGCCTTCAACCTCTCAACCTGGGTGAAGATAGAAAACTCAAACCAATCCCTATTCAGTGCCCTCTTTGCAATATGCAGTGGTGAAATCAAATGTTGGGTTCTACCATCAAAATCAAGTAAGTTCTGGCCTTGAAAGGGAGGGCCCTGCTTCAACCTTGTCCCTTCCCAGAAGTTTCAACCTCCTTTTTCTGCCCCAGCATACCTGAAGGAAGCAATTATAAGCCCACCAGTAACAGTGGCTCATTTCAGAATGAGCCACGGGACCAGGCCTCTCAAGGGATACCAGCCCAGCTAGAATCACTATTTTAGATCTTTTGGCACCTTACTTCTCCCTCCATCCCTAAGCTTCCCACTAATTGCCATTGATTCTTACCTTAAAGTCTCTGCACTGCTTCTTTAGTATTCTGGGGATTCAGACCCAGAAGGAAGGGGGCCCTAGAGGGAGCTCCTGGCCTTTCTCCCCTCTCCCTCCCTAATTCAGACTACTACATAATTGGTCAAATTTTCATGATCAGCGCCCTTCTTCTCTCCTTCTTCCTGAGCTTTATACTCCTGGCCTTCCCGCATTCCCTTCCTGATACCCGGAAACAGTACTTCATCTTCACAACCACGTTCTTCATTATAGGTAAGGGATGAAACGTAGAGGATTCCTTCAGTCATTCTGGTTCTGGGCTGGGGTGGTAGTCCATTGGGCATAACCTCTTAGAAACTGTTGAGGGATTGTTAAGGGCAAAGGTAATACAATGATAACAAGTGGAATGACAATAAAAGGAAAGAAATATAGTGTGGGGAGTTAAAACAACAACTTAAGTCTTGGAAATTAGTCCTAAGGCCATAGATTAAACTAACAAGATGGATTGTTGTTCCCCCCCGCCCCTTCCTTTTTTTCCTGCATAACAGGTAGCTGTGTGTTCCTTGCACTACTACTGCATTATCTGTATATTTTGAAAACAACTAAAATGTATAAGGATGTGAAAATCACCTTTCTCTACCCTTCTTTCCTCCTTATATTCAGCACCATACTGTTTTTCTTATCTGGTGAGTGTTCTTAAGGCTTAGGAATTTTGTGGGGATAGGTACTGAATTCAGAACAATTATATTTATGGTGTCTCAAGTCTCAAGTATTTCACTTGAGTACTGCTAATTTTCAGACATGGATTTGGTGCAATGATATCTCATTTGCTCATTGCAGCTCCTCCTACTCTACAGTGTTAGAATGTTGCCTTTATAGAAGACACAGAATCCATTTCTTCTATATATACTGTAAGAACCATGTCTTGGAGATTGAGAGAGAACTTATAAGAAAGATTGTAGTAAAGGGTGGGTGGGGTGAAGATTAGTATTGACAGATTGATACTTAAGGTCATAAACCATACTGTCATTTGTTAATCCTATTTAAAAACTAAATTTCATAGTAAATATCAAGTTATAGTCATTTTCATCTTCAATATGATCACTCTTTCCTCAGGAATTCTCTGCTTGTGCAGCACCCATCATTGTTGGCTTCAATGTGTCCTAGTGCAACCAATCCAAGTGAAACCCATGCAAATATCAGTGGACAGTGCGAACTCAGTCACAGAAAGGATACCGGGTAGAGATGGCTAGCCTAACGTCAGTGATGGTGAGAAGGCTAATTTCTGAAGAAAAATCATGTCCACCCTGTAATTCAAGACTTCACAGCTATGCACACACTCTTGTTTAATTACTAAGGCTAGAAAGAATTGACTTGTTACTAATCATTATTCAGATATGGATTAGGATTCCAGGAACTCAGATCTTTCACTATAGAGAAGACACAGTTGGGATGTGGGGATGGCTGAGTGTGTTTGGCTCTGGGGACTTGAAGTGAAAAAACTTTGCCTCACTTTGAAGATTCCCTAGGCACCCACTTCCCAACCCTCTCACTGGTATTCCAGGTCTCCTGGAAACAAATGTTTTTTTTTTTTTTTTTTTTTAAACAGTAACAAAACTCTTTCTCTTGTGAAGCCTTAGTTTTGATTAAAAAAAAAAAAAATTATCCCTGAGGAATTTTATGAGTGGAATCTTGTAACTACTGTATTGTTCAGGCCTTTTGTATTGTTCAGACCTATATATTGTTGCATGTAACAAAACCTTATCCAAACTACCTCAACAACAACATAAAATGAATATATTGGAAAAGATGCAGAGGTGGCTCATAGACTCACAGAAAGTTCTGATATAATTACGTTTACATGAGAGATGTTGGGACGGGAATTGGAACTCATTTCCTTCAAGATACTTTTCCCCCCACTATTTACTAAAGGTTAAAGGAATTTCCTGATCCATAAATACTAAAGTCCACAGATCCACTATCCTAAATTCCATTTGTTCATCACTTTCAATGAATCATCAAAGCCTGTCACTTCCACCTCAACCAAACCTCCGTTCCCCTCTCTGAGCCCTCCTCACACCTAGTTATCTGGACCAGCCTTTGTTATTCCTGCCCAGACCATGGTGTCTGTACACGTGGCCTCTCCCTGCACTTCTGTCTACCTCTACGAATACTGCCCAATTTGATCTTCCTCAAACACAGAGCTGAGAATGTTCTCCTTGAAGACCTATTTCGCCTTCTTCTGTCTTCAGGATAAATTTCTTATCTTGATTATCTTGATAAATAAAGGTATTTACAAATTGGCACCAACCTGTCTTTTGAAACATTTTAATTTTTTTATTGTGATGCATCTCATACATGTCACATAAGCAAAAAATATCAAAATATGTACAGTTGGAAGAATAAGAAATGAACCACCATAGCTAGAAAAAAATAATGTTGCCTCTATATTAGAAGCCTCTAGTGCGCTCAAACAAGCTGTCTTTACAGCCACTTTTCCTGCTCCTCCAGTTCCTCTTCCCTATGCCAGTTAAAACTGTAGTTCTACCTCAAGAAACTGCTTTCCTCAAACAGACCTTTTATAACTTCTCTTCATACAAATACTGAATACTCTGGCTTTTTATTTCCTCCTTCTTTACAAGGTCAAATTTGTTTCTCCTTCAAAATTAAAGTCAAATGTGATAGCAAGAAAAACTTCTCCTGATTTCCCCTCCAGAGTTAATTGCTGTACTTCCATTCTGCTGGGAAGTCCCTGGTGGCTCAGTAAAGAAACTGCCTGAGATACAGGAGACCCAGTTTCCAGCCCTGAATTGGGAAGATCCCTTTGAGGAGGAAATGGCAACCCACTCCAGTGTTCTTGCCTGGAGAATCCCATGGACAGAGGAGCCTGGTGGGCAACAGTGCATAGGATGACAAAGAGTCGGACACAACTGCCTGATTAACACTTTCAGGCTGCTGGCACATTTTTTTATTTCTGGAGCAGCACTTCTCCTGCTGTAATTATAAATTTAGATTTGTCTCTCTGACTTGATGTTAGTTCTTTGAGGAATTCAGATTAATCTTTACCTTTGAATCCTCCAGTTTCATAGTCTGCTTTGTAAATGAATATTCAGTAAATGCTTCTGGAGTTATTAAGATTAAGCTTTAGAATATTGGGAACAGTTGGAAATTACTATTAAGCATGGTTTTTATCGACAGCCTAAATAATTGCCAGGACTTGACCTGCTTTATGTAATGTAATCTCACCACAAACCTGCAAAGTAACTATCATCTCCATTTTGTAGATAAACTAATGGGGTGACTGAAAAGTGAAAATAAGTGATCACATATTCTAGTAAAGGGTAGAGTCTTTCTCTAAAGCTTGCTCTCATTTTTCCATATCAAGTTTCTTCTACATGAACAGTGATAAGAATAGAAAATAAATAAGAACCTGCTGTGTAGCATAGGGGATTCTACTCAGTAGTCTGTAATGGACTATATGGGAAAAGCATCTTTTAAAAAAAAAAGTAGATTTTTAAACATATATAACATTCATTTTGCTGTATGCCCAAAACAAACACAACATTGTAAATCAATGATATTCCAATAAATATTAAAAAGAAAAAACTTTAAACATACAAAAAAACTGTAAATTTTAAGACAGAAAGTGTTCAACTATGCTGAGCTGCAGTCCATGGGGTCGCTGAGGGTCGGACATGACTGAGCGACTTCACTTTCACTTTTCCCTTTCATGCATTGGAGAAGGAAATGGCAACCCACTCCAGTGTTCTTGCCTGGAGAATCCCAGGGACAGGGGAGCCTGGTGGGCTGCCATCTGTGGGTCGCACAGAGTCGGACACGACTGAAGTGACTTAGCAGCAGCATGCTGGAAAGGAACAGATTGTGATGAATAAATAAATTTAAAATGTCAACTGTTAAAGAAGCTGCAAAAATAAACCTGGGGATCAGTGAGTGTTATATCTTTTATAGACAAATTTAGGTAGCATAAGTTACTGATTTCCAGAATTAGGAATTTAAGACTCCTGCTCTGCTCTGGAGCTGTTTAAGGTTGAACTTCAGATCTCTACACTATTATACACTTGTTAGCCTCTGACACTTTAAATTCAGAAACTGTAGTGTCGTTTTACTATGCAGTCATGGTAAGATCTGTGATGTATGGCATTATTAATAACCACACTTTTACAATTCTGATGTATAAGTCAATATGTCATCATGAGAGACTCTTGAGAGTCCCTTGGACGATAAAGAGATCAAACCAGTCAATCCTAAAGGAAATAAACCCTAAATATTCAATGGAAGGATTGATGCTGAAGCTGACGCTCCAATATTTTGGCCATTTGACGCAAAGAGCCAACTCATTGGAAAAGACCTTTATGCTGGAAAAGATTGAAGGAAAAAGGAGAAGAGGTCTGTGGAGGGTGAGATGCTTAGATAGCATCAGTGAGTCAAAGGACATGATATTGAGCAAACTCCAAGTGATAATGAAGGACAGGGAAGCCTGGCATGCTGCAGTCCATGGGGGTCACAGAGTCAGACACGACTTGGCAACTGAACAGCAACATGTAATCATGTACAATTAATGTACTTGTTCTAAATATAAATACTGAATATAAGCTGTATATCGGATGCTTTTTGTAATGGTTAGCTCTGGAAATTTATGTCTAATATTGATGCTGACAACAGTGGGCTTGGCAGCAACAAAGGTTCAGTTAGTCCTTCCCCAAGAGGGTGTTAAAGTATTAGGTAAAAAAAAAAAACCTTGCTGTGCAAGTAAGGTAAGAAAGCAAATCAAAGAAGTGTGGGAGAGAGAGTGAAAGGCAGAAGTCTCCAGTCAGCGGTTTGGACACGACCTGCAGTTTCCCTTGAACACCCGGGTTTTGGTACCAAATGATCTCAGAGGGAGAGCAGTGAGCAGTACTGAAAAGAGATCTTAGTTTCCTGCCCAGAAATTAAACCTGGGGAACCTGGATGAAAACTGAAAATTCTAGCCACTAGACCACTAGGGGCTAGAAGCTAGAAGCAAAGTGGCCCTGGCTCTTGCTCCTGTTTGAAAGCAAGAGTGTTTCAAGGAGGCAAAAACTGTAAAAACAGGTCCAAATTTTATTGTTAGAGACAAGCGCAATGTATGGGAGAGCACACAGGAAAACAGCTTCTACCTAACTAGCTTAGATAGAAGACTGACTGACTTAGATAGAAAACTAGCTTCTATCTAACTCAGAAGCTAGGCAGAGATACACACCAGGAGAGGAGTACAGGCGTCCTGAGTGTGGAGGAGCTCAGTAAGGAAGTGATGTAAACCACTTTATAGGACAGTCCTTCTAGGTCTTTGCTACTTTTGGCCAATTATCTTGCTCCTTTCTTCACATCTGACTGGTCCATGGATCCTCTCCAAGATGTGTGCACAACATTCTTCTAAGATGGATCCCACCACCAAGGCTTATGAGTGTGTGTCCACACTTACTATGAAATGGGGCCCACTTCCTTTTCAACCCCCAAGAAGCCCTTCCTGCGTGTGTATAGACAAGGAAGTCTTCCTTGACCTTAGGAGCAGGCAGCTTATCTCTTTAGCAGAGCTCAACTTTTAGCTTTGTCCTTGGATTGCCTGGGTGAGAACAAAGGCTCTGTTTTATTCCACTTGACAAACACCAAGTGTCTGGACCCGAGGCCCGCTGTCTCCTACCTCAATGTGAGTTAATAAGGTAAGGAATGAAGGCCTTGAACATGCTAAAAAATACCTACTTCACTTTATTTCAAATATGGGGATGGTGTAGGGTACAGCAACTAATATTGCTTGTTTGTTCCACCATCAGTCACCAACAGCAGAGCCCCTATTCCTCCTCTCAAACAGAAACATGATTTCATTCATATAACCTTTTCTATACTGCCTTGGCTTTGCAGGAGGTGGACCCTATCTCAGCTGCAGAGTCAGAGTTATGATTGCTCTAACTGATCACAGTGGTCACATTCTTGGCAGTACTTGCATTAGGTAAGAATATGTGGTACAAATCTAGCCAATGTGAGGGGGTAATCCACTAAGGAGTATATAAGAGAAGTTGTTCTCAACAAGAGATACAATTAAAAAAGTCTGCTTATTTTCCTGGAGTTTATCTTGATATTGTGAGAGTCAGAGGTACTACAAGGAAACCAGGTGGTGTATAAGATACATATAGTGAGAGTGACATAATGCAAAGACTATCATTCAAAAAGTCTTGATTCTGAATAACATCATAGAGTTGTTATTAATGAGGCTCATAGCCTCCCTACCTTCTTAACTTGTCATGTATGATAGTAAATCCATTGTAAGTCAGTTGAATGCTGTCATTCAAATAATTGTAGAGCTATTACTGAAAGTGTCCTTTATAGGGGAGGAATCTTTGGTCTTATAGTTAAGAATTGTGTTCTAAGTCCTCCTGATCACTGGCATTATGAAAAACTCGAAACAAGCTACATAAATGATATTAAAAATATTGGACTGGTGCGCCCTTGGTTCACTAAGTTTTTTCATTGCTATCAGCAGACTCTGCATCCTCTTCACTTAGAAGGTCTACTTCTCAGCCACTAGCTCCAGCCCAGTCCTACTGTCTGATTGTCACTGGCTTCAGACTTAATGGACACATGCTCAGCCTCCACCCCTAAATACATAAACAGCCACCATAAGCCTCAAAGTATATTCAGGAAACTAGAATTCTGCTCCTATACATAGCGTGTTTTTGCTCTTCCATTTAAACATCTGGGTTATGATAGCATGGAATCACAGACTCGTGATGCCTACCTGTACCATAAACTGTTTTCCTGATGCTTATAGGCATTTTTTCTCAACTCTTCATTCATGCATGCAGACTTTTAATGTAAAATTAGTCATTGTAGATATGGAGGATGCTGGCCTTGAGAAATATACAATTGAGTGGAGAGGACCACTGAGCAAACAGCTGTTCACAAGAGTGTGATAAATGCCGAAATGAGGAGTGTGCTCTGCACCCTAGGTGTACAAGGAAAGAGCACGATCCAAACGGGGGGAAGAATTAAGAACTCGATTGAGTTTGCGAATATTTCTGTTATTTTATTTGTTTACTCTGGTCCCTGTTTCCCGGTTTCCTTCCTTTCTCATTAGCAAAGTCCTAAGAACTCCATCATTTGCTTCTTCCAGGCCTTTCACCAGGAGGTCAAGGATCTTAGGCTGGCAGGTTATTGCTATAATGAGGCTTCAAAGTAGACCGTAAATCTTTATATCGTCCCATCTGGGAAAGTAGAAAGCAGACAAAAATCAAAAGAAGAGCGAATGTACATCAGCTACAACCAGAAATTCCATATGAAAGTGCAAAAACCTCTTAAAGGCTAATAATGGTTTAAAAAGCACCACAATCTATAGGGCCAGTGGCGCAATGGATAACGCGTCTGACTACGGATCAGAAGATTCCAGGTTCGACTCCTGGCTGGCTCGAGGTCCCTTCTCCCCTCTTTAGGGGGGTGGTAGGGTGGGTATGTTTTTACAACCCACCCGAGACTCTCTTAGTATGAGGAAGTCCTCTTAAAACCTTTATTGTTACTTGTTCGATCTCCACAAAGAATGGAGGGAAGATGAACGGGGCGGGGCTAGAAAAGATACGCAAAAGAAAAAGACAGGAACCAGGCACATCAACTAATATCTTTTGTACTATCGCGTGTTGCATGGAAAATTCTCCCTTTTGAGAACGCTTGCCTCTTGAGAATATAGTGCTCTCTAGAGAATAGAATCCTCGACGAATCCTGCTAAAATTTCTCCAACGTTCAGCCGTCCGTGTCCACACCGAAACAAGCAATACCGATGTCATAAGCAACAAAGGAGAGAACCCTAAGTAGGGAGATCAGAACGCGTGGGAATCAGCGGTCAGGTCTTAAAGGTTTCCTCGAGTGAGGAAAAGCAGTTCGTAAGCGTTCAGAACTTCATACAGTAAACAAGGACGATTTGAATCTCGTATCTATCAAGGAATGGGGGATGCGAATGGGATCTGCTGGGAGGAGCTGCCAGCATGTTTCCCTGCCGCGCAGGTGTCTGCAGAACATCAACCCAATACCGCGCTTTAAGCGCATCAAGCGCAGTCCGGGGACGGCGACTCAAAGTTGAGAAGTCCCTGCGGTCGCTGCCCTCGAGAAGTGACTCCTCGTGAGGGTCGAGGACGTTCAAGCAGCCAGGTCAGCTAACAGAAGGGCAGTAATGGACGAATTTTTCTATCCTTGTCTACTGACATCCATGCTGAAAGAGCCCTGGAGGCGGCTGAAGGAATTCGAGAACAGACCAGAAGAGAAACGAAAACAAAGAAGAGAAAGAGAGTGGGAAGAATGGCTCCTTTCATCCTGGCTGCGTTGTGGCCTTTTAGGATACTGTAGATCAAACTTTTTCTTTTAAAGCCTGGAATAGGAGGTACATTTCTAGAGTCAAAAGAGATACCGCTAATACCACTGCCCAGGTTGCTGAGCCAAAGTGTGCCGGGCAGGAGGAAAGTCTTGATGAATTTGCATTCTCATTCCCTTCCTGCTTTCATACTCATCAGTACCGACCCCTCCCTCTGCCGAGCCACCCGTTGTAGTTACGCTTCGCTCTGTTCAGGGGACTTCTAACAAGGTAATAGCTATCTTGATTATCCAGATTACTAACCAAGTTGTTGTATCCAAACGCTCCGGGAGGCAAACTCATTCAGAAGGACAGCGTGAATAGTGGAGTGCAGTTTATTACACCGGCGGGTCCAAGAGTTTCCTCTTTAGTCAGGGACCCCCTACCAATTTTTGTTACAACCTTTTCTACCTAATGGAGAAGGAAATGGCAACCCACTCCAGTATTCTTGCCTGGAGAATCCCAGGGACGGTGGAGCCTGGTAGGCTGCCATCTATGGGGTCACACAGAGTCGGACACGACTGAAGTGACTTAGCATTTCTACCTAAAGTGTACGTGCCCAAGCCCACATCCAAGTCTGCTCTGGAAAATGTTAGAGATACAATCAGGTTACAGCCATAATTCACATTCTGAAGGTCACCTAGTCATGCAGAGTAGCCCGCATCAATGGGCATTGCAAAGATTACAGAGGTGATTGATTACATAGTGGTTTATTACACTCTTCCTGGCTCCAAGGAGTCTAGATGAGAGCTCTGCCTGGTCGGGTGATTGTGCCTTGGTGGTGGTGGGCGGCGGGGGGTGGGGTGGGGCTGGGGGGGTGTGGGGGAGAGGGGGTTGGTCGGGGAGGGAGCTGCCCAGCCATTTGGTATGTTGTCTCCCTGGTTACCAGATAAGTAGTCCAAAGTTCATTGAGAGGGCAAGATGGAGTTCCTTTCCTTTTAAAAATGGAGTCAGTGCAGTCAGCGCAACCTGTTCCTTTCCTTCTTCAAGGTAATGAAGTTAACAGCAGGCTGTAACCAAGCTGTGAGAAAACTAACACCCTAATCAGATTTCTCAAGTGTTTTCCATAAAGCTGAATAATAAACCACGTTCCAGTATTTCCCACTCCTTCAAATTCATTAGGAACACTTTATCATCTGTTTATTATTAGCCTGAAACTTTGGTAACTATTTGGTAACTATGGAGAAGGCAGTGGCACCCCACTTCAGTACTCTTGCCTGGAGAATCCCATATATGGAGGAGCCGGGTAGGCTGCAGTCCATGGGGTCGCTAAGAGTCGGACAGGGCTGAGCGACTTCCCTTTCATTTTTCACTTTCATGGATTAGAGAAGGAAATGGCAACCCACTCCAGTGTTCTGGCCTGGAGAATCCCAGGGATGGTGGAGCCTGATGGGCTGCCGTCTATGGGGTCGCACAGAGTTGGACACGACTGAAGTAACTTAGCAGTAGCAGTTGGTAACTATGAAACTTGACAGCAAGAAAGTTCAAATGTCATCTTCTCAGTCTGATGACCTCAGCTAAAATGCAACCTACCCTGTTACCCCCATAGCCCTCACTGTTTCTAGACCCACTTCCTGCTTTATTTGTCTCCATAGCCTGAATGTCAGTCGTTGATGGAAAATCAAATTTCCTCTTCGTCCTCTCCCAGACAGTCATGTTGATCAAAGGCAAATAAATACATACGTTCAGCCCCTCTGCTCCTGGATTCTTGTCCAAATCTCAGTTTCTATTCAAGCCATTTTTCATAAAGGTAAATATTTTGATTCTCCTGAAGTTTGTATTAACTTCTGATTGCAGTCCCAAACCTGCTATTTGTAAAAGGAAGCATAGGTTATCTTAACATTTCTGTTGATTTGACTTCCCTTTCTTCTCAAAATAAGTCGATTCAATTGACATTCTGTACACAGAAAAATAAATTCACACTGAACCCCCACATTAGTATCTTCAGAATGGTAAAGGAAAGCTTCACTGATCACCCTACTGGATGAGGTTGTTGCATTCAAATTCAAAATTAACACCAAATTCCTCCTCCAGAGACAGACACCAGCCTCACCCCATGTCCCCTCTAATTCTTTTTCGTAAAAAAAATTTAGCATCTGAGATCTTCCCTCAACTTCAAAGAGCAAATTTAATCAGAGAAGTGAGAAAATGCAGAAACAAAGGAAAGCGGTCAAACAAGACAATCAGATCAGATCAGATCAGTCGCTCAGTCGTGTCCGACTCTTTGCGACCCTATGAACCGCAGCACGCCAGGCCTCCCTGTCTATCACCAACTCCCGGAGGTCACTCAGACTCGCATCCATCGAGTCAGTGATGCCATCCAGCCATCTCATCCTCTGTCGTCCCCTTCTCCTCCTGCCCTCAATCCCTCCCAGCATCAGAGTCTTCTCCAATGAGTCAACTCTTCGCATGAGGTGGCCAAAATACTGGAGTTTCAGCTTTAGCATCATTCCTTCTAAAGAAATTCCAGGATTGATCTCCTTCAGAATGGACCAGTTGGATCTTCTTGCAGTCCAAGGGACTCTCAAGAGTCTTCTCCACCACCACAGTTCAAAAGCATCAATTCTTCGGCGCTCAGCCTTCTTCACAGTCCAGCTCTCACATCCATACATGACCACAGGAAAGACCATAGCCTTGACTAGGCGAACCTTTGTTGGTAAAGTAATGTCTCTGCTTTTGAATATGCTATCTAGGTTGGTCATAACTTTCCTTCCAAGGAGTAAGCGTCTTTTAATTTCATGGCTGCAGTCACCATCTGCAGTGATTTTGGAGCCCAGAAAAACAAAGTCTGACACTGTTTCCACTGTTTCCCCATCTATTTCCCATGCAGTGATGGGACCAGATGCCATGATCTTCGTTTTCTGAATGTTGAGCTTTAAGCCAACCTTTCCACTCTCCACTTTCACTTTCATCAAGAGGCTTTTTAGCCCCTCTTCACTTTCTGCCATAAGAGTCGTGTCATCTGCATATCTGAGGTTATTGATATTTTTCCCGGCAATCTTGATTCCAACTTGTGTTTCTTCCAGTCCAGCATTTCTCATGATGTACTCTGCATATAAGTTAAATAAACATGGTGACAATATACAGCCTTGACGTACTCCTTTTCCTATTTGGAACCAGTCTGTTGTTCCATGACCAGTTCTAACTGTTGCTTCGTGACCTGCATACAGATTTCTTAAGAGGCAGATCAGGTGGTCTGGTATTCCCATCTCTTTCAGAATTTTCCACAGTTGATTGTGATCCACACAGTCAAAGGCTTTGGCATAGTCAATAAAGCAGAAATAGATGTTTTTCTGGAACTCTCTTGCTTTTTCCATGATCCAGCGGATGTTGGCAATTTGATCTCTGGTTCCTCTGCCTTTTCTAAAACCAGCTTGAACATCAGGAAGTTCACGGTTCACATATTGCTGAAGCCTGGCTTGGACAATTTTGAGCATTACTTTACTAGCGTGTGAGATGAGTGCAATTGTTCGGTAGTTTGAGCACTCCTTGGCATTGCCTTTCTTTGGGATTGGGATGAAAACTGACCTTTTCCAATCCTGTGGCCACTGCTGAGTTTTCCAAATTTGCTGGCATATTGAGTGCAGCACTTTCACAGCATCATCATTCAGGACTTGGAATAGCTCCACTGGAATTCCATCACCTCCACTAGCTTTGTTCATAGTGATGCTTTCTAAGGCCCATTTGACTTCACATTCCAAGATGTCTGGCTCTAGGTCAGTGATCACATCATCATGATTGTCTAGGTCTTGAAGCTCTTTTTTGTACAGTTCTTCTGTGTATTCTTGCCACCTCTTCTTAATATCTTCTGCTTCTGTTAGGTCCACACCATCTCTGTTCTTTATTGTGCCCATCTTTGCATGAAATGTTCCTTTGGTATCTCTGATTTTCTTGAAGAGATGCCTAGTCTTTCCCATTCTGTTGTTTTCCTCTATTTCTTTGCATTGATCACTGAAGAAGGCTTTCTTATCTCTTCTTGCTATTCTTTGGAACTCTGCATTTAGATGTTTATATCTTTCCTTTTCTCCTTTGCTTTTCGCTTCTCTTCTTTTCACAGCTATTTGTGAGGCCTCCCCAGACAGCCATTTTGCTTTTTTGCATTTCTTTTCCATGGGGATGGTCTTGATCCCTGTCTCCTGTACAATGTCACGAACCTCATTCCATAGTTCATCAGGCACTCTGTCTATCAGATCTAGGCCCTTAAATCTATTTCTCACTTCCACAAGACAATAGTTTAGCCATAAAATAGAGCCATGAGCCTTTAGTTTCTCCTCATGGGCTATGGTTAATATTATGAGCCATATCCTTGAATAATTTTGCAGATACGAAAACTCCTATCAGATGAAAAATTTGACTGCATGCTGACCAATAGTTTGTAGATCTCAGACTGGTTGGAGGCAAAAACTGACAATTGTTACCCAAAATATTACCTTGTTACTGCACCATCAGCCAATCAAAGAGTTGCACATTGCTCCTAAGGCACCCTGAGACAGTCTCCCTCACACTATCACACTGTCACACTGTCCTGGGCTCAGTCACATCTGACTTTTCAGGACCCCATGAATGGTAGCCCTCCAGGCTCCTCTGTCCATGGGATTTCTCAGCAAGAAAACTGAAGTGGATTGCCATTTCCTACTCTAGGGGATCTTCCCCACCCACAGATCAAACTTGGGTCTCTTGTATCTCCTGCATTGGCAGGTGGATTCTTTACCACTGAGCCACCTGGGAAGCCCTTGATTATACACGCTGAGACAGTCACCCTCACATTGTCTTTAAAAACCCTGCCTTGAAAGACTTTGGGGTATCTGAATCTTTGGAGCTAGTTATCCTTGCTTGGAACCCTGCAATAAATCCTTCACCTTCCTTCATCACAACCTGATGGCAGCAGATTGGCTTTGCTGCTCTGGGGCCAGCAGCCCAAAGTTTGGTTTGGTAAACTAGGATAAATAGTTTTGTTGCCAAAACTCAATTAGACTACATGAAATAATCTCCATAAATCTCTTAGCATAATTAACAGCATATAAAGTTGAAAAAAAATGGAAGACTTTTTAAAATTAAGTTCAGTTTATGTTTTTGTAGGGAAGAATGTCTCCAGTCACATAGATGCAAGTGGAGATATAAAGATAGAGAAGTATGGACTATAGACAAATTTGAGGAATACTGATTCAGTCAGTAAGAGAAATAATATTAACTGAGCACCTTCTATGTTTCTTCAACAAAGATCATGAAAGATGTAAGATTGGTTCAGGGCAGGAAACACGATGTCTTTCGAACACAAGACCAGCAAAAGACCAACATGATGAATTGTCCTTAGCGCTGAAGTATAGATGGTCCTGTCTTAGATTGAATACTGGAAAGGCATGGACTCTACCTTTCATAAATATGGAATCCTACCCATGTAGCATTGACTTAAACATCGTGATTTTCAAATAACATAGAGTAGATTCTTTAAAAGCTGAAAACAGATGAAGTAGACATGCTTGGAAAATGCTGTTTCACACTTTAATTTCAATGTACAGACATTAAGTTGTCTGCCCTCTTAGCGCAGCTGGTAGTGCATCAGTCTCATAATCTGAAGGTCCTGAGCTCAAATCTCAGAGAGGTTTTTTTCACAGTCGGGCTGGTGAAAGCCAAGTTGAAAGAAAAGAAAATGTGTGTAATCTGCGTTTAAAGAAATCAATACAAAAAAAAAAAAAAAAAGTAAATGCTGCCAGATAAGCATTCGATGCTGCTGCTGCTGCTGCTGCTAAGTCACTTCAGTTGTGTTTGACTCTGTGCTGCCCTATAGATGGCAGCCCACCAGGCTCCTCTGTCCACGGGATTCTCTAGGCAAGAATATTGTAGTGGGTTGCCATTTCCTTCTCCAAAGCATTGGGTGGATGTTCCAATATTCAATATTCACTCAAGAAAATGGAATCAATTTTCTGGTTTGTTGCATTTCTCAGCAGTTTGAATGAAATGAACGAGAAATGTAGATTATACCAGAAAACAAAAGCTATACTATATTTTTGATCTTCCTCTCCTCCTGGTGGAAGAAGCAAGGGAAGTTTTCTCTTCCAAATTCATGCTCTAAAGATTGTCCAACCATAGTTAAGACATGGGGAAGGGTAAAATCATTTATTTTTTAAATCATGTAACAAATATTTCTTGTTAATGCATTGTTCTGGGTGCAGTTGAGAATTTGGGGCTCTCCCACTCATTGTGTATGTCTCTATAAAAACAACTGTGATTGTTACAAGATTTTGGAAATAAGGCATATATATAGGAGGAGGCAGTGGGATCGCTTTTGTAGATCTAACCTGTAGATCTAGGGTAGTTTCTATAGATCTAATCTGCACCACATTCTAGAAAGTGTCCTGAAAGTTTATTGATTTTATGCAAGTCATTTGATTAACTTTGCAAATAACCCAAATATCATCACTCCCATTTGAAAGATGGAATTGAATTTCAGGGGAGTTGAATCATTTTTCTCAAGTCTGTTAGCTCTAAGGGGCAAAACCAGACATGAGAAGCTGGCTGTTTGTTTTCTATATGAAAAGATGTGAGCTTGTCTTTTAATTTAAGGTATAGTTTCATAAGTCTATAAGGAATACCAGTTCCTCCCTTCACACATTCATAGAACAAATTTTTAAATGAGTATATTTATTTTTCCACTCATCAGACACTAAATCAAAATCACTTCTGTGTCTGCCACCCAGGTTCCAGACTTCTAAGTGTCCTTGACTACTTCTCCCTCAAATCTCTACATCCAGAGTCTTGACACATACTTAGATATTGTAGATCCTTCCTACACAACTCTCCAGAATCTTTCTCTTTCTTCTCATGCATCTATGCCTTGATCTATTCTATGCTTATGGAGAAAGTATTCTGTGCCAGTGTCTTGGGCTGGAGATGCAGAAAGACTCATGCTACTGCTAATCTCAGAAGCTAAAAGAATAAACCTCAATCCCTTAATATAACTTCTTTTTCATTCTCCTTAATTCCAGTTTCCCCATTTCCTGCCTATATGGCATTCAAAATTAAAAATTTATCATAAAATGTTACCTTGATTATGTAAGCTGTCTGCATAGGATTTTTTCAAGTGTTCTTAAGCCTCCAGTTTTCTCCCCAGTGTATCTTCATGTGTCCAGGCTTTTCAATCACTGTTTCCCTTCATGTCTATTTTACCCACACAAACGCACATACAGCCAATCCAATTGAACAGGTATATTTCTGAACACAGGAATCCCTACCTCCATGCCTTTTCCTTCCATCTTGTGTTCACTTTACATCTACATCCTACAATGTCCATGCATTTGTCCTTTTCTCTATGTCTCACCTCTAATTTCCGATGGCTTTTGCATGTAATAGTATGTACTTCTTTTTGTTCTTGCATATAGTGTAAATACATAACTTATCAAGACCTGCCTCAGCAAGAATCCCATAAATATTCCAGAAATAAAGCAATGTGTAAGTTTCTGTAGTGTAGTGGTTATCATGCTTGCCTAACACGCTGGAGGCCCTTGGTTCAAAACTAAGCAGAAACAATTGCTCCCTTGTACCTTCTACTATCTGGGAAAACTCAGCCCTCTGCCTCCCCTAAAGGGAACCAGTGATCATCTCATTTCTGTTGCTTTGCTGTTTTAGTTTCATGTTTAAGAAACAGATTAGCAATCTGAGATAGTCCGGCTGCATTAGCCCACTGTTCTGGGTGAGTCCTCCCAAATGGGATGTGGTCCCTTCTGTTGGAAAAATCTGAAATTCATAGTTTTTTGGCCAGATTTTATCACAGTGACTTTCTTTTTTCCTTGGCAGAAGAATAGGTACCAACTGCTCTCTTGCCTTGGAGGATCCTTGAGAAGATGGACCCTTAGCCCAGCTTAAAGACCTTGACATTTCCTGAAGTTCTGGCAGCCTGGAAGAATGAATAATGACGTGGATACAGTCCACTGAAAAACAGAAGGAAAAAAATGCATGCTGGATGTGGGGAATTAGCTCAAGCGGTAGAGCGCTCGCTTAGCATGTGAGAGGTAGTGGGATCGATGCCCACATTCTCCAACTTTTACTCTTTCAGCTGAGGAACTGCAAATCTTCCAAATTGTAGAAAGAAAGGAAAAAATTAGACACTTTGGACTCTTACTTGGGCAAGGGCAAAACAGGACAGGCCTGGCTCTATTGGTCTTCAGTACGTACATCTCTCATTAGTGATAAATCTAGTAGATAAGAAAAATCATCAAACACGTTGAAAAAATAAACACCACCATACATCAATGGATCAAACTGACCTTATATAGCAAAATCACAATGAAGTTCTACCAAAGAGTTGAGGGAAAAGCAAGATCATATCAAAAATAAAAAATCAAGAACGGTCAGATTGAAGCAAAGGGACATTGTGGAAACAAACATTTTTTATATTATTTAGTTGTAAGTGCCAGGGAAGACTGAAAGTAGTGAAAACAGAAGAAGACTGTCTCTTGTCAATATACAAACTAGCTCCAGAGGTTTGGGTGGTCAGATTTCTTCTGAATCAACTGGGCCTACTGCAGTGCCAAGCACAGAGCAGCTCCCCAATGAATATGTCCTGACTGAATGGAAAGGAAGTGATAGATTTAACAGAGTCTCACACGAATAATAGTATTTGCCAGGACAGTGAATGTGGATTTTGAAGGTGAAGAATGAGCCAAAATTGACTTGGAAGTCTAAGTCCAGAACACCAGCACAGAAGATGTTAGGAATTAGAGTTTAGATGAAGGAGTTATTTTGGAGAACAGACAGTGAGACCCTCAGCTGCAGCAGGAAAATAAAATCACAATTTGGAATTTAAAATCTTTTTCTCAATTCATGCTTTGCTACTTAGCAGCTCTGGGACCTTAACTTTTCTGAGTCTCCATTATATCTGAAAAATGTGAATTATGATGCATACTTCTGTTGATGAAATTCAATTTGAATGTATGAAATCATCTCCATAAATCCCTTAGTATAATTTTAAGGCTGAAACAAATGAGAAGGTTTTGAATTAAGTTCAGTTTGTGTTTTTTTGTAAGGAGAATATCTCCCGGCATGTAGATGCAACTGGAGACATAGAGTGAGATAAAGAAGTATGGAGTGCAGACAAATTTGAGGAGTATTAATTCAGTCAGTCAGTGAACAAGTAATAGTATTAAGTGGGTACTTCTTAAGTTTCTTTTGAATATAAGGTATCAAGGAAAGTGTAAGAATGACTGTGGTCTCTGAAGGAGACAACAGGCAGATCATTAGACCACAAGAGGGAAAAAGAGCAGCAAAAAACCAGTACAATTGTTACTGGACCAGTACAAATGGTACTGTAGGCCAGAGGGTCCAATTGTTGGGTATATGTTAGAAAGGTGTGGACTCCACCATTCCTGGATGTGGAACCCTTCAAGTGCAGCACTGGCTTAACTGAAATGATTTACAAGTAGCATGGTTACATTCTTTAAAAGTTGGAAACTGATGGACATGACTGGAAAGTACTATTTTATGTTTTATCTTCAATGACATAAGCTGTGATCATCTGCCCTCTTAGCGCAGTAGGCAGCGCGTCAGTCTCATAATCTGAAGGTCCTGAGTTCAAACCTCAGAGAGGGCAAGTGTTTTATACTTGTTCAGTGCCGGGAGCCAGCACGGGAGTCCCCACCACATGACAAGGTCATGCGGGAGAGCTCTAATGGGCAAGGCGAGGCACCCCCCCCCCCTACCCCGGATGTGCCTGAGTGTCTACCCCCAAACCAGAATCTGTCTGTTTTACTATTTTATGACTTTCACCAACTCCTTTGAAATTTACCGGGGGGCTATCCCCATATTTTTCTCTGTCAGATCAGATCAGATCAGATCAGTCGCTCAGTCGTGTCCGACTCTTTGCGACCCCATGAACCGCAGCACGCCAGGCCTCCCTGTCCATCACCAGCTCCCGGAGGTCACTCAGACTCGCATCCATCGAGTCAGTGATGCCATCCAGCCATCTCATCCTCTGTCGTCCCCTTCTCCTCCTGCCCTCAATCCCTCCCAGCATCAGAGTCTTTTCCAATGAGTCAACTCTTCGCATGAGGTGGCCAAAATACTGGAGTTTCAGCTTTAGCATCATTCTTTCCAAAGAAATTCCAGAATTGATCTCCTTCAGAATGGACTGGTTGGATCTTCTTGCAGTCCAAGGGACTCTCAAGAGTCTTCTCCAACACCACAGTTCAAAAGCATCAATTCTTCAGTGCTCAGCCTTCTTCACAGTCCAGCTCTCACATCCATACATGACCACAGGAAAGACCATAGCCTTGATTAGGCGAACCTTTGTTGGCAAAGTGATGTCTCTGCTTTTGAATATGCTATCTAGGTTGGTCATAACTGTCCTTCCAAGGAGGAAGCGTCTTTTAATTTCATGGCTGCAGTCACCATCTGCAGTGATTTTGGAGCCCAGAAAAATAAAGTCTGACACCGTCTCCACTGTTTCTCCATCTATTTCCCATGTAGTGATGGGGCCAGATGCCATGATCTTCGTTTTCTGAATGTTGAGCTTTAAGCCAACCTTTTCACTCTCCACTTTCACTTTCATCAAGAGGCTTTTTAGTCCCTCTTCACTTTCTGCCATAAGGGTGGTGTCATCTGCATATCTGAGGTTATTGATATTTCTCCCAGCAATCTTGATTCCAGCTTGTGTTTCCTCCAGTCCAGCATTTCTCATGATGTACTCTGCATATAAGTTAAATAAGCAGGGTGACAATATGCAGCCTTGACGTACTCCTTTTCCTATTTGGAACCAGTCTGTTGTTCCATGACCAGTTCTAATTGTTGCTTCCTGACCTGCATACAGATTTCTCAAGAGGCAGATCAGGTGGTCTGGTATTCCCATCTCTCTCGGAATTTTCCACAGTTTATTGTGATTTACACAGTCAAAGGCTTTGGCATAGTCAATAAAGCAGAAATAGATGTTTTTCTGGAACTCTTGCTTTTTCCATGATCCAGCGGATGTTGGCAATTTGATCTCTGGTTCCTCTGCCTTTTCTAAATCCAGCTTGCACATCAGGAAGTTCACGGTTTACATATTGCTGAAGCCTGGCTTGGAGAATTTTGAGCATTACTTTACTAGCATGTGAGATGAGTGCAATTGTGCGGTAGTTTGAGCATTCTTTGGCATTGCCTTTCTTTGGGATTGGGATGAAAACTGACCTTTTCCAATCCTGTGGCCACTGCTGAGTTTTCCAAATTTGCTGGCATATTGAGTGCAGCACTTTCACTGCATCATCTTTCAGGATTTGGAATAGCTCCACTGGAATTCCATCACCTCCACTAGCTTTGTTCCTAGTGATGCTTTCTAAGGCCCACTTGACTTCACATTCCAGGATGTCTGGCTCTAGGTCAGTGATCACACCATCATGATTATCTGACCTCATGCAAGCATTAATAAAAAAAGAATAACGTAGATATATTACTATAAGGCTAAGTAGATTTCAAAGCAGAGAAAAATTCCAGGCATTAATTTGAAGAAGTGAAGTGAAGTGAAGTCGCTTATTCGTGTCCGACTCTTTGCAACCCCATGGGCAGTAGCCTACCAGGCTCTGCTGTCCTTGGGATTTCCCAGGCAAGAATACTGAAGGGGGCTACCATTTCCTTCTCCAGGGAATCTTCCCAACCCAGGGATCAAATCTGTGTCTCCTGCATTGCAGACAGACACTAACTACCGTCTGAGCCACCAAACTATACAATTACAAGATGTCAACTCACTAATAAAATAACTGTCCTAAATTAGTACGCCTCTGACCACAGAGCTTCAAAAACCATAAGCAATAGCTAATGAAACTGAAAAGAAACATAGAAAAGTCCTCAATTATTGTTGAAGATATCAACAATCCTCTCTCTTTAATTGATAGATCTAGTAGAGAACAAATTGGAAAATACAGTGTGGGACTAAACACTATCCACCACTGAATCTAAATGACCTTATTAAGTAAAACTTCAGTGTCAGTAAAAAGAAGGATCAAAGAGTTGAGAGAAAAGCAAAATTATATCAAAACAAAGAAACCAAAAGTTGTCAGTGTGAAGCAGAAAAGTGGTATTTTAGGAAGAGTTATTTAGCTGTAAATGCCAGGGAGACTGAAAGTGGTGAAACTGGAAGTGGATCATTCCTTGTCCATATTTATCCTTCCTACTCCTGAGGCCTGGGGGTAATCAGAATCCTTCTCAGTCCCCTGAGTCTGCAACAGTGCCTAGCACAGAGCAGCTCCACAACAATAATGCACTGAATGAATGCAAAGGAAGTGATAGATTCAAAAAAGCTGCACAAGAATAATGTTTAGTATTTGGCGGATCATTTGATAAGGATTTTGAAGGACTTGGAAGTCTAAGCCCAAAAGTCCAGCACAGAAGTTGGGAATAAGTGGGTGTGAGCTGGAGTAGAGAGAGAACTCACAATTTGGAATCTAATAATTTCTCTCAATTCATACTTTGCTGTTTAACAGAAATATTACTTAACTTCTCTGAGCCTTTGTTTTGTCTGGGAAGTACAAAATATGATATATAGGTTTATTACCTATAAATTCAAATGGGCTATATGAAATAATCTCCATAAATCTCTTAGTATGAATTAGTATGCAAGGCTGAAAAAACAAGGTGGCTTTTTGTCAGTTTGAGGTTTTTGTAGGAAGAATGTCTCCAGCCATGTATGTATGAATGGAGATGTGGAGTAAGACAGAGAAGTCCAGGCTTGAGGACTATTGATTGACTCAGTGAAGTAATATTAACTAGGCAATTCCTATGTTTCTTTCAACAAGAAGATCACGGAAAATGTAAGATCATCTGAGATTTCTGAGAGCAGGAAAAAGCACATCTTTGGAATATAAGACTAAGAAGACAGCACATTAATTGTCCCTAGCCATGCAGCCAAGATGATCTTATTTTGGGGTGAATACTGGAAAGGCATGGAATGCATCATTCCTAATGTGAACTCCACTGGGTTTGTCATTGGTTTATTGGAATGATTTTCAAGTATTCATTAAAAACTAGGAACTGATAAAATTGTGGGTGGTCGGAAAATACTATTTCCTCTCTACTTTCAATATGTAGTCCTCATACTGTCTGCCCTCTTAGCGCAGTAGGCAGCGCGTCAGTCTCATAATCTGAAGGACCTGAGTTCGAGCCTCAGAGAGGGCAGATGATACTTTTTTGGCCTGGTTAAAGTTATGTTGCAGGAAAAACCCAACAGCAAGAAAAATTAGGTGGGCACCAGCAAAGCATTTGAAAAATGACGGAGTATTTGCTTAGAAGGTTGAAATTAGATTTCAAGTTTGTTGAAATTCCCAGTAACTTCAGTAAAATCATTGGTGAAGAAGTTTAGATTCACCAGAAAGATTTCAGATCAAAAAGAGAGTTAGGACATGGGAATTAGGGTCAATGTTTCAAAGCCTTCTTTGCACTCAAAGCTAGTGGGAAAGATACTTGTTTCCACCAGTTTTGCTCTATCATTCCTTCTCCACAAGACCTGAGTCCTCAGAGGACCTTTGCTGAACCCTACTTCAGGAAATACTGGATTTCTTTTTAAAATGAAGATTTATAAATTTCTGGTTCTTTTCTTATTTCACCCAGAAGAGAGCACAGACTTGGTCTTTGACCAATACTCTCTGTTGCAAACAGTTGGACTCAACTGAGTGACTGAGCACACATGCACCCACTTTGACATTGTACTACAACAAGGACAAAAAACGTGCTGTGAAGGGAGTGAGCATGATCTGTACTGGAGTATGCTGGCCTTTCCTTCTCAATATTCATGACTTTTAGCTTGTGGGAGAGTGGACCTCCCATCCTTGTAAACAGAGAATCTGGGGAAAAGAAGGCTATTTTGTAATTGACATTTATGGGACCTATTGACCTGGGAAAAGAGAGAAGTCTGTTGAGGGACAATTAGAGACAAGATGGACAACAAACACAACTTGTGGGTCTGAGGACTGAGTTTGCCTGGGTTTGAGAGAGAACCAGAAAGATTCAGATGGTCAAAAACAAAATAAAAAAGATGTGAAATCAGGGGAATTCTTAGAGTAAACTAATAAACAAGAATAGGAGTAGGATCTTTGGGTAGTTCTTCCTTATGGAAGTTTCTTACCCATCCATTCCAACCCAACTATCACAGTACCTGTAATGACAGTCTAAATTAACACCTTCAGAAATATCTCCAAGAATTGAAACAATCTGGTGATATTTGACTTCCACATATAGAATCCCAAATAGAACTTTTCCTCTTTGCACAGGCAGCTAAAATATTTTAAATGAGGCAGGAGGGATTCCAGCAGGTAATACAGGAAATATATTTAACAGCATTAGTGATCAGATCCTGATGAAGTCCAAAACCAGGAAGGAATGTTAAAGAGGGTCATGATTCTACCATGCAGAACTATGAACAGCCCTTGAACTTTGCTTTTCACTGAAAGACTTCCCTCTCCTTTAGCTGTATCTTAAGCTTCTTCAGACACAAAGAATCCTATGGATGATGCCCTTGGAGGCTCTGTGAAAGGGTGGTCCTTCAGCAAGTCCACAATTTGGTTAGGCCTTTGGCACCACAGTATTGAAATAAGCTGGAAATTTTCTTACATTTTGACTTTTCTATGGGTATTTGGTAACTGGGCTCTGTCTGGGTTTCCCAAATGCACAGAGAGGACTTTTCTTCACCTCTCAGATTCTGATTAATATAACTTCTCATGTTGAATCAGACTTAGTAATATGCCTACTTCTTGGCACTCAGTCCCTAAGTCAAATGTTACTTTGCTACTGAGACCCCCTCCCTAGCTAATGCCTCTTATCGTGATTTCAATCTGTCCACCAACTTATGCCACTTTCCTCACAACCACTGTTTTAGAAATTGTCTTATGAATTTTCATTTAAAGTTCCTGTCTCTCCTCTAGAATATAAGGATCTTGAGGCTCAAATCATTGTGTCCTCAGTGCCTGGAGTTAAGGCATAAATATGGCTTCAGCCTTCAAACGGAAGTATTAGGGAAGGATAGGGAATATGTAGATCAAATATAAGTGAATAATTTAATAAATTATTTTATTAACTTCCAAAATGTTACTCTCCGCTTCTGTCGATTTATTTTGCTCTTTCTTTATGCCTTACTTGATGTTTTAATTTTTATTGATGAATGGCAGTTTATATGACTTAAAATTTTCCCAGACAGAATTTTCTGCTTTCTAATTAGTGAATAACAAAAAAAGATGTAGGGGAACACAGATGTTTAGGACTCCTGTTACAAAAGTCACAACAGGTAGCAGTTTAGTGTTAGTCACTCAGTCGTGACTGACTCTTTGTGACCCCATGGACTGTAGCCCACCATGGTCCATGGGATTCACCAGGCAGAATATTGGAATGGGTGGCCATTCCCTTCTCCATGATAACAGTTTAAAGTTGGGTGAAAGCTAGAACAAATTAAAAGCCTATTTCCTTTTGCATGTATTTTCTTTCAACCATTTTTTTCTACATGGGTTCTTAATATCTGGTTTCTCTTCAGTCAACAATGAAACCCCAAAATGTTCCCTCTGTCTCTTCTTTTTCCCATGGTGACTTTCCCCTCCTTTCTTCAGCAGAGGAATAGATACCAATCACACTATTGCCTTAGGCATCTTTGAGAAGATGTGTCCTTAGTCCAGTCCTGGTTTCATTTTAAGGACCTTGAAATTTTCTGAAGTTCAGGCTGCTCAGAAGAGTAAATACAGTGGGGATGGTAGTCTGAAAAGCTAGAGGAAAAAACATAAGTATGAAGGTGGGGAATTAGCTCAAGTGGTAGAGCGCTCGCTTAGCATGTGAGAGGTAGTGGGATCGATGCCCACATTCTCCAGTTTTGGCTCCTTCAACTAAGGAGCTCCAGCTGACAACCACAAATCTTGCAACCTATACAAAGAAATGAGAAAAGCAGACACACATTGCACTCTCCTCTGGGCAAGGACAAGACTGACTCTACGTCCTGACCACTGAGCTTCAAAACTCATGAACTGATAAACTTAAAAGGAAAAATAGAGAAACCCACAGTTATCATTATAGGTGTCAAAACTTCTCTCTCATTAATGATAGATCTAGTAGTTAACTAAACAACACCATTCACCAATGGATCTAACTGACCTAGACAGAGCAAAATTGCAATATAGAAAGGTGCAAAGAAGAGCCAAAAAGTAGAGAGAAAAGCAAGATCGTTATCAAAGCTAAAAAATCAAGAATGGTCAGAGTGAAGCAGAGGGACATCATGAACACATCTTTTTAGTCATTATTTAGCTGTAAATGCCAGGAAGACTCAAAGTGGTGTATCTGGAAGAGGACTGTCCCTTGTGCATATATATCCTTCTAACAGAAGTCTGGGTGATCATATTCCTTCTGAATCACCTGAAGCTACTACAGTGCCAAGCACAGAGCGGCTCCCCAATGAATATGAGCTGACTGAATGGAAAGGAAGTGATAGATTCAAGAGAGCTTCACAAAGTAGTGTTCAGATTTGCCCATATTATTCAGTGAAAGTGGATTTTGAAGAAAGAGAATGAGCCAAAGTTTGACTTGGAAGTCTAAGCCTGAAAGGCCAGCAGAGAGGAGACTGGGAATTAGAGTGTGTATGAATGAGCTATTGTGGAGAAGAATGTACAGTGAGATTATCAGCTGCAACAGAAAAAAATAACATAATTTGGAATTAGATAATCTGCTTCTCAATTCAGACTTTATGGCTTAGCAGACACATTACTTCTCTGAGTTGCCAACATATGTGGAAAATGCAAATTATGACACCTAGTTGTCAAAATTCAACTGGAATATATGGAATAATTTTCATAAATCTCTTAGTCTAATTAATAGCCAATAGGCTGAAGAAAAACAGGGAGGTTTTTTTGTTAAGTTCTGTCTGTAGTTTTTGTTGTTTTTTTTCCAGTCTGTGTTTTTTGTAGAGAGAACATCTCCTGTCGTGTTCATGCAAGTGGAGATGTAGAGTGAGACAATGACATGTGGAGTGTAGATAAATTTGAGGAGTATTCATTCACTCAGTCAGTGAGTTAATATTAACTGCGTATCTCCTAAGTTTCTTTTGAATATAAAGAAAGTGCAAGAGTGAGACCCGCTCCAGTGTTCTTGCCTGGAGAATTCCAGAGACGGGGGAGCCTGGTGGGCTGCTGTCTCTAGGGTCACACAGACTCAGACACGACTGAAGGAAGCGACTTAGCAGCAGCAGAAGCAGCAGGAGTAAGATCTCTGAGGAAGAGAAGAGGCCAATAATTGCAACACAAGAGAGGGAAAGAGCCGCAAAAGGCAGTATTGTTTCTGGTCTTGCTGGCCAGAGTGTCCAACTGGTGGATGTATACCGTGTGGACACCATCATTTCAGAGCGTAGAATCCGCTGGGTGTAGCATTGTCTTATATGGAATGGTTTTCAAGGAGCATTGGTTACATTTTTTTTTTAATCTGGAAACTGATAGATGTGCCTGAAAAATATTATTTCATATTTTAATTAGAATGTGAAAGCCTCACGTTGTCTGCCTTCTTAGCGCAGTAGGCAGCGCGTCAGTCTCATAATCTGAAGGTCCTGAGTTCGAGCCTCAGAGAGGGCAGTGTTTTGTTTTGTTTTTTTTCCTCCACAATCGAACTAGCCTAATATTACTCTGCTAAAAAGAAAACGTATACAGGCTACACCAAAACCAAACCAAAAGGAACAAACAAAAAATCAACATAAAATAACTCTGGGAGTTAGTGAAGGACAGGGAAGCCTGGGGTGCTGCAGTCCATGGCATCTCAAAGAGTCAGACACTCCCAATGGCAATTAAGGAATGGAAGATGTAAAATTATTTTTATCATGAAACAAATAATTCTTGTTTACACAACTATTCTGGGTGCAGTGAATAAAGAGTGAATAAGATCTCCAAATTTCCTTCCTTGTGGAGCTACATCCCTCCATCTTTCGCTTCTTTTAGAGTGGCAGGATGCAGGGAGCTTGAAGATTTGACTAATGTGGTTTGTGAGGGTTCTTACACTTTATCTCTGACATTCTGTGAGCTTGGAGGCTGGAGAGAGAAAGCGGAGACAGAGGTCACTTCTGGCATGCTGACAGTGTAGACAGTGTAGTAGCCTTTTCAGGATAATCAAATATCTTGAAACCACTTTATTCTTTGGGGACCAGAGACAATATGGAGACATATGTGATTATGGATTGTGGGATTCCAACTTTGCCCAGTTGATTTTCCTTTAAAATGTGAAAGAGAAATGATACTCTGTTTTACTCCTTATATAGATTACCAAAATGATACTCAGAGATGGATTTCTGAAGGTTAGCTTGTCCAGAGCTTCCTTCCTGCAGATTTGACCTTGCTGTTGCTTCCCCTTAAGAGTTAAAGGAAGGGAGGCACCTCTGCAGAAAGCACCATGCTAGTTACCTCTTTCTATTTGCTGCCTCTCTGACCCTTTGAGAGATGGATGATCACCACTGGGGACTTGGAATACCGAATACAAAAGAATTAAAAGGAATGGAAAAAATCCTTTTTTCAGCACTGGGTGCTAAAAATGATACTACATGTTTATTAATCTTATGTAAGTTGTTTGATTTAGCTTTGCAGTTCATCCAAATATCATTATTCCCATTTTACAGAGAAAATTGAAGCTTAGAATAGTTGAACCATCTTTTTTTTTCAGTTCGCATGGCTCTACGGAGCAAAACCAGAAGCACGAAGCTGATTTTTTTTTTTTTTTTTTCTGTATTAAAATGTAGACTTTTCCTTTAACCCTGCACTTAGTCTTTTCCTCCAGACCAATTCATTCATTAATTCACTATTATTATAAATGAGAGGATTTAATCTTCCATGCATCAGATATTAATTCACAATCACTTGTGTTTACCACCCAGATTCAAGTATTCTACATGCCTTTGACCCTTTATTCTCCTTCAAATCTCTATATTCAGTATCTTCAGATCAGATCAGATCAGATCAGTCGCTCAGTCGTGTCCGACTCTTTGCGACCCCATGAACCGCAGCACGCCAGGCCTCCCTGTCCATCACCAGCTCCCGGAGGTCACTCAGACTCGCATCCATCGAGTCAGTGATGCCATCCAGCCATCTCATCCTCTGTCGTCCCCTTCTCCTCCTGCCCTCAATCCCTCCCAGCATCAGAGTCTTCTCCAATGAGTCAACTCTTCGCATGAGGTGGCCAAAATACTGGAGTTTCAGCTTTAGCATCATTCCTTCTAAAGAAATTCCAGGATTGATCTCCTTCAGAATGGACCGGTTGGATCTTCTTGCAGTCCAAGGGACTCTCAAGAGTCTTCTCCACCACCACAGTTCAAAAGCATCAATTCTTCGGCGCTCAGCCTTCTTCACAGTCCAGCTCTCACATCCATACATGACCACAGGAAAGACCATAGCCTTGACTAGGCGAACCTTTGTTGGTAAAGTAATGTCTCTGCTTTTGAATATGCTATCTAGGTTGGTCATAACTTTCCTTCCAAGGAGTAAGCGTCTTTTAATTTCATGGCTGCAGTCACCATCTGCAGTGATTTTGGAGCCCAGAAAAACAAAGTCTGACACTGTTTCCACTGTTTCCCCATCTATTTCCCATGCGGTGATGGGACCAGATGCCATGATCTTCGTTTTCTGAATGTTGAGCCTTAAGCCAACCTTTTCACTCTCCACTTTCACTTTCATCAAGAGGCTTTTTAGCCTCTCTTCACTTTCTGCCATAAGGGTGGTGTCATCTGCATATCTGAGGTTATTGATATTTCTCCCAGCAATCTTGATTCCAACTTCTGTTTCTTCCAGTCCAGCATTTCTCATGATGTACTCTGCATATAAGTTAAATAAACATGGTGACAATATGCAGCCTTGACGTACTCCTTTTCCTATTTGGAACCAGTCTGTTGTTCCATGACCAGTTCTAACTGTTGCTTCGTGACCTGCATACAGATTTCTTAAGAGGCAGATCAGGTGGTCTGTTATTCCCATCTCTTTCAGAATTTTCCATAGTTTATTGTGATCCACACAGTCAAAGGCTTTGGCATAGTCAATAAAGCAGAAATAGATGTTTTTCTGGAACTCTCTTGCTTTCTCCATGATCCAGCGGATGTTGGCAATTTGATCTCTGGTTCCTCTGCCTTTTCTAAAACCAGCTTGAACATCAGGAAGTTCACGGTTCACATATTGCTGAAGCCTGGCTTGGAGAATTTTGAGCATTACTTTACTAGCGTGTGAGATGAGTGCAATTGTTCGGTAGTTTGAGCACTCCTTGGCATTGCCTTTCTTTGGGATTGGGATGAAAACTGACCTTTTCCAATCTTGTGGCCACTGCTGAGTCTTCCAAGTTTGCTGGCATATTGAGTGTAGCACTTTCACAGCATCATCATTCAGGATTTGGAATAGCTCCACTGGAATTCCATCACCTCCACTAGCTTTGTTCATAGTGATGCTTTCTAAGGCCCATTTGACTTCACATTCCAAGATGTCTGGCTCTAGGTCAGTGATCACACCATCATGATTATCTGGGTCTTGAAGCTCTTTTTAATATGTGCTTAAAAACCATAGCTCCTTCCCACACAGCTCTCCAGAATCTTTCTCTTTCTTCTCATGCTCCTATGCCTTTGTCCATTCTGTGTTTATGAAGGATGTATTCCAAGCCAGCTAGTGTACTGGGCCGCAGGTACAGAAAGACTCCTGCTATTATTAATCTCAGAGCTTAAAGAATAAACCTCAATCCTTTAAGATCTGACAACTTCTATTTCTTTTTCTCTAATTCTATTTTCGCCATTTCCTACCTATTTGGCATTCAAAACAAAAAAGTTTCATAAAATATTTTTATTTTAAAGCCATGCGCCTGCATGTTTTTCAAGGGTTTTTAAGTCTCCCCAATTTTTTCCCCAATGTATCTTCATGTGTCCAGGCTTTTTCAACCACTGTTTCACTCCATGTCTATTTTACACACACACACACACACTCACAAACTCTCTCACTCCACTCCTACTACACAGGTATATTTCTGAACACAGGAATTCCTACCATCTTGACTTTCCTTCCATGCTGTTGATTCTTTAACCTCACACCTCAATGTCCTTTTTTTTTTTCTCTCTTTCATAGGATCTCACTACTTATTTTTGATAGTTCTTATTTGTAACAGGGTTTTTTGTTTGTTTGTTTTGGTCATTCTCTTATATGATGTAGATGTGAAACCATTCATGATCCACCTGATCAAGAACTGAGTATCTCAAAAATGGGATATAATGTGAGTTTCCGTAGTGTAGTGGTCATCACGCTCGCCTAACACGCGAGAGGTCCTCGGTTCGAAACCGAGCGGAAACAATGGCTACTTTTTTACCTTCAGTCGTCCGGGGAAAAATCAGTTCACCGCCTCCCCTAAAAGGAACGAGTTATCAACCCACTTCTTTTTGTTGTTTGGGTCCTCTTTTAAGAAACAGATAATCATCCTGAGATAGTCTCATCTGTTCTGGATGACTCCTCCCAACTGGGACGTGTTCTCTTCTGTCCCAGAAAATGTGAATCGGGAACCTTTGGAGTGCCAAAATTTTCCTATGGCTACTTTCTCCTTTCCTGGCAGAGAAGTAGGTACCAATTGCGCTCTTCCCTCCGGGCATCTCTGAGACGATGTGTCCTTAGCCCAAATTCTGATTCCCATTAAAGGGCTTGACATTTCCTGAAGTTTGGACCACCCAAAAAAAGGAATAATGGAGGGTACGTTGATAAACTGGAGGGTGGGGGGAGAAGCGAAACGTAAAGCCTCACGGTGGGGGATTAGCTCAAATAGTAGAGTACTTGCTTAGCATGCGAGAGGCAGTGGGATCGATGCCCACATCCTCCAGTTTTACTCTCAACTGAGGCGCTCTTATCTTCCAATCTCTAGAAATAAATTAGACACTTTAGATCCTTCTTAGGGAAAGGACAAGACAGGATAGCGAGGGCTCTGCTGGTTAGTACACCTACTACCAACGTATGACTTCTGTTCTGCTATAAGAATAGCGGGGTCATCTCAAGGGATATGCCCGATTCCTCTTTTTTTCCCCTCCGTTTCTTCATGCACTTGGCCGCAAGGCGGCCCAATGCTGAGAAGCGCAGGGCAAGGCAGGGTCAATAAAGCCCCAACTTTCTCGTCAGGGGCTGAAACCAAGTGCCCCAAGTAACCAAAAAAATACGGGGAAAGACTCTATGGGAAGCAAATACGTGAAGTTATTAGTTAGCTTCTGGATGCACCCGCGAGCTGTGAATAAGTGGCTCTGATCCTGAACAACAACCAATAATCGAATTGCTTAGATGGAAAATGACCAGCTCAGCCTCGCACAGATTTTCTTCCTCTTTGAGCATCTTGGCCTGCTCGAGACCCCTCATCTCCCTTCCACTGTTTTCCTCCACTGGCTACAAAGTTGGCTTGTCAGTTAAGACATCTCCAGCTCCGACATGTGTGAAACCATACAAGGGTGGGGGCGGTGGGGGAGGTGGAATCAGAAAGATCTGATTTATCACATGTTCAATATTTCAATGTCCAATATTTCTCTGTCTTCTTCGGGCTCATAAAAAAAAAAAAAATTAAAGCCTCTCCCTGCTCCCTCCAACCCCCCCAAGTCAATGTTTTCTACGTCTGTATTGAGCTGTAGTCAACTGGGAAGGAGATGCGCAGGCGGAGAACGCGGGCATAGACCCTGCAGGCACCAGTCAGTGAAGTTAGTGAAGTACAATTCGCCGCGACGGTCTATTTTGAGCTCGTGGTTATATCAGCACTAGAAGTTTTATGCCCTCCTTGGTTTTTCGGGACTAATCTGAAGACTCAAGTGTCACTGCTGTCAAGGCGGAGCATCTCTAGAACTTCCGGAGAAACAGCCATTGCGGGAGTGCTAGTCTAAATGGGGACCCGGAACGGTTATCGTGAGAAAACTCTGACAAAATCTCACGTCTTGATACTTCACAGCAGAGCAAACTGCATCCCAGAGGTAATTGAATGCAAAAACAAACTCAAGGAAAACGAACGCGCCTAAGGAAAAGCAAACAAAAGAAAAAAACCCATGCCCTCTCTGAGGCTCGAACTCAGGACCTTCAGATTATGAGACTGACGCGCTGCCCACTGCGCTAAGAAGGCGCTGAAATTAATTCGTTGCTACGCTGCTACGTAGCTTCAGTCGTGTCCGACTCTGTGCGATCCCATAGACGGCTGTCCCTGGGATTCTCCAGGCAAATATACTGGAGTGGGTTGCCATTTCCTTCTCCAAATTAATTCGTTGGCTAGGCTATAAAGAAATTATCCACGCCAGTACTTGCCCTCTTGGCTTTTCTTGTTGCTTGCCCTCTTGGCTGTTCTTGTTTTCTGTTTATCTGGATCATCAGTCCCTCAGAGTGAACAGTCACATTTTCACCATCCAGAGTCTTGTCTCTGAAATGATACTCACCGAATAGTAGTTGGGTGAATGTATAGAAAATTTTCATAATTTGAAACTTGTATGTAATTTTTTTGCCCAATATTTTAGTTCTACCATATTTTCCAGTGTACGATTTGGGGTTATTTTTCAAAAAGTTAATGTGTGTTTGGATTTACCCATGTTTTTTGTCTAAACATTTTCTCACCATGATTTGCACTGTAAGTCTAATAGAAAGCAAATTCTTCGTCTTTTTTGTCTACTAAATATTTGTCCAAAAAGTCTAGAGCAGTGTCTTTGAAAATATTTACTGAGGAATATATCTATGAAAATTTCCTTCCTTTTATACTATATTCTTGAGATTTCCTTTATTGAGGGTCTCTGTGGGATAAACTCTCAAATTTTCTTTTGTCTCATGCTATCTTTATATCACTGTCATTCTTCAAAAATAGAGTCACTAAGTGTAATTTAGTGAGGAGATAAACCCTCATCCAAGGTAAGGAGCAATGGCTATGCTTTGCTGGAGCAGCCGTGAACAGATACCCCACGCCTAAGGTAAGAGAAACCCAAGCAAGACGGTAGGTGTTGCAAGAGGGCATCAGAAGGCAAACACACTGAAACCATACTCACAGAAAACTAGTCAATCTAATCACACTAGGACCACAGCCTTGTCTAACTCAATGAAACTAAACCATGCCCATGGGGCAACCCAAGATGGGCGGGTCTTGGTGGAGAGATCTGACAGGATGTGGTCCACTGGAGAAGGGAATGGCAAACCACTTCAGTATTCTTGCCTTGAGAACCCCATGAACAGTATGAAAAGGCAAAATGACAGGATACTGAAAGAAAAACTCCCCAGGTCAGTAGGTGCCAAATATGCTACTGGAGATCAGTGGAGAAATAACTCCAGAAAGAATGAAGGGATGGAGCCAAAGCAAAAAGAATACCCAGCTGTGGATGTGACTGGTAATAGAAGCAAGGTCCGATGCTGTAAAGAGCAATATTGCATAGGAACCTGGAATGTCAGGTCCATGAATCAAGGCAAATTAGAAGTGGTCAAACAAGAGATGGCCAGAGTGAATGTCGACATTCTAGGAATCATCGAACTCAAATGCACTGGAATGGGTGAATTTAACTCAGATGACCATTATATCTACTACTGTGGGCAGGAATCCCTCAGAAGAAATGGAGTGGCCATCATGGTCAACAAAAGAGTCCTAAATGCAGTACTTGGATGCAATCTCAAAAACGATAGAATGATCTATATTCGTTTCCAAGGCAAACCATTCAATGTCACAGTAATCCAAGTCTATGCCCCAACCAGTAATACTGAAGAAGCTGAAGTTGAACGGTTCTATGAAGACCTACAAGACCTTTTAGAACTAACACCCAAAAAAGATGTCCTTTTTATTATAGGGGACTGGAATGCAAACGTAGGAAGTCAAGAAACACCTGGGGTAACAGGCAAATTTGGCCTTGGAATACGGAATGAAACAGGGCAACGACTAACAGAGTTTTGCCAAGAAAATGCACTGGTCATGACAAATACCCTCTTCTAACAACACAAGAGAAGACTCTATACATGGACATCACCAGATGGTCAACACCAAAATCAGATCGATTATATTCTTTGCAGCCAAAGATGGAGAAGCTCTATACAGTCGGCAAAAACAAGATCAGGAGCTGACTGTGGCTCAGATCATGAACTCCTTATTGCCAAATTCAGACTGAAATTGAAGAAAGTAGGGAAAACTACTAGACCATTCAGGTATGGCCTAAATCAAATCCCTTATGATTATACAGTGGAAGTGAGAAATAGATTTAAGGGCCTAGATCTGATAGATAGAGTGCCTGATGAACTGTGGAATGAGGTTCGTGACACTGTACAGGAGACAGGGATCAAGATCATCCCCATGGAAAAGAAATGCAAAAAAGCAAAATGGCTGTCTGGGGAGGCCTTACAAATAGCTGTGAAAAGAAGAGAAGCGAAAAGCAAAGGAGAAAAGGAAAGATATAAACATCTGAATGCAGAGTTCCAAAGACTAGCAAGAAGAGATAAGAAAGCCTTCTTCAGCGATCAATGCAAAGAAATAGAGGAAAACAACAGAATGCGAAAGACTAGAGATCTCTTCAAGAAAATCAGAGATACCAAAGGAACATTTCATGCAAAGATGGGCTCGATAAAGGACAGAAATGGTATGGACCTAACAGAAGCAGAAGATATTAAGAAGAGGTGGCAAGAATACACAGAAGAACTGTACAAAAAAGAGCTTCACGACCCAGATAATCACGATGGTGTGACCACTCACCTAGAGCCAGACATTCTGGAATGTGAAGTCAAGTGGGCCTTAGAAAGCATCACTATGAACAAAGCTAGTGGAGGTGATGGAATTTCAGTTGAGCTATTCCAAATCCTGAAAGATGATGCTGTGAAAGTGCTGCACTCAATATGCCAGCAAATTTGGAAAACTCAGCAGTGGCCACAGGATTGGAAAAGGTCAGTTTTCCTTCCAATCCCAAAGAAAGGCAATGCCAAAAAATGCTCAAACTACCGCACAATTGCACTCATCTCACACACTAGTAAAGTAATACTCAAAATTCTCCAAGCCAGGCTTCAGCAATATGTGAACCGTGAACTTCCTGATGTTCAAGCTGGTTTTAGAAAAGGCAGAGGAACCATGGATCAAATTGCCAACATCCGCTGGATCATGGAAAAAGCAAGAGAGTTCCAGAAAAACATCTATTTCTGCTTTATTGACTATGCCAAAGCCTTTGACTGTGTGGATCACAATAAACTGGAAATTTCTTAAAGAGATGGGAATACCAGACCACTTGATCTGCCTCTTGAGAAATTTGTATGGAGGTCAGGAAGCAACAGTTAGAACTGGACATGGAACAACAGACTGGTTCCAAATAGGAAAAGGAGTACATCAAGGCTGTATATTGTCACCCTGCTTATTTAACTTCTATGCAGAGTACATCATGAGAAACGCTGGACTGAAAGAAACACAAGTTGGAATCAAGATTGCTGGGAGAAATATCAATAATCTCAGATATGCAGATGACACCACTCTTATGGCAGAAAGTGAAGAGGAACTAAAAAGCCTCTTGATGAAAGTGAAAGTGGAGAGTGAAAAGGTTGGCTTAAAGCTCAACATTCAGAAAACTGAGATCATGGTATCTGGTCCCATCACTTCATGGGAAATAGATGGGGAAACAGTGTCAGACTTTATTTTTCTGGGCTCCAAAATCACTGCAGATGGTGACTGCAGCCATGAAATTAAAAGACGCTTACTCCTTGGAAGGAAAGTTAAGACCAACCTAGATAGCATATTCAAAAGCAGAGACATTACTTTGCCAACAAAGGTTCGCCTAGTCAAGGCTATGGTTTTTCCTGTGGTCATGTATGGATGTGAGAGTTGGACTGTGAAGAAGGCTGAGTGCCGAAGAATTGATGCTTTTGAACTGTGGTGTTGGAGAAGACTCTTGAGAGTCCCTTGGACTGCAAGGAGATCCAACCAGTCCATTCTGAAGGAGATCAGCCCTGGGATTTCTTTGGAAGGAATGATGCTAAAGCTGAAACTCCAGTATTTTGGCCACCTCATGTGAAGAGTTAACTCATTGGAGAAGACTCTGATGCTGGGAGGGATTGGGGGCAGGAGGAGAAGGGGACGACAGAGGATGAGATGGCTGGATGGCATCGCCGACTCGATGCACATGAGTTTAAGTGAACTCTGGGAGTTGGTGATGGACAGGGAGGCCTGACGTGCTGTGATTCATGGGGTCGCAAAGAGTCGGACACTACTGAGCGACTGATCTGATCTGATCTGAAGTGTAATTTTAGTTGAAGAGTTTTTTTATTTCTTCAATTTGAAAATTACCTTGAGCTATTTTCTAGCTAACAGTGTCACCTTTGCAGGCAATCTCTCTTCTATTTTTTGAGAATTGTTGTTAGTCTCTAGTGTCATTTTGGTACTCTTGCCCCTCTTCTTCCTCTCCTTTTTCTCCTCTTCTTTTACAGTTTCACTGTAATGTAACTGGTTATGGATTTCTTTTTATAGTCCCAGCTTTTGGTGAACTGGACTTCCTGAATTTTTTCTATAAATCTTGAATTTATAGGTGAAAAATTCTTATGTATTTATGCATTCATTTTTTAAATCATGAGTCCCCTACCCAACCTCTCCTGTAGATAGAAATTATCACAATTGTCGCTAAACAAGCCAGTGTTCAGTCAGATGACCATCCCTGATAATCAGTAGAAAGCAATTGATAGAGGCATAGCCAAGTGTTGGAAATGTTTGAATATTAAATACAGCATTAACTTATTGCTTAAAATTAAATCCATATAGAAGATAGTAACAAAACCTCGCCATATTTTATTACCATCAGGGGCAGCCTCCTAAAATGAATATGTATAAATTCTAGAGCTTTAAATTATACTGCTGAGAAGGGATGACCAACCATCAGCAAGATGGCAAAATAGAAAGCCACAGACTTTGTTCCCTGACAGAGACACCAATTTAACATGAGTATATGGTCCAAAAAGCTTTTATGAGCTCTCCAGAAACCAGTTAGGAAGTCGCAGTACCCCCAAGTAATGCAGAGCCAAAAACAGCTGCATTGAAATGGATAAATAAAACTATGGCATTCCACCCACTACAGATTTTCCTCCGCGTTGACACAACTCCGAGAGATCAGGAGAAAATGACCAATTTATTGCTTCTGTCTTCGGACAGAAAGGGAAGAATGGAACATATGCCAAACATTCTGGGTTTTCAAGGGTTAGGGGGAGTATTCCCAAGGGACTCGTTTCTTTCTCACTTAACTAGAAGCGCTCATACCAAACTCTCATACTTTGGATGCCTGGGGGCTCCTGAGAACAAAGGAGAGTTTAACAGCTTGAGGCCGCCCCACAGAACCTGCAATACCATTGATAAACACAAGAGAGAGCAAGAGACTATCCACTCTGGGAAAAGAAACCGCTACGGAAGCCTCTAGTGCGATTTTCACTTCAAATTTGTTTTCTTCAGCTCTGTGACTTCTGTTTGGTATTTTCTTATATTTTCTATTTCTTTGTTGAGGTTTTCATTATGCTCATCCATTCTCCCAAGTTTGGTGACCATTTTTACGACCCATTGGTTTAAACTCTTTATCAAGTAAATTACTTATCTCCATTTTACTATTACAACCCTCCACCCCCAGAGGTTTTATCTTGTTTTCTTCTTTAGAACATATTCCCCGTTTCCTCATTTTATTCCTCTGTGTTTTCTCTATGTACTAGATAAAACAGAGCTTTCCCAGTCTTGAAGGAGTGGCCTCACGTAGGAAATGAACCTTATCTTCAACCTTGCTCTAGCTCTTTTTTCCCCAAATATAGACATTTATCTCATGGAATATTCTTATGGTTGTGTGAAGTGGCAGGTTTGAATTCTGTATGGTTTACTTTTGCTGTTTTGGCTTGAGCTTTAGATGTCATACCCAAATGCCATGTCATTCTTTGGCCTCTTTAGCTTCCTCAGCTCTGGCAGTTGGGGTTCATAGTTGAGGAAAAGGCTCCAGGGAGGATTGGCCATAATCCTGGGTCTATTTCTCTTGGTGATCCTGGTAATGTGCTCTCTCAAAACGACAGAAAGTCTCTGCCAGTGAACTGCCAGATTGTTCAGGGAACCCACTGGACCCAACTTATGAGGTAGACTACCTTCCAAACTTGAGGTAGACTAGGTTCCTACCTGGCTTCCCTAGTGGCTCTGGCAAAGAACCTGTCTGCCAATGCGGGAGATGCAGATTCAGTCTCTGGTTCTAGAAGATCTTCTGTATAAGGAAATGGCTACTCACTGAAGTATTCTTGCCTGGGAAATCCCATGGACATAGGAGCCTAGTGGGCTATAGTCCATGGGGTCACAAAAGAGTTGGACAACACTTAGTGTCTAAACAACAGCAACAAGGGTCCTACCAGATTGGACATGCTTAATCTATTGTTTCAGTAGAACGGCGGGGTGGTGGGGGGGTCGGGGCGGGGGCGGGTGTTGATGAGAAAGGCAGTCTCCTGTACAGTTTTTTAGTCCCTCCTTGGTCAGATAAGAATGGGTCTTCTGCCTGAAACACATCCTGACCTGAGATAAAGAGTCCACATAGCCTATGTCAGGCTTATAGCCCTATGTGGGAATCTAGTTCCCTGTTTCATAGTTAATGTGTATTCTTTTGTTAAGCTTACATGTTCATCAGTGACCCTCAGGCCTGCTCACAGCTTCCAGCATTTCAGACTCCACAGGAAAGGGGTTGTGGTCCTACTGTGGCATGAGAGGGGTGTGCATAGCTGCTGTGGGGACCTGCTAGACATGGGGAGCTGACAGACATACTAAAGCTGACCTTGCTCTGTCTCTTTGCTATGGAAGTAAAGTTTTGTTCTATCCTGTGCTTGATTGTGTTGTTGTGTTTTCCTTGGTGACTCTGATACCAAGGTGCAGTGAGCAGACTGGACTTCTATTTCTGGTGATTGGCAATAATGATGATCTTTGTTTCCCTCCAAGCAGTCAGAGTCCTCCCCTGACATCAGTGATCAGTACAGGGAGAACCTGTGAGTTTATTACCTTGATGGCAAAAAGGACTGTGTGGATGTGATTGAGGTTGCAATCTTGAGATGAGGAAATACACTGGTGAGCCCAATATTATCCCATGAGTCCTTAAGAGTAGAGAAAGTTTCCAGCTATAGTCTTAGTTATGCAATGACATAAGGCTTGGAGACATGTGACATGAGAAGAAAATGGTCTTTCATGGCAGGCTTTGGAGATGGAGGAAGTGGTCTATGAGCCAAAAGCTGTAGGAAGCCTAGAAGCTGAAAAGAGTGAGGAAGCAAATTCTTTAGAAAGGAACACAGCTGTGCCAACGCCTTGATTTTAACCCAGTGTGCCCTGAATTAGACTTCTGAACTACAGAACTGAAAAGCAATAAATTTTTATTGTTTAATCCACTAGTTCAGTTCAGTCACTCACTTGTGTCCGAGTCTGCGACCCCATGGACTGCAGCATGCCAGGCTTCCCCGTCCGTCACCAACTCCCGGAGCTTACTCAAACTCATGTCCATCGAGTCAGTGATGCCATCCAACATCTCATCCTCTGTCGTCCCTTTCTCCTCACGCCTTCAATCTTTCCCAGAATCAGGGTCTTTTCCAGTGAGTCAGTTCCACACATTAGGTGGCCAAAGAATTGGAGTTTCAGCTTCAGCATCAGTCCTTCCAGTGAATATTCAGGACTAATTTCCTTTAGGATTGACTGGTTAGACCTCCAAGGGACTCTCAAGAGTCTTCTCCAATACCACAGTTCAAAAACATCAATTCTTCGGCCCTTGGCTTTCTTTGTAGTCCAACTCTCACATCCGTATGTGACTATGGGAAAAACCATAGCTTTGACTAGATGGACCTTTGTTGGCAAAGTATGTGGTAATTTGTTTATTGTTGTCATTTAGTCACTAAGTCATGTCTAGTTCTTTTGCGACCCCATGGACTGTAGCCCACCAGGCTCCTCTGTGTATGAGATTTTCCCAGGCAAGAATACTGGAGTGGGTTGCCATTTCCTTCTCCAGGGGATCGTCCACATCCAGGGATCAAACCCCTGTCTCCTGCATTGGCAGGTGAATTCTTCACCACTGAGCCACCAGAGAAGACCAGTGGTTTTGTTACAGGGACCATAAAGAACTGATTCACACCTCTTTCAGGGAATACAAAGGAGTCTACAGTCATCTCTGTCTTGAGAACTGCCATTTCTTTCATTCAAAGCAACTTCAAGTTATGATGTCCCTTACATGTATAGCCTCTCTGTTAGTGTCTGATATATATTAACTGAGGGGCTTCCCAGGTGGCTCCATGGTAAATAATCTACCTACCAATGCAGGAGACGTGGTTTTGACCCCTGGTGTGGAAGATCCCCTGGAGAAGGGAATGATTACCCACGCCAGTATTCTTGCCTGGAGAATCCCATGGAGAGAGAAGCCTGGGGGGACACAGTCCATAGCGTCACAGAGTCAAACATGACTGAAGTGACTTAGCCCACATGTAGCCTCACATTTATGACTAACTGAATGAGTAAATTGAAACTGTATCTCATTTGTGTACCTAGATTACTGAGTAAGCTAATGTTGAGCTAGTATGTAATTGTCCTCCAAAAGAAGAGCCATGTATTAATTTATAAAACAATCTATTGAGCCACAAGTTATTAATACTTCTGGACCATGTTTTACTTGATTTTTCTTTTTCTGTTATCCCCACTTCCAAAAGTTCTTCTATATTTATTTTGAAGGCTTCTCTTGTCTTAAACACATCAGCAAACATGAACAAGAGCACAAAAGCTTTTTATTAACCTAAAGATATTATTCCTCAGCCTGCAGAAAGCATAGTGGACAGTGAACTGGAAGAAACTTGGCTTCCCGAATATTTTGTGAAACAAAGCAATCCTAACAGCCATAGACTGCCATCTCTTTTTGTCAAATCTCTTCTGCTCCCTTTAGACAGAATAACCCACATCCTTCAACATTCTTATGGAACTTTGTACAGATATTTTTACTAGTTCATATCCTATTGAGTTAAATTTGTCATCAATCCTAAAGGAAATCAGTCCTGAATATTCATTGGAAGGACTGATGCTGAAGCCGAAGCTCCAATACTTTGGACATCTGATGCAGAGAGCTGATGCATTATAAAAGACACTGATGCTGGGAAAGATTGAAGGCAGGAGAAGGGGATGACAGAGGATGAGTAGGTTGGACAGCATCACCGACTCAATGGACATGAGTTGAGTAAGCTCTGGGAGTTGGGGATGGACAGGGAAGCCTGGCGTGCTGCAGTCCATGGGGTCACAAAGAGTCAGACACAACTGAGCGAATGAATTGAGTAGATACACATACCAAAGCGGCAGTAGAACCAGTCTTGTCCTTGCCCCGAGGAGAGTGCAAGTATGTCTACTTTTCTTATTTCTTTGTATAGGTTGCAAGATTTGTGGTTGTTGGCTGGAGCTCCTTAGTTGAAGGAGCCAAAACTGGAGAATGTGGGCATCGATCCCACTACCTCTCACATGCTAAGCGAGCGCTCTACCACTTGAGCTAATTCCCCACCTTCATGCTCATGCTTTTTCCTCTAGCTTTTCAGACTACCACCCCCACTTTATTTACTCTTTTGAGCAGCCTGAACATCAAAAAATTTCAAGGTCCTTAAGGAGATCAAACCAGTGAGTCCTAAAGGAAATCAGTCCTGAATAGTCATTGGAAGGACTGATGCTGAAGCTGAAACTCCAATTCTTTGGCCACCTAATGTGAGGAACTGACTCACTGGAAAAGACCCTGATTCTGGGAAAGATTGAATGTGGGACAAGGGGATGACAGAGGCGATGGTTGGATGGCATCACTGACTCGATGGACATGAGTTTGAGCAAGCTCCAGGATTTGGTGATGGACAGGGAAGCCTGGCATGCTGCATTCTATGGGGTCACAAAGAGTTGGACACAACTGGATGACTGCACTGAGTAGATACACATACCAAAAGAACCAGTCTTATCCTTGCCCAAGGAGAGTGAAAAGTGTGTCTACTTTTCTCATTTATTTGTATATGTTGCAAGGTTTGTGGTTGTCAGCTGGAGCTCCTTAGTTGAAGGAGCCAAAACTGGAGAATGTGGGCATCGATCCCACTACCTCTCACATGCTAAGTGAGCGCTCTACCACTTGAGCTAATTCCCCACCTTCATACTTATGTTTTTTCCTGTAGCTTTTCAGAGTACCATCCCCACTGTGTTTACTCTTCTGAGCAGCCTGAACTTCAGAAAATTTCAAGGTCCTTAAGGAGATCAAACCAGTGAGTCCTAAAGGAAATCAGTCCTGAATACTCACTGGAAGGACTGATGCTGAAGCTGAAACTCCAATACTTTGGCCACCTAATGTGAGGAACTGACTCGTTGGAAAAGACCCTGATTCTGGGAAAGATTGAAGGTGGGAGGAGAAGGGGATGACAGAGGCTGAGAAGGTTGGATGGCATCACTGACTCGATGGACATGAGTTTGAGCAAGCTGCAGGAGTTGGTGATGGATAGGGAAGCCTGGTGTGTTGCAGTCCATGAGGTCGCCAAGAGTCAGACATGACCGAGGTGACTGAACTGACTGTCTCATGCACAGGGAAAGCAAAGCAAAATCCATCTTGATTGACTGACAGACAGTGGGTAGTGCAAGATACCTGAGCTTAAGTTTTGTAGAGTGGAAAAGAAAAGTCACCACTGACTGGTGTTAGTACCATGAATGATGTGGGGGAGGAAATTAGTAATTTGTCTCACAGATTTTTCATGAACTAAGCAAATATCTATTTCATTTTCAACTATGATTTATTAATATAGAAGCCAATTTTTAAAAAAATTTCCTATTTCCAGTGCCCAAATAGATTGTAGGGTAAACTGCAAACTCCATACATTTTAATGATAAATGAGACACCCAAATGAATTTTACAACTGAGAAGCCATGTGTTCATTCTCGTCTTGTTTGGTTATACTTCAGTGGAAAAATCTGAGATACCCTAGGAAATCAGGAGGTGAAAAACAGCAATGCTATCCTATTAACACTGTTGAAGCATAAACCTGGTGATTTATTTTCTGAAAAATACATTAGTTCCGTCAGTCAGTCAGTTCAGTTGCTCAGTCGTGTCCAACTCTTTGCGACCCCATGGACTGCAGCACACCAGGCTTCCCTGTCCATCACCAACTCCTGGAGCTTGCTCAAACTCATGTCCATCGAGTCAGTGATGCCATACAACCATCTCATCCTCTGTTGCCCCCTTCTCCTCCCACCTTCAATCTTTCCCAGAATCAGGGTCTTTTCCAATGAGTCAGTTCTTCACAACAGGTGGGCAAAGTATGGAGCTTCAGCTTCAGCATCAGTCCTTCCAAGGAATATTCAGGACTGATTTCCGTTAGGATTGAGTGGTTGGACCTCCTTGCTGTCCAAGGGACTCTCAAGAGTCTTATCCAACACCACAGTTCAAAAGCATCAATTCTTTGGCACTCAGCTTTCTTTATAGTCCAACTCTAACATCCATACATGATCACTGGAAAAACCATAGTTTTCACTAGACAGACCTTTGTTGGCAAAGTAATGTCTCTGCTTTTTTTAAAATATGCTGTCTAGGTTGGTCATAACTTTTCTTCCAAGGAGCAAGCATCTTTTAATTTCATGGCTGCAGTCACCATCTGCAGTGATTTTGGAACCCCCAAAATAAAGTCTCTCAGAGTTTCCACTGTTTCCCCATCTATTTCCCATGAAGTGATGGGACCAGATGCCATGATCTTAGTTTTCTGAATGCTGACTTTTAAGCCAACTTTTTCACTCTCCTCTTTCACTTTCATCAAGAGGCTTTTTAGTTCTTCTTCACTTTCTGCCATAAAGGTGGTGTCATCTGCATATCTGAGGTTATTGATACTTCTCCTGGCAATCTTGATTCCAGCTTGTGCTTCATCCAGTCCAGCATTTCTCATGATGTACTCTGCATATAAGTTAAATAAGCAGGGTGACAATATACAGCCTTGAGGTACTCCTTTTCTTATTTGGAACCAGTCTGTTTTTCCATGTCCAGTTCTCACTGTTGCTTCTTGACTTGCATACAGATTTCTCAGGAGGCAGGTCAGGTTACTGGTTTTTAATTTGGATTTAATCATTTCTGAACAAGACCAAAGCAATACAGATACATTTCTCTGCTTTGATCTCTGATACCTTCTGTTCAAGGCTAATTCCTCTTTTTACTGCAGTCACCAGTTTTTCCTGTCTCCTAAGTGGCCTCTCTACATCAAATACCCTTTTCCTGAATCCTCAACCTCTCTACTGACTTTTTTCCTTTAACAACATATTAAAATCTCCTGCACCCTGAAGCCTCAGGCCCTGCCAAATGTTTAAGTCCTGTGTTCTATGCTAGAGATGGTCTTTGTTCATCTTCATAGCAAAGCTTCTGAAAGATGTTTCAGAGGATAATGATACTGCCTGTATTCTCTACTTCCCTTTCCATCACACTCCACAGAAGCTGCCCTTACTAAAGATGAAAACCTCTTTTTTTCCTAAACTCCACAGAGCTGCTTTAGAGAGATAGAATAGAGTAGTGGTAACAAGCACAGACTTAGAAGCCAGATCCCTCAGAATTTAAATCCCCATTCTACTTCTTATGAAATGCATGATTTTGCCCAAATTTTGTACCTCATCTTCCTCATTTATAAAGGGCTTATTGTAAGGACTAAAACACATAGGGTTGTTGGATGATTAAGTGAGCTAATACTATAAGGTGCTTAAAACAGCACCTGTAAGATAGTAATTATCATGTAAACCTTATCCAATAATCTTTGGTGCTATCTCATCCAGTATCTTTCAGAATATTTGACATTGTTCTCAACAAACTTTTAATTGAAATTCTCCCTTGATTGTCATGACCTATTTTTGTTCATTTCCCTAATTTGCTGGCTGCTCCTTCTTATTCTTTATCTTAGTTTCCAGGCTTCCTGCTTTGCCACTCTCTGTTTAAAACTAAAACAAAATCATACTTTAAAAAATTTTAAGTTTGGGGATAATTGAACTATTTTATGAATGGGTTCCCATTTCCTACAAGATAAAATTCATGAGTTGAAATCGCATTATAAAATTTCTGACTTATTTCCCATCCTCCATTCCAATCCCATCTTCAACTCCTTCCTTCTAATCTTCAAGCTTCACCTCAAGTCCTATGTTGTACAGAATCATTTCTGACTCTTTCTCAAATAAGTGAGCCTTCTTCCTGTTCCCAGACTAATTCATGTAACTTCTACCTTTGTCATACCATGTGACAGCTGGTGCTGTGAAGCCTCAGAGGAATGGAACTGAGTCTCTTCCACCTTTAAATTCCTAACATTCAGCCTACTGTCCGGTGAGTTGGAAGTGTTCAACAAACATCTGTTGAGTAAATGAAACAATGAATAAAATGAGGACTTTGCTTGGGTCAATGTATCTTCAAAGAAAAGCTACAGAGTTCAATTCAACATTTACTGAGACCTTCCTATACACAATGCAGAGATCAGAATTCAATATTTTACTACAACACAATCACTACTATTGATATAGCCATATAATACAATCCTAGCAAGCACAGGCTCTAGTATGACTGTTTATATTTCAGCTTCACTAGTTACTAAGTGTGTGATTCTGGACAAATTACTCAATCTCTTCCTGCACCAGTTTCCTTCTAAGGTAAAAATAATAACAAACATCTTATAGAATTTTTGTTACAAGTTAAAGAGATACTAGGAGGTACTGGTGGCTCAGTGGTAAAGAATCTGCCTACAATGCAAGAAACATGGGTTCCATCCCTGGGTGCAACAAGATCCCCTGGAGAAGTAAATGGCAACCCACTCCACTATTCTTGCCTGGGAAATTCCATGGACAGAGGTGCCTGGCAGGCTACAGTCCATGGGGATAGCAAAAGAGTTGGATGTGATTTAGTGACTCAACACAATAATGAGATAATACATGTAAAATGAGAACAACGTCTGGAATATATCACATACTCTGAAGTTATTAAAAATGATTTCAAATATTAAAAAGGCTCTGTATAGAATATTTGGGCCTTCCTTAGAAATTTTCATTAAAAACAAACATAAAACTAAGCTGCAGCTCCTCTGGGGAAGAATTCCAGAATTAGGAACATAATTAGCTTATCTTGAATGTAAGAGTGTTAAGGTATGTTTGAGCCCTCTCAGTGTCTCTGGAGCTTATGGGGTTTGATTCTAAACACAATTTTGCCCCTCCTACTGTCTTGCTGTGGCTTCTCATTTGCCCTTGGTCTCCTCAAAGTCACTCTAGCGACAAATGGCCAACACCCGTTGGATCATCAAAAAAGCGAGAGTTCCAGAAAAACATCTACTTCTGCTTTATTGACTATGCCAAAGTCTTTGACTGTGTGGATCACAACAAACTGTGGAAAATTCTTAAAGAGATGTAAATACCAGACCACCTGACCCATCTCCCGAGAAATCTGTATGCAGGTCAAGAAGCAAAAGTGAGAACTGGACATGGAAAAACAGACTGGTTCCAAATCCAGAAAGGAGTATGTCAAAGGCTGTATATTGTCACTGTGCTTATTTAACTTATATGCAGAGTACATCATGACAAATGATGGACCGAATGAAGCACAAGCTGGAATCAACAGTGCCAGGAGAAATATCAATAACCTCAGATATGCAGATGATACCACCCTTATGGCAAAAAGTGAAAAACTAAAAAGCCTCTTGATGAAAGTGAAAGAGGAGAATGAAAAAGTTGGCTTAAAAGTCAGCATTCAGAAAACTAAGATAATGGCATCTGGTCCCATCATTTCATAGTAAATAGATGGGAAATCAGTGGAAACAGTGTTCATTTTGGGGCAGCTTTACTTTGGGGGTCTCCCAAATCACTGCAGATGGTAACTGCAGCCATGAAATTAAAAGATGCTTGCTCTTTGGAAGAAAAGTTATGACCAACCTAGACAGCATATTAAAAAGTAGAAACATTACTTTGCTAACAAAGGTCCATCTAGTCAAAACTATGGTTTTTCCAGTAGTCATGTATGGATATGAAAGCTGGACTATCAGGAAAGCTGAGCGCCAGAGAATTGATGCTTTTGAACTGTGGTGCTGGAGTAGACTCTTGAGTGTCCCTTGAACTGCAAGGAAGTCCAACCAGTCCATCCTAAAGGAAATCAGTACTGAATATTCATTGGAAAGACTGATGCTGAAGCTGAAGCTCCATACTTTGGCCACTTGATGTGAAGAACTGACTCATTGGAAAAGACCTTGATTCTGGGAAAGACTGAAGGCGGGAGGAGAAGGGAATGACAGAGGATGAGATGGTTGGATGGCATCACCACCGACTCAGTGGATATGAGTTTGAGTCAACTCCAGGAGTTGGTGATGGGCAGATAAGCCTGGCGTTGCAAAGAGTGGGACACAACTGAGCGACTGAACTGAACTGAAGAGTGTTAAGACACTGATGATGTTCTCACCACTCCCTAATCTCAGTATTCTTCTCCCAATTCAAGTCTTTGTTCTCTATATTCCCAGTACTCATCCTTCCCCTTTGATGTCTGAGGGCTTTTAGGAAACTTTTTTTCATTGAACAACTGAGCAGGGGGAGATGTAGATATAGATACGTTTACTTCAATCTGAAAGAAAACTCATTTCTGCTCCAACTCAAACATGTGATTACTTAAGTTGATTCCAGCCCTGGAGACAATCATAAAGGACTGGGAAACATCCTACAATCACAGCAGTTCTATCCTCCTCTGCAGTTTCCTGTACCCACAAAAAGCCAACACTACCCCCTCTTTAAAGCATTTCATCCATCTCTCTGGCCTCATCTTAGGTGACGTACGCTTCCCCTGTGCTTTGGGAGCCTCAATTTCTTTCAGATCTTTCCCAGGGGTTTTCCCCAGGGTCGGAGGAGTCCATCTCTTTGACGCTACTCTGGCCTACAGTTCTCTTTCAACGGCCTTGAAGAAAGAGAAAAGAAGTCGGAAACTGTAATATGCACAGGGTTGCTTCTTCTTAGACAAGCTGGCAGTGGAGTCCTCATACCTCCGCAGAACCACAAAGTACCCTTAAGCAGTGCTCTTTAGCTCCGCCCCCGAAACACCACGGTCCCTGGAGCGCAGGCGCCCCAGGGCCCCGCCCCCCATTTCAAAGGCTCGGTCTCTATTGGCCCAGAGGCCGGGGATGGAGCGCCCTGGTCGCGGAACCGGGGAGATCATGTGATTCTCGGGGGCGGGGCTGCGCGGGCCGCTTCCCAGCCAGGCTGAAAGGGCTCGGGAAGCTAGCTGGCCTTGTTGGCCCTTAAATCGCACATTGGATGGCCTGGCCCTAGCTACCCTCGCCGAGCCGCGCAAAGAAGGATGCTCCTGGCTCTCGTCGGCCTCCCAGGTTTGCTTTCCTTCTTTTCCCGAAGGTGGGCCCTTAGGTTCACCTTCCGAAGCCTGCGGCCGCAGGGTAAACCAAACCGCGAGTGTCCGGAGAGTAACCGGAAGTGCCCTCCCAGGCAGAGGGGCGGCGCCGGCTGCCGCCGGGGTAAGCGCGGCCCGCGGGGCTTGGGAGGGGCATGGCCTGCGAGGCCCAGGGATGTGTGGAGGGGTTCGATGGGACTGGAGACCCCTCGGCCTTTGCCTGATAGGAGCAGCCTCTGTTCCTCTCGACGGTGCAGAATCTGAAACCCCCCTGAGGGCGGACTGAAAGGTGGTCAATGAAAAGTTGATAGAAGAGAAGAATAGTACTATGGTTCCTGGAGATAATAATAGTAAACACTGCCGGGGCACTCTTTTAAGCGATCTGTATCTTTCACTCTGGGGAAAAAAAAAAAAACAAGGATGTTGAATGGAGTTCTCCACCCACCGCCCGTCCCCATCTTTAAGGCAGAGATCGGTCATGTTTCATCTAGTCTGTATGCAGAAGAATCTGGTTTAATCATCTCATAATTATTATTGGAAACCGACATTATATACAACTTTGTCATATGCACTTGTCAACTGCATCTGGAGGTTTATAGTGGTAGAAGAATGGGTCATTGATCTAAGAAGTTAAGATAATACACTTAGCAGAGGTGAAAAATTGAAGCAAGTAGAACAGGATTCAGGGCTTTATTATGAAGTTAGTCATTACCCAGAAGGACTCTCAATATTTTGTCTAGAGCTTTCTGGGAGAAAACAATGTGAGGAGAGGTGGGAAAGATATTGACCAGATTGGGAAGTAAAGGGAACCAATTTTTAGATGTCCAGCGCCAGAAAAATTTAAAATTTCACAAAAATTTTAAATTTGTCCATTTTTGACTTTTCCTCCAGGAGAGGGAAGAATTGAGTATTGTTAATAACTATGGACTGGAGACCTTTTGGAGCCAAAAGGAAGACAGTCTTGAGTCTTTTTTGTTATGGTAAGTAGCATAGCAAACTGTGTTTCTCTATAAATGGTGGAGTTTTATAGGACACATGAGGGAAACTGGAGGAGAACAAGAAGGAATGGGAGAAGATACTTGGAAAGAAGATCATGACCCTTTCTTAGCTCCTGAGGTAACCCTGCCTACCAATGTTAGTGTATTTTCTATTCCTTTCCAACATGCTTATTCACCATAGGCTTTTAATTATTTCTTCATGATTGATTTGCAGCCCCCCAAAGACAGTATACTCAATGCAGGCCCTGGTGTCAGAGGATGGATATTTACATCCTGGCTCTGCTATTGGCACCCCACCCCAATACTCTTGCCTGGAAAATCCCACGGATGGATGGAGGAGCCTGGCAGGCTCCAGTCCGTGGGGTCGCTAAGAGTAGGACACGACTGAGCGTCTTCACTTTCACTTTTCACTTTCATGCATTGGAGAAGGAAATGGCAACCCACTCCAGTGTTCTTGCCTGGAGAATCCCAGGGACGGAGCCTGGTGGGCTGCCGTCTATGGGATCGCACAGAGTCGGACACGACTGAAGCGACTTAGCAGCAGCAGCTGTGAGTTCTTAGTTATTTAACTGCCCTGAGTATCATTTTTCTATCTGTCAGGTACAAACATGGAGAAGGAAATGGCAACCCACTCCACTGTTCTTGCCTGGAGAATCCCAGGGACGGCGGAGCCTGGTGGGCTGCCGTCTTTGGGGTCGCACAGAGTCAGACACGACTGAAGTGACTTAGCAGATACAAACATTGCTCATAATACCTATTTTACAATCTTGGAAAGATGAAATGAGATAATCCATGTAATCATTGAAAAATAAATGAGATAATCCCTAGCCTGGGGCCTGATACAGTAAGCATTAATAGATAGTGCTTTATTGACTTTAATCTGCTTGTCCCATACATCCTTTAACTGTTAAGGATGGCCTTGGTCTTTGAAGTTATACACTCAGCCTGTCTGCTTGGACTTTTACCACCAGCCTGCCTGTTCTGTGCACTCCAATCCTAGCCATGAAGTGAGAACCAGTCTTTTCCTAGGATGAGATAAGAGAAACCTCTTAGCATAGGGTACTCTGAAGTTGAGACTTGAAGGATATATTTTGGTTTGCCATTTGAAACAGCCAGGACTGTTAGCCTAGCCTAGATTGCTACTGAGGCTTAGTAGAGGATAGTGATGACTCTTTTTTTGGTTCTGATATTCATTCATATTTTTCATTCATTCAACAATAGACACTAGGAATATTGCATTGAACAAAAGACTTAAGTCCTAACCATAATGAAAGTTATATTCTAATAGGAGAGAGAAACAAATGAACAGATATAAAATACTACAAAGTTGGATGATAAGTGCTATGGAGAGAAATAATACATGCTAAGGGGACATAGCTATTTTAGTTAAAGTTGCCAAGATGTGCCTCTTTTTGAGGAAATAATTTTCAGAGACTTGAGTCAAATAAAGGAGCAAACTCCTTGGGTGAAAAGCATTCTAGGTAGATAAAGCAAGTGTGAAGATTCTCATGTGTTATGGGAGGCAGAAAAACTACATTAGGTGGTGTAGTGAGAATCTTAGGTTTTATTGTTAGTGTGGTAGAAACAGTTACAGTATTTTTCAGTAGGGAAATATCATGATTTAAATTTTGATAGCCAGACTGTATATTATTTTCTAGGTGCTGACATCCATCTTAAAGACTCAAATATGAATAAGAAAATGGTTTTATTATTTTTAATTTTTTTCTTTGGTGCCCTACAAATTATTGGCTATTTAGGGCAAATATACACTCTGAACTGATAAAATTAGGGAATATTATAATTCATTTACCAGGCTATGACCACGCTCAGAATTGTGTTTATACTCTAACTCTCCTATTGACCTTAACAGTAGTACACATTTTAATAAGATAGAACTTCCGGAAAGCCACTGTCTTATAGTAACTGTTTGCATGACTCCAGAGTTTTACATAGCTGTGATTCTGAAGTCTTCCTTTTCCTTCTAACATTTCTCTGTAAATTTTTTTTTTCTAGGTTTTGCATAATCTTCATATTAATCATTAACTAATTGAGTCATTTCATTATTTATTGTTTAGTTAATTATTTTAATGCATTTTGAACAAGGCTGTGCATAAAAGACAGGCATAGAGGATGACCTCAAGAAATGGTAGGGTTTTTGTGACCCTGAAGATGGAATTAAGAAAATAATAGAACCTGCCATTTACTGAGCATCTGTTAATTGAGCACCTAGGTCCTGAGCCAGATCCTTTATTGACAGTATCCTAGTTCTCATGGCAACTCCTTAAGACATGTAATAGTATTTTCCTTATTTTATCAAAAGGGAAATAAAAACTAAAGGAAGTAACTTACCCATGTTCTCATAGCTACAAAAGAACATAGTGGGAATTCGAACCAAAATCTGATTGCAGGGTTTGAACATTCCACTTCAGCTAGCATAGTATACCAGCTCTCAGCTCCCATGTTTTAAAACACAAGATAAGATACATTTAAATTTTGAAATAATTTCATATTTACAAAAAGTTGTAAAATAATATAAGAATGCTCATACACCCTTCACCCACAGTCCCTAATGTTAACATTTTACTGTATTTATGAGTCTGTCTACTTACTCCTCTGTACATACATGTACCTCTGTGTACATTTTTTTTTTCTGAACCTGTGAGAGTAAGTTACAGACATAATGCCTCATCTCAAATGATGAGAGAATTAAGTCCTAAAGTCCTAAGACATGCTAAGCCCTAAAATCCTAAAAGAATTAAATCCTAAAGTCATAGGTATTTAATGAATTAACTTCTCTCCCATGTAGTGCTACTAGCTATATGCATCTTTGGGAGAATTAAAAAAATAGTTACTCAAATCATTTTCCATAGGGCTTTATTCTTTCCCAGAATGCTAGTTGAAAAAGCCTGTCTTAAATACTTAATTTTTTATTCCCTAAAAACAAGTCTATTCTCTTTTATTATCATTACAGTTATCAAAGTTAGGAAATTAACTTTCATATAATACTATTATCTGATCTTGAGACATTATTAGAGTTTAGCCAGTTGTTCCACTAATGTCATTTTAGGAAAAGAAAAACAAGTTATTTTTGTTGTCCATGATCCAATCCACCATCACCCATTTCATTTAATTATCATGTCTTTATTGTGGAGCATATCCTCAGATTTTGTCTTCCATAACTTTGACTTTTTAAGTTTAAGCCATTTATTTGGCAGAATTTCCTTCAATTTGGCTTTGTCTAGAGTTTCCTCCTGATGAGATTCAGGTTACAATGTTTAATGTTCTGTTCTCATTGTATCATATTAGGAGACAATTTTATATCTTGTTACTGATGATGTTAACTGATCATTAGTTAAGATGGCATCTTCCAGGTTTCTGTGAAATTACTTTTTTTTGTCTTTGTAATTATTAAATGTCTAGTGGGGAGATATATTCTGATTGTGAGAATATCCTGATACTCAAAACTTTTCATCCACTGTATTTTTGCCTGAAACAATTGTTGCTCTTCTTTTGATTAGACATGTGATGTTTTTAATTCCATCATTTCGTTTACATTTAATTGTTGGCTTCTTTAATAAAGGAAAAAACTTTCCCTTCTCCCTTACTATTTATTCACTTTTTAAATGAGTATGGATTCATCGATTCTTACTGTATTACTAATTTGTTACTGTCAGTATTTATTTTGATGTTGTTTGCTGCAGATTTGTGTAGTGGCAGCCCCTTCCGTGAGGCTTCTGGTCCTCTTAGCATATTATCACCACTCTTTGAGCACTTCCTTGTTTTCTGGAACAACAAGATGTTCCAGGTTCATTGTGTACTTTCTAAACCCTGAAATTAGCCATTTCTCCAGTTGGGAAATGGTGTTTAGAAACCAAAATCTGAGTGCTTGGTATGCTCGTTACTACTGGGATTTCATTGTTTCTGTGATCTCTCAGCAGACATTAGAAGACCAAAAAAAAAAAAAAAAACTTTAACATTTCTATTTTTTCTGTGTATACTTCAAAACTTTGACTTCCCACTGATATTTCTAATTCCAGTTAAACACTATAGATACAGAATTCATTCTAGCCTTTCTCTCTTCTATGTTTCTGACTCCCTTGTCTGACAGTGAGACATCTGCTTGCCTTTATATTTACTTATTTTGTCATTCCTAGTCTGTGCATTAAATAGTGAACCTTTACCAACATGGGGGAAAACTCCTACTAATTATAATTCAGTAATTGTTTATAGTTCTATTTACCTTTAGTTTGAGTTTATATAATTCTAATACTGTATTACAGAATTTTTTGAGTTATTTCCCTCCTGGGTGGTTTTATTATTAATTTGAAATACAGACTTCTTTGTTTTTATTTGAATTCTATTTTAATTATTTTCTCCCCTAGCTTTTCTGTTTATTTATTTATTGAATATGTGAAATGTAACAGTTTAAAAAGTTAAAATGTGTGTTTTTACAAAAATATGTACTAAAGAAGAGTATGACTCTCTTTCCTTCACCCTTTGGTACCAGTTTCACTTTCCTGTCCTTTTGATCCCATTTCCATCTGCCTTGTAATAACCAAACTCATTAGTTCTGTCTTTTCTGAGTTTCTTTTTGACCAGATGCACAGATCCATGTGTAGTTTTTTTAAGTTCTACTTCATTCTTACAGAAAATACAGCATACTGTTTTATACCAGTGCTTTCTAAAATTTACAATTTATCCTCAAAACTGCCCCACATCAGTTCAGAAAAGTAACCTTCATCCTGTTTCACAGCTACAGAGTACCTCATTATATGTGAACATCCTTGCTCTGTGCCAGACACTGTCACAGGTGCTAGAGAAACAGCAACAAATGAAATGAACTAAAATCCTTGTCCTTTAAGGGGCTTATGTTCCACACAGAAAAATAAGACATGAGACGAGAGGAGGGGTGTTGCATATGTGGGTCATCTGGGATGGAGATGTGTCATAATTTAAAATAGGATGGTCAGTTATGGCCTTACTGAGAATATGACAGTTTATCAAAGATTAGAATGAGATGAGAAAGGGAGCCTTGAAGATCTTGAGGATGAGCACTTTAGCAGGGAGAGACTTACAAGCATAAAGACCTTGAAATGGAAGTGAACCTGGATTGTTTGAACAAAAGCAAGGAGAGCAAGATGACTGGCATACAGTACAAATGAGAAGAGCAGGGAAGTGTGTCAGAGGGGTAGCTAGGAGTCAGATTTCCTAGGGGCTTGTAGGTTCTAATAGGAGCAGTTTTGTTGGAGCAGTGAAAGCGAGTATTTGTAGTATGTTCCAGAAACCTTGATAAGATTTAAGATAAGAATCAAAGACAATGAACAGATTGATTTCCTTTGAGGAATTTTGCTGTAAAGAGAACCAAAGAAGGGAAATTAGCTCGAGGATGAAGTGGTTGAGAGAAGTTTCTTGTTGGTGCTTTTGTTTTAGGAGCGGTAACAGCTAGTTTACTGATTAGTATGATTCAGTAGAAAAGAACAAATTGGTATAGAATTGTAGGAGTGATGTCCTTGTGGTGAAAAGGGGGTGGAATCCAGTACCCCGACCAACAGGTTGTCCTTAGATTGAGCGGGGGCAGTTTGTCATCCATGGTAACAGAAGGAAAGATGGAGTATATGACCACACTTGCAAGAGATTGGTTGTTGTGGTGGGACCACGTGCAAGTGTTTTTTATGTTTTTGTTTTTTTCCTTCCTTAGATTTTCTCAGTAAAATAGAAAGCACAGTCATCAGCTTTTATTCCTTAGGTGACAGGGGCGAGGGTTTGAATATATGAGAAGGTCAAACATGTAATGATCATTGAAAAGAGTAAGTGTGAAGGATATGGAAAATGGTGTTTCTTCTCCTCTGTTTGTCATGTTTCTTCTTTAGTATATAATTGGTAGTTGATAAATGCTGCCGCTGCTAAGTCGCCTCAGTCGTGTCCAACTCTGTGCCACCCCATAGACGGCAGCCCACCAGGCTCCCCTGTCCCTGGGATTCTCCAGGCAAGAACACTGGAGTGGGTTGCCATTTCCTTCTCCAATGCATGAAAGTGAAAAGTGAAAGTGAAGTCGCCCAATCATGTCTGACTCTTCGGGACCCCATGGACTGCAGCCTACCAGGCTCTTCTGTCCATGGGATTTTCCAGGCAAGAGTACTGGAGTGGGTTGCCATTGCCTTCTCAGAGTTGATAAATACAATAGCTTATTACATTTATCTTTTTCTCCCTTGAATCAGCCTGTTGTTTTCCTTAGGGTTAGTCTATATTCCTGTATTTCCTGTTGGTCTTGAATCTTTAACTTATCTAATAGTGTAGCCCTACAGAAGATAGGGCCTGAGTAGAAAGACCTCAGGCAGCTCAGTGATAAAGAATCCGCCTGCCAATGCAGGAGACAAGGGTTCAGTCTCTGGGTCAGGAAGATCCCTTGGAGAAGCAAATAGCAACCCACTCCAGTATTCTTGCCTGAGAAACTGCATGGACAGAGGAGCCTGGTGGGCTACAGTCCATGGGGTTGCAAAAGAGTTGGACACGACTTAGCGACTAAACGACAACAACAGAAAGACCTCAATGTCTCTCTTCTGTCTGTCTCTCCTTTTTAATCTCCCAGTCATTTGAAGATGTGATCGTCTGTCTTACTGGGGAGGAGGAATAGAGTGGTTGGACTCTGAGCACAGGGCCCTTTTCAATAATGTTATAAAGGAGAATTATATAATTGTGATCTTTCTGTGTATAAGGACTTCTTTAAGATGCTCAATCTTTGGGTATTTCAATACATGTGCATCCCTCTAAAAACAAGAAAACCTGTTCCGTATCCCTTCACTGTACAAAGAAAAGCCTGGCATTAAAGACAGGTTTGAAGCCCAGGCTTTTAGCTACAATCATTTTTCTTTTTGAGCAAGGTTTGTGCTCTTATGATCATATCAAAGCAGAATCTTAGATCCCTTTATCATAATAGTTATTATAAGAGCTAACACAGAATGCTTACCATGAAATACTAATTAACTTATTATTCAACTCAATGATGTGAGGTTAACTTCCATCATTCATCCATTTTATAAATGAAAAAACTAGCTACAGAGTGATTAAGAAACTTTCGAGACATCACACAGCTAGGATGATAGTAAGAGAAACTTTTCTCTCTCTTTACACTGAGAATTCTAATAATCATTAACCATTTCCTTCCAAATGTTCTACAGAAAGGACTGCACAGGTATTCATAGTCCATTTTGGGTTGTTTTCCTCAAGAGCAGGCATATTAGTTATTAGATGTCTTGACTACTCAGTTGAACCAAGGGAAGAGGAGGAATCCTGGTTTTGAGATCACTTGAGTTGATTAAAGAAACAATTCTTCCTGGTACTTTCCATGTATGTGTTGCTGATTTGTTTTAGTTAGAGAAAAACTTACTGCTGTCAACCCCTGTAAAATGTAGAACACTTGTGGAATTTGATGCAGAAATTCTGTCTTTTCTACAGCAATTTTAATTTTGAGCATTTTAGTTATGGAAATAGAAATAATATTTCTTCTTTGTCTCACAGGGTTGTAAATACCACATAAAGAATGAGTGCATGTGATGCTGGAAACTTGTAAAGAGGAACTGCTCATGACCGAAAGGCCTAAGACAGATGTATCTTTCAAGTTCTTATCGAGAAAATGACTGTGAAGAAAATGATGGGTCAGGAAGACCAGTGGAAAACTCCCTAGGAGAGAGCCATAGAAAATGTACACTTCAGAAGAGAGATATAATCAGAGAACTCAAAAAAGGAAAATATATCATCTATGCCCTCAGAAGGGTAAAAAGATTTTTATTCATGTGCATGAAATTACTCAAATAGATGATCAGATATACCAGTGCCTTGAACGTGAGCAAAACTTTTGTGAAAACTTAGCTCTTATTATGTGTGAGAGAACCCACACTGGGGAGAAACCTTATAGATGTGATATGTGTGAGAAAACCTTCATCCAAAGCTCAGATCTTATTTCACATCAGAGGATCCATAGTTATGAGAAACCTTATAAATGTAGCAAATGTGAGAAGAGCTTTTGGCACCACTTAGCCCTTTCAGGACACCAGAGAACGCATGCAGGTAAAAAATTCTATACATGTGATATCTGTGGCAAGAATTTTGGTCAGAGCTCTGATTTGCTTGTCCACCAGCGAAGCCATACAGGCGAGAAACCGTATCTGTGTAGTGAGTGTGATAAATGCTTCAGCCGAAGTACAAACCTCATAAGGCACCGAAGAACTCACACAGGTGAGAAACCGTTTAAGTGTCTGGAGTGTGAAAAAGCTTTTAGTGGGAAATCCGATCTTATTAGCCACCAGAGAACTCACACTGGTGAAAGACCCTACAAATGTAATAAGTGTGAGAAAAGTTACCGACACCGGTCAGCCTTCATTGTTCATAAAAGAGTACATACTGGGGAGAAGCCCTATAAGTGTGGTGCCTGTGAGAAATGCTTTGGCCAGAAATCAGACCTTATTGTACACCAGAGAGTCCACACAGGTGAGAAGCCGTATAAATGCTTGGAATGTATGAGAAGTTTTACCCGGAGTGCCAACCTCATCAGGCACCAGGCAACTCACACTCACACTTTTAAATGCCTTGAATATGAGAAGAGCTTCAGCTGTAGTTCAGACCTTATTGTGCATCAAAGAATTCACATGGAAGAGAAACCACATCAGTGGTCTGCATGTGAGAGTGGCTTCTTCCTAGGCATGGACTTCGTTGCCCAACAGAAAATGAGAACTCAGACAGAGGAGCTGCATTATAAATACAGTGTCTGTGATAAAAGCTTTCATCAGAGCTCAGCCCTTCTTCAACATCAGACAATCCACTTCGGTGAAAAACCATATATCTGTAATGTGACTGAGAAAGGTCTTGAGCTCAGCCCTCCCCATGTATCAGAAGCCTCACAGATGTCTTGACCAGACAAGTTATTATACCATAAAAAAAAAAAAAAAAAATGTATTTACAATGTAAGAGAACTCATTTAAGATGGAGAAATCAAAGCAAATCTCAGACTTTTCCTCAGAGCTCAGACTTTACTGGGGACCAGAAAATCTACAGTTGTAGGAACTTGAGAAATGGTTTGACCAGAGACCTGTCTTTACAGAACCGTATCAATCACTCCAGTGAGAAACCTTACAAATGCCCTGAGTTTTTGGAAAACCTCAGTCCAAGCTCATGTCTGATCACCCACAAGAGGATTTATACAGGTGGGAAACTTACAAGTTCAGTGAATGTGAGAAAGCTCTCTAGCAATGCTCACCTCTCCTCATTCCAAGAGAATTCAGATCAGAGGATGATATTTTTTTAATGCCCTGTGAAACAGTGCTTCAGACAGTATGCACGCCTCATTGAACATCAGAAAGCCCCACTGGAAAGAAACCCCAAAAGTTGTGAAAAAAGCCTCTTAACATAACTGTGACTTTATTACCTATCAGAGAAGCCATACAGGTGAAAATTTGTGTATTTGCCTTGAATGTGGCAAAAGCATTAAGTGGAGAGCTTTCTTGGGATTGCAACCCACCCCCTGCCCCCCCCCCCCCCCCAAATCTGATGAAGGACCTTATGAATTCTCTGAATGAGAAAAATTTCTGTCAATGATCAGTTCTTGTACACCAGGGAACTTGTATAAGTGAAAGACCCTATAAATAACCCTAAGTCTGTGGGGGGAAAAAATCCTTGCAGGAAATCTCTACCTTATTGGGCCCCAAAGAAACTACTCTAGAGAGCATTTTGTAGACCTCTATAGAGGTCTAATGACTGTGTACATTTAATAGGTATGAGAAGGACTGTTCTCATAGTTAGTTGACCCCTGTAGTAGAGATGACTTTTAATGGAGTTGACATGCAAACTGTTTTGTTTAGATACCCAGAAATGTGTTCTGGGAAGAGCTAGGGCAGGTCAGAGTAGGCCTGATGGGTAACTCAGGTAAAGATGCTTTTCTTTTATCTGAACCACTGAATGATTGCTTTACTTTCAGTTTTTAAAATTTGGAACTCCAATAAAAGAAAGGACTGTAATTGAGATAGAAAGTGTGGCATGTGTTACTGTTGGGGAAAGAAGTACATTGACTTTGCCTCTTGATTTTCTAATTCTCGGGTAGAACGGGGACTAGTGTGTTGATACCAGCATGGGAACCTTCTGCTGGTTGTGAAAAGAACTAAACAACTAGGGAGTAGTTATCCTAGATCAAAACACTCTCCAGAATTTCCCCTTTGGAGGACCAACCTCACAGAATGTTCAGCATTTTACTTGGTGTGAATTGAGGCATACCTTCAGTCCTCGCCCTAAAATATCTTTTGGATTATTACTGGTATTTGCAATTTCAGCTTTAGAGATTTGTTTGTTATCAACACAGAAGTGCAAATTCCAGGATGATCATTATGATTTTGCTAGTTGCCATATTTTTGTGACTTCGTTTATCATGTTTCTTTCAATGGTAAGATATACTCAAACAACTCCCTGCAAAGTGTCCAAAGGGAAGGCTGACAGAAAGATTCAGGTCTGAGTCAGCACAGAGTAAAACACATACTGATCCATTATTAATGGAGAAATGACTAATTTTAAGAATCCTGACTGAAAAGCTGGTAGTGTTTCTCCCCCCCCCCCCCCCCCCCGCCCCACCACTCCATCATCCTGTTTATAGCAAATCCAAGCCTCATAATGATATACCTTTCATTTATTTTGGTTCTGCCAAGGAAAGAGAATACTTTTTTATTTCTGGGGAAAAGACAAGTCACCACAATATAAGGTGTACATTTGGTTTGTAAAATAGGATTCTAAATGCTAGAAGGGAAAAGGAGTTGGCATTCATCAGAGGTTTCAGGATAAGCACTCATCTCCAATTTAGTATAATTATGATTACCTTTAACATTCTCCGGAAACACTCTAATTCAGGGATCTATAAATGCATGCTTGTGAGGTTTTTTCCCCCTTCCCTCAGATTAAAAGACATAAATACTTAAGAGTCCTACAGTATTTGGGACTGTAGACTGGTGAATAAATATTTGCGGTCCTCTGATTTATCTTAACAGATCCTGAATTCTAGACAGCATTGGTGTTTGGACTCATGGGGGTGGCCAGCTGCTACACTGTCACCTTGTGTATGGCTCCAAGCTTTGATCCTAATGACAGGTTGGTGACCTTGATAATCTTAGGGTCAGAGGATATAATATAGTGATAGGGAATTTGATTCTAGGCTGTTTTTTCTTTCTTTTAGAAAACAGATCCTGGAAGTTTATTTGATCTGATGTGTTTTAGTAATTTTCATTAGCTCTTACACCATAAAAACTTGCTCAGTGTGATAAAACACGAAAGATGTATTTGTTTCTTTTTGATGAAAATCATGCCTGTCACTAGTATATATTTGACAGTTGTAATTCTTAAAATAGTATTGGATGTATGGCTTGGTGGTGATGAAAATTAGTCCTTATGGCTACTTGTTAGTCATTAGAACTTGGAGAAGGGCACAGCTGTAACTTTGGTGGGACAATGACCTGCCCCTTTCAACTAATCTTACTGGTAATTGTCTCTAGTCTTTAAGTAAATTAAGGATGGACCATCCCTCAACCAAAACTTTGAGGGTATGAAATAGGTCTGAGGGCTTTTAACCATGGGGAAAAAAGGGTGTTGGTATTACTCATATAGAATAACCTGAGGTTGGAGAGGACCACTTGGGAGCCTGTAACCAAAACTAGAAGGTAACTTCTGGAATGGAGGGAGGTTCTCTTGAGACAGTGCCAACCTAAATCTACCTCAGGTAAGTAGTTAGAGGAACTTTATCAAGATTTCAGACCAAACAAGATACTTGTATTCAGTCAGTGTATTCCTATGCTTTCATGTTTTTGTTTTCCCTTAATTCTTAAATAAAAACATTGTTCTGAAAACTCCATCTTTGCCTCCACTGTACTCAGAAAAAAGCGTTTCCCTTACATTTGTGTTACAATAAAGCAGATGTTCAGGAATCCTCACCGTGTGTACATATATTAAGCCATCATCATGTATACTTTAAATACCTTACATTTTATTTGTCAGTTACACCTCATTAAAGCTAGGGGAAAAGAATAAAGTGGATATTCATGTGACCCTTAGGCCTGCTGGTGACACTAGCCATTGGACCATCGCTCGAATTCCAGGAATTTAAAAAAAAAATAGGATCCTGGGAATTTTTGATGTTAAAGAGGGTGAATGGAAACTTGGAAGGGATTACTGTCTTTGCTATAGACTTTGGATCCTATTGGAGCCTCCCCACTGCATTACATACCAATTGTGGGGAGGAGTAATAGCTTAAACTAACCATGTGCTAAGTTCTAAGTCACTTCAGTCGTGTCCAACTCTGTGCGACCCCACAGACGGCAGCCCACCAGGCTCCCCCGTCCCTGGGATTCTCCAGGCAAGAACACTGGAGTGGGTTGCCATTTCCTTCTCCAATGCATGAAAGTGAAAAGTGAAAGTCAAGTTGCTCAGTCGTGTCCGACTCTTAGGGACCCCATGGACTGCAGCCTACCAGGCTCTTCTGTCCATGGGATTTTCCAGGCAAGAGTACTGGAGTGGGGTGCCATTGCCTTCTCCATATGTGGGGCTAAAACTCAGAAGCCAGCAAAACTGTAAGTAAGCTAGACCCTCAAAGGACAATTTTTGAACTTTTAATTCCCAGTAAGAAGAATCCACATATGACTCCAGTTGTACCTTTCTCCCACCTTGTCTTATCATTTGTTGGAGATGGTAAAAATGATGGCATTGGTGTACTTCCATTATAAAGTTTGCTCCAGTTTACATCTCTTTGCTCTGTCACAGAATAGGTCCCAGTGTTTTAAGGGGCTCTCACTATGGGAAAAAAAAAAGAGTTAAGACAGTTTGGATTGTCTGAAATTTGGATTGGTGAAAAGGGGAAGGGGCAGTGGTACAATTTCAAGGCCTGTGGCTTTCATGCTTATTCCCCACCCCCTCCCCCCATACTTAAAGTGATGCTGGGCTGTGGTGAGAAATATTTCTGGAAAAACCTCTAGTCATATCCCTTACAAGTAAGAGGAGGGATGGTGCCACACTGTCTCTGGGGTAGAAGAAGGGAAAGGTGCTTCCCAGGACACACACATACCACTGGAGTTGAAATAGTTCACATTGCTTCCGGGATGACGGGTTTGGGGCAGATCAGATCAGATCAGATCCTCTCAGTCGTGTCCGACTCTTTGCGACCCCATGAACCGCAGCACGCCAGGTCTCCCTGTCCATCACCAGCTCCCGGAGGTCACTCAGACTCGCATCCATCGAGTCAGTGATGCCATCCAGCCATCTCATCCTCTGTCGTCCCCTTCTCCTCCTGCCCTCAATCCCTCCCAGCATCAGAGTCCTCTCCAATGAGTCAACTCTTCGCATGAGGTAGCCAAAATACTGGAGTTTCAGCTTTAGCATCATTCCTTCTAAAGAAATTCCAGGATTGATCTCCTTCAGAATGGACTGGTTGGATCTTCTTGCAGTCCAAGGGACTCTCAAGAGTCTTCTCCAACACCACAGTTCAAAAGCATCAATTCTTCGGCGCTCAGCCTTCTTCACAGTCCAGCTCTCACATCCATACATGACCACAGGAAAGACCATAGCCTTGACTAGGCGAACCTTTGTTGGTAAAGTAATGTCTCTGCTTTTGAATATGCTATCTAGGTTGGTCATAACTTTCCTTCCAAGGAGTAAGCGTCTTTTAATTTCGTGGCTGCAGTCACCATCTGCAGTGATTTTGGAGCCCAGAAAAACAAAGTCTGACACTGTTTCCACTGTTTCCCCATCTATTTCCCATGCGGTGATGGGACCAGATGCCATGATCTTCGTTTTCTGAATGTTGAGCTTTAACGCAACTGAAGCTTTCTTGTTTCACGCCCCAAACGTTAGCTTGTGTCATTACTCTACCCAAGTGGAGACTTGAAGTTAAAAGTGAGGGAGCCTGAAGGCTGTTAACCCTTCCAGAAAGAATCCCTTTTCCACCTGGCAGATGACACTTTAAAAATAGAGATATAGGGATCCTACTATCAGTAGTGACTGATAGCATCAAATAACTGGTAATTAGTGAAGAAAAGAGAAGACTCGTGGAGTAGCTCCTGGTGATTATCTTTTATGCTGCTGCTGCTGCTAAGTCGCTTCAGTCGTGTCCGACTCTGTGCGATCCCATAGACTCACTTTCAAATTCTCTGCAACACTCTTGTACCCGGGAATCTTGGTCTTAATTTCCTGGCTCAAAAAGTTGCATTAATACATCTGAGAAAGAAAAGTCTTTTATACAGAATTCCAAGTGGATCTCCTCACTATCAATTCCTGCATCTCTTCTAAATAAGGAGTCTGTCTCCCAGGTGGAGAAGTTGGTGCTGCTTTGGAACACGAGGACAGTTTGTTTTGAGGCAGTAGGGCCATATCATGGTTTGCAAACAGGCTGTTTAAACCAGATCAATTGTTCTGACTGGGCAGGGGACTGATAAGAGAGTTGTATGGAACTGTCACTGCTGCTGTGACCTGGCTTCTCTGTCAACGTCATAAGCCCACGCTCTCAGGCCTCATTCTCCATCCCTATTCAGCCACCACCACCATCCCCGTAAGATCTTGACTACATTGAGAAAAACCTCCAGTAGTCAGAGCCCTCCTGACCACTTCAAATCTCTCTATCCTGCCTTTCTTCTCCTGAAGCAATAAATATCCTGGCTCATTTAACATCAAGCTCATTTTCTCTGACAACCTCTGGAAACTTCCTTGTTTATCTCTGTATGGATTCTTCGCTTATTTCTTTCATTAAGATTTTTCCCTCACATCTTCAAAAAAATATAAATGTCCTTTCATTCCCTGTCTTTTATTTAAGTTTAGGTTGCTAGTTTTTCTCTTCTTTTTTACCCATTCCAGAATTCACCAGCTTAAAATCTATACTGACTCTAAGTATTCATTTCCTATCACTAGCCTCCCTAGTATCTATTCTCTGATGATCAGAAGAGACTGAACGATATCCATGGATAAAGCACTCTACTGGGCAGGCACAATTTTATGGAATGTGGGCGAAAAGATAACCAATATTTAAAGGGAAGCACAGTTTTCAAATGGCCATTCTTTGTGTTCCATTGTGCAGCATTAAGTCTTTATACAGACCAGTTAAGAGTGAGGAGGTTTTTCTCAATATTCTTTCCTTGAGAATTGAGAGTCTCAGTAGAGCATCTTTACTGAACATGGATACTTTATGCACCATTGAATCTGATATCACAAAGCCCAGTTTCAGAGCAACTTGCTCAATAATCTAAATCAGCTACAAAGTAACTCCATGGACTTAGATGAAATGAAGTAGGTAGAATCTTGGTAAGCCTCCATGTATCCCTCATTTGTCACTTATAGGGAAGAGGTCTTCAACTATTCTTACACATTGTGTTACTGGGGCTTCTGAGTGCTTACTGAATGACTTGCCTCCTGGGGTCCTTCTCAGGAAAATGATATGACTCGATGTTTCCTGGTGATCAGAGGAACTAATACATCTCCCCAAACTGCACAATTGAGGATGAATAGTAGGCATTTGAATCAGAACTTTTAAAGATTTCTATTAGGGTCAGGCAGGAAATTTTAGGAGGAGATGTACAAAGAAAGAAATAAGAATGTAATGACTGTTGAGTGAGGGCCCAATATCTGAATCACTGCTATTAAGGGAAAAGAGACCAATGGTGATTGATGATGTCTATTTTAAGACAATGTGTGGCCATCTTGAACATTCAAAATATTCCCCAAGAAATAATAATTTAAAAAGAGGTACAAAAAGGAAAATCCCTCATCATCTCAGCAATCATCTCAAGCTCTATGCTGATGAGTTAGCAAATAATTCTGCTCCTTTTCTTAGCCATAGTAAAGTAAATTATCTCTGGCAGCAAGCCTATGCATTATATGAAAGCTGTTTAATGAAAAATGAGCATGTTTGGGGGTTTTTAGTAGCTTAATCTAGAAGTGTCAACTGACAAAGGAAATATGATACTTGAAAAAAGCTTATTAAACAGGTTTTGCTGTGGAATAGAGAACAACAAAATCCGAAGACCAAGATGGCATTATTAAAAGGGGAAGAACAGAGTATTCACAGTAGAATCAACAGGGAAGATTTTGTAAATAATAAGTCCTGACTTCTTCCAAAGAGATGCTGATTCAGTGAATCCAGAAGGGTCTGATCCTAGAAAACATTGTTTTGAATCTCCTCAAAAGACTGTAATAAGTATCTAAGGTTGAGAACCACTGACATACAGTCATAAGAAATTGTTAAGATTTTTAAAATCAGACATTAGGTGAATATTTCAGGCAGTTTGTATTATTAATGATGAAAGAAAGAGATCATTCTCCACTTCCTGGTGTAAAAAACAATGCTTATGCTGGAAACAGGAATAATTACCTTGATGACCTTGGAAAAAAATGAAGATAACTTCATCATTGTAATTAAAGGCAAGGGACAAAATCCCCATGGACTAAGAAATTTAACTGGGGTCGGGGGGAAAGGAATTTAAGCTTTTTTATATATTCAGTCAGAGCTATTGTATCTTCTTGGGGATCACTAGAAGGTAAGATTGGAAAAAGTTTAGGTAACAAAATTTCTAACACCTTTTTGATTTCAGTGAGATAGAAATGGATGGAAACCTATACTATGTTAGATACTTTCAAATCAATAGATGTATTTTCTTCTTAACTTGGCCTACCTTAATTCATCCCATATTTAAATTTTAAATAATATTAGTCTTGGCTAGGTCTTGGGTTCTTTTTAAAGGATAGATGTATATAAGGCATTCTTGTTATTTGTTATTGAATGAGCACTATTTTAAAACTCATTCAGAGAATTTCTTCATGGAACTATTTAATTAATTCAAGACATTTTCCCCTAGGAAAGGACATATTAAACCCCATGTAAAGCACAGTTCTATTTGATTAAAATAGTATTTAAAAATAATTTTAAAATAGTATTTTTAAAACTTAAGACATTTTGGTGGCCTATAACTAGTTTAGAAAATATCATTATACAAAATAATAGGATAAAAATAAAGATGGAAATTAATATATTTTAATTTTATTTTAATTAACACAAATTAATTTGTGTTAACATCAAATAATTAACACAATGATTGAATTGTAGTCTTCAAAATTTATATATTGAAGTCCCAGTCCCTCAGAATGTGACCTTATTTGGAAATATGGTCCTAACAAAGGCAATGTAGTTAATTAAAATAAGGTCACTAGATTGAGTGTTAATGGAAATGACTAGCATCCTTATAAAAAGAGGAAATTAGGGGAAAAAAGATACAAACACAGTGAGACTGCCATGTGAAGATGAAGGAATACATCAGGGTTATTTGCTACAAGCCAGGGAAGAGCAGAGATTGTCAGCAACCACCAGGAGAAAGGTGAATGCCATGGAACTGACTCTTGCAGCCCTCAGAAACATCAGTTTTGCTGACACCTGGATCTGACATTTCTAGCCTTCAGAACTGTGAGACAGTAATTTTTGATTGTTTAATCCTCCAAAGTTTTTGGTACTTTGTTATGGATGTGTAGCAAGCAAATACAATATGATTAATTACCATAAGTGTAATAATGGTAATGATTAAGATGGTCGAATCTTGTATTGTCTGAGTTCATATATTTTAGATTAAGCTTTATGTTGAGTTATAATCTTTTATTGTTTTTGCAACCATCCTAAGAGATGATATTAGTCTCACTATAGCATTGTTTTTAGAGACGATTCCTGATAATGGTGCTGTCGGCAGTAGAGCAGTGATTCAACCACAGATCTGTCGGATCTTAAAGTCCCAGTTCAGCACTCTGCTCTAAGAGCAGTTGAAGAGACCATATGACTGAGTTTAGTGAGTGGGGAGCATATTGTCTATTAATGAAATAGATTTCATGAGGATGATGTAGTTGTTTTAGAATTTCGAATGAAGGAATGAACTGAAAACTTAGGGGCAACTTGGAGAACAAAGCTTATTCTTCACGAGCGTAGTAACCTGAGCCAAAATCTCACATTGGAAATATTTGGGGATGAAAGAGTAGAATTCTCAGGGATTGTTTTTTAAAAAAAATCTTCTTGAGATGGTGAAAGTAACCTCTTCCACAGTATCCTGAACCCCAAAAGAAATCCTTGTCATTAGATTTTCTGTCAGTTTGGAACCTGTGGAGTCTCTGATGAGGAGAGTGATATAACTCAATGGTACTTAAAAAGGTGGGCTTCCTAGGTGGTTCAGTGGGTAAAGAATCTGCTTGCAATGCAGGAGAGCCAGGAGACTTGGGTTTGACCACTGGGTCAGGAAAATCTCCTAGAGGAGGGCACAGCAACCCACTCCAGTATTCTTGCCTGGAGAATCCCAAGGACAGAGGACCCTGGCAGGCTACCATCCATGAGGTCACTGAGAGTTGGACACGACTGAGCATGGGAATGAAAGGATTTGCTTTCTTGGAAATTTAATGTTGCTACTGGGAGAGGAAATTTTCAGACATAGCAGTCTGTCTTCCAACATGTACTATCTTTTCTTTATGTGGAATGCCATGAGAAGGTCATCTTTGAAGGCAGGAAAATGGACTACAGCAGTGGTTCTCAAACATTATGTGCTCAGTCACGTCTAACTCTTTGAGACCCTATGGACTATAGATAGCCTGCCAGGCTCCTCTGTCCATGGGGATTCTCCAGGCAAGAATACTGGAGTGGGTTGCCATGTCCTTCTCCAGGGGATCTTCCCAACCCAGGTAAGCGAACCCAGGTCTCTAGCATTGCAATCGGATTCTTTGCCGACTGAGCCACCAGGGATTAACCAGCATCTAAATCATTTGGAGGCTTATTGAAACATATTTCTGATTCAGTAGGTCTGGGGTGGTGCCTTGAAATGTAAATTTCCTGCAAGTTCCTAGGTGATGTTGATACTAGTACTGGGTTAGGGAATCAAGTTGTGAGAGTCACTGCACTCAGGGAGTACTTTCTAACCATTGTAAGTCATGCTTACATGCCATGAAAATCCACCTGTCTTGGGACAGGCTTTTTTATGTGTTCTGCTGGATAGTGTTGCTGGGTTATAACTAAGGGAAAATACAACTTACTCTTTGCACCCAAGGCCCCTGATCATGTCCAGTTTTTATCTGTGCTATCCATGTGGTCTCTCCTCTGTTTCTTATTTTTCACAAGTATCTATATTTGCTCAAAATTTAATTTAGTTATCTTCCTCAGCAGAGGTTTTTCACTGTTCCTCCTCCAGTATTCCTTTTACATATACATGTATTTAATTTATATTTGGAAGCATCCTCCTCTTTTAAGTAAGAATATAAGTAAGCTCAGTCTAATTCTGTACTCTAATGAAGTAATTAGGTATAGCCATGTAGTGTTTAATGATACAGTGTTTGTAATGATCAATGACACTTGTGCCCTTAATTCAGGATTATATAGAGAAAGCATTTTGTCAACATCTGAAAGTAGATTTGATTTTGTGAGAAAAAAAGTAAAATACTTTTCAAAACATTGAACTAACATAATTTAAGATTATTGAGTGCACTACCCTAGGTTGGGAAGATCCCTGGAGAAGGAAATGGCAACCCACTCCAGTGTTCTTGCTTGGGAAATCCTATGGACAGAGAAGCCTGGCAGGCTGCAGTCCCTGGGGTCACAGAGACTATGACCCTGGTGGTTAACACAGGGTGGTTAACACAGGGTGTTTTCTATGGTGGTTAACACACACCATAGAAAACCCTTTGTAATACTATTTGTATAACTAAAGATACAGTCTAGTATGTTCTTGAAAATTACTGAACAACAGTTTTTTTGGTCACTATTGGCTTAAAGCTCAACATTCAGAAAACAAAGATCATGGCATCCGGTCCCATCACTTCATGGGAAATAGATGGGGAAACAGTGGAAACAGTGTCAGACTTTATTTTTCTGGGCTCCAAAATCACTACCGATGGTGACTGCAGCCATGAAATTAAAAGACGCTGCTTACTCCTTGGAAGGAAAGTTAAGACCAACCTAGATAGCATATTGAAAAGCAGAGACATTACTTTGCCAAAAAAGGTCTATCTAGTCAAGGCTATTGTTTTCCCAGTGGTCATGTATGTGTGTGAGAGTTGGACTGTGAAGAAGGCTGAGCGCCGAAGAATTGATGCTTTTGAACTGTGGTGTTGGAAAAGACTCTTGAGAGTCCCCTGGACTGCAAGGAGATCCAACCAGTCCATTCTGAAGGAGATCAGCCCTGGGATTTCTTTGGAAGGAATGATGCTAAAGCTGAAACTCCAGTACTTTGGCCACCTCATGCAAAGAGTTGATTCATTGGAAAAGACTCTGATGCTGGGAGGGATTGGGGGCAGGAGGAGAAGGGGACGACAGAGGATGAGATGGCTGGATGGCATCACTGACTCGATGGATGTGAGTCTCAGTGAACTCCGGGAGATGTTGATGGACAGGGAGGCCTGGAGTGCTGCGATTCATGGGGTCGCAAAGAGTCGGACACGACTGAGCAACTGATCTGATCTGATCTGAATATCGCTGCAAGATGTAGTTTTGCAGGTGTGACCATAAAGAGTATCTTTTAATCTGCTTTTTTAAAGCTCCCAACAAATTTTAAAGATTAATTTCTGATCACAAATTATTTTATTTGTAAAGGATGAAGAAATACTGTATGTTCCTAGGAATAGTGATATGGTTCATTCTCTGAATTAACACAAATATAGGTTCATTCTCTGAATTAAATTCTTGGGAGAGTTTCTTAAACAATGCCTTGGTATAATATTGAAAAACAATGCCAACTACCTTTTTGCCACATTTCATGTTTTCAATAGTGTTATTTAAAATATATAATTACCAGTAATATGCTGGCTTGAACTAACTACAAGTTTTCTATGGAAATTTAAATTTTATTTAATTAGTAGAGTACATCCTTTAACACTCTGAATGGTAAGTTGAAGTTTCTGGAGTTTGTGAAGTAAAATAATGGCCACTAATATCTATGTGCAGGTTGAGCTGGAAACTCAAGAATCTTCAGGAATAAAGGTTAATTAGCTTGTATAATAGCTATTAACATGTAATAATTAGGATTTGGATTATGAATATAAGAACAGATGCTTTTGTATGAATGAGAGAGCTGCTTTTTTCTTGTTGTTAATTAATTATTGTTTTGGCTGCACTGGGTCTTAGTTGTGGCATTCTGGATCTTTCATTGCAACGCCCGGGCTTCTCTCTAGTTGTGGCCCATGGACTCCAGAGCGCGCAGGTTCAGTAGCCGCATCAACCAGAGACAGGTGGGATCTTAGTTCCTGGACCAAGGGACAGAATTCATGGCCGCTGTGTTGTGAGTGTGAAGTCACTGAGAGAGTTAGTTTAATAACAAATTTGTATGACTATGTGACTGATTCACTGGGAATAAAAAGGAGAGAAAAATCTAAAATCGTTTTATATTATTAGATGTACAGTTAAAGAATGAAAGAAGACTGTGGTTATAATTATAAATATTTTCAGAAAATAGAATAAGGCAATGGATAAGGACACTGGCAACAGTGTATTTATGTCTCCCACAGATGAGAACTTACATGTGCACATAGCTTTGTATCCAAAGGTACATATACAATAATTGTAACAATGCAATTTGATAAATGATATTATAGAACTGTGTTTAGAAAGTGCTAGGAGTTTTCCATCTCAGAATACTAAGGAGTGTATGTAGCAATAAACATCTAGAAAAATGGTATAGATGATCCTATTTGCAAAGCAAAAAAAAAAAAAGAAGACACAGCTGCAGAGAACAAATGTATGGATACATAGGGAAAAGTAGGGTGAGAGGAACTGGGAGATTGGGGCTGACACAAATACACTATCAATACTATGTATAAAATTGATAACTAATGAGAACGTACTGTATAGCACAGGAAACACTACTTAACTGCACTGTGGTGAACTGAATGGGTAGGAAGTCCAAAAAGCAGGACATATATGTCATGTAAGGCTGATTCATTTTCTTGTAAGGCAGAAATGAACACAACATTGTAAAGCAACTATACTCCAATAAAAACTAATTAAAAAGAAAAGAAAAAAATAAGTGAGGATAATTATTAAGGAGGAAGAAATGGTCAGCAAGCTAAATATTACAAGGGATACACGGAAGGATCAAAACATATGGATATCTGATGAACAAAACAAACCAGAAATTGAGGCAGTCCTGAATCGTACACAAAGATCCCCTGTGAAAAGATATTAACTGAAGATCTGTTTAAAGAATGCCATTCAAATCAGCCCCACCACTATTCTCTCCCACCTCCACTCATCATGCAGACCAATTGGCAACCAAGGGCATACCTGGAAGCCAAAAAATTAAACTGGTACTTCTCTCTAAGACAACAATTCAATTGACTCAGAAGATTAAGGCTTCTCCTAGGGTGTTGGCACCCCTACATAAAGCGTTCCTCATTTACAGCAAGTCCATCTTAATGGTTAACTCTCCACTAACAATGCCCACATCCAATTTTCTCATTTGTAGGCTCCACTTAACTAACCAGTTTTCACAATTCAGCTACTGCTTCAGGGTAAAGATTGTAGGAAATCAGTCCTATCTCTACAAAAAGAGAGTAATAGTGTACAGACTTAAAATTACAAAAGTTATATTGGTGTCATAATATTTAAATTCATAGACAATCAGTACAATCTTCTGAAAAGGTATTCCAGTAAATGTTGCAGCAGGGACAATACTTGCCCAATGGAAGGGATGGTGAAGTAACACAGTGAGACACAATAGATACTCATATTTCTGGCTGGACTTGAAATATCTAAAATGTTGAGGGGCCCACTTTAAGAAAAAAAGGATACACAGTGATGAATAAAGAGCGGCTGGGTCCTTGAACTGGACCTAAGCTTCAGTTAAATCCTCCTCTAGGTAGGGATGAAGAAACAAAGTGCAGTGAGAATAAAGGACTTTTAAAATGTCCTGCGTCTTTGCTTGAAACAGTTCTTGGGATGGAGATGCACTAGAGAAGCCAGAGACATTTAGACCAGGACCAGTGAAACTTGGCTTCAACAACATTTGGGAGTAAAAGCACAAAACCCGTCCAATCTTTAAACATGGTTGGATTGAGTCAATGGTGGACAGTCTGAGAGAACACCTTTCCTTTAATGATGAAATAAATCATGTCACAAGGTTGCCTGGATTCCTCTTCCTTGATGGTTCAACAACATAAAAAGCTGTCTCTGTTTACTTTGCTTTTGTCTAATCCTATGTAAAATAGTTCCATTTTCCTCTAACACAACAAGCTGGTCTTGGCTCACTCTCACACTGATAGACATATATCAAGACATTTCTTTCTTCCTTTTGTGTCTTTCAGTTCAGTTCAGTTTAGTCGCTCAGTTGTGTCCGACTCTTTGCGACCCCATGAACTGCAGCACGCCAGGCCTCCCTGTCCATCACCAACTCCCGGAGTTCACTCAGACTCACGTCCATCGAGTCAGTGATGCCATCCAGCCATCTCATCCTCTGTCGTCCCCTTCTCCTCCTGCCCCCAATCCCTCCCAGCATCAGAGTCTTTTCCAATGAGTCAACTCTTTGCATGAGGTGGCCAAAGTACTGGAGTTTGAGCTTTAGCATCATTCCTTCCAAAGAGATCCCAGGGCTGATCTCCTTCAGAATGGACTGGTTGGATCTCCTTGCAGTCCAAGGAACTCTCAAGAGTCTTCTCCAACACCACAGTTCAAAAGCATCAATTTTTCAGCACTCAGCTTTCTTCACAGTCCAACTCTTACATCCATACATGTCCACTGGAAAAACCCTAGCCTTGACTAGATGGACTTTTGTTGGCAAAGTAATGTCTCTGCTTTTCAATATGCTATATAGGTTGGTCATAACTTTTCTTCCAAGGAGTAAGCATCTTTTAATTTCATGGCTGCAGTCACCATCTGCAGTGATTTTGGAGCCCCCGCAAAAAATAAAGTCTGACACTGTTTCCACTGTTTCCCCATTTATTTGCCATGAAGTGATGGGACCAGATGCCATGATCTTCGTTTTCTGAATGTTGAATTTTAAGCCAACTTTTTCACTCTCCTCTTTCACTTTCATCAAGAGGCTCTTTAGTTCTTCTTCACTTTCTGCCATAAGGGTGGTGTCATCTGCATGTCTAAGGTTATTGATATTTCTCCCGGCAATCTTGATTCCAGCTTGTGCTTCTTCCAGCCCAGTGTTTCTCATGATGTACTCTGCATATAAGTTAAATAAGCAGGGTGACAATATACAGCCTTGACGTACTCCTTTTCCTATTTGGAACCGGTCTTTAGATACTAATTAATGAAATTTAGCATAACTGCAAGTTATGGAATTTGGGTATCTTCATACACTTTCTTAAAGCTTCCTCATTTTGGTGAATGTGAAAGGAAATCTCAACATGCTACCTTTCTCAAATTGAGACGTAAATGATAAATTTCCCCCCTCTCTCCACTTGTATTATTGTTTTTCATAAATGATAATTTTGACTTTTTTAATTCTTCATTTACAACTAAGTCACCTAATCACGATGCATCAGTTACTTCAAATGATTTACCAATTATTCTACACTGGAGGTTCATCTTCTATATAATTGTTTAAGTAGTAGTCCTGTTTGATCTTTAAGTCTGGTGCACAAATAAAGTTACATAAATGCAAATATTCATATCTCTTAGAAGTAACAAATTATTAGTTGCAGTTATCTTACTATATAGGCAATGACATTCAAAATGCTCTTTTCCTCTGTTACAGAATTTATACACATGTTAAATTTATGTATATGATCCTATTTAATAATTGGTTACATGTTTCTTGAGGAGTCATATACTCTGGATGCTGGGGTTTGCATTGATATCTTATTTAATAATTCCAGCAACTCAATTAAAAAGTTATTTCTGCCTTGTAAAGGAAGTAAAATAAATCACAGAGAAGTAACCTCATCAGAGGACATGTAGGTTGGCAGTGGTGGAGCTTGAGTGTGATTAATGCCACCTGACTGCAAAGTCTCTGCTCATTCTTTTTCAGGCCTGACCATATCATGTATGTTGGTTTACCAGCGTACCACACATAGAGTGGATGATGAATAAATAATAACCCGGATAGTTAACGTTTGTGACTTCTTGTGCTTCTAGATAAAGAAGACATTTTTTATGGAGTGGGAGAATCAGACATTCAACCCTGACTTCATCTTGATGGGGATTTTTAGTTACACGCCCACTCACATCTTTCTCTTCTCTCTGGTCCTGGGCATCTTCACAATGGCGCTCTTGGCAAACACTCTCATGGTCCTCCTCATCTACCTGGACACGCAGCTCCACACCCCGATGTACTTCCTCCTCAGCCAGCTCTCCCTCATGGACCTCATGCTCATCTGCACCACTGTACCCAAGATGGCCCACAGCTACCTGTCTGGCAGGAAGTCCATTTCTGTAGCAGGATGTGAAGCCCAAATATTCCTCTATGTGTCTTTCCTTGGTGCTGAGTGCTTCTTGTTGGCTGTCATGGCCTATGACCGCTATGTTGCCATTTGCTATCCTCTTCAGTACCCCAGTCTCATGAACTGGAAACTCTGTGGACTCATGGCTGCCTCTTCATGGTTACTTGGTGGCTTTGATGGGATTGTTGAGTTAGCTGCTACTTTGTCTTTCTCCTATTGTGGATCCCGAGAAATAGCTCAGTTCTTCTGTGATGTCCCAGCACTCCTGCATCTCTCATGCACGGATACTTCCACATTTGAAACACTTATTTTCATCTGTTGTGTAGTAATGCTCCTCCTCCCTTTGTCACTCATCATCATCTCCTACACACATGTAATTATAACCGTTATTCGCATGAGTTCTGGGGAGGGTCGGCACAAGGCTTTCACCACCTGTACTTCACATCTTATTGTTGTGGGGATGTATTATGGAGCAGCTATGTTCATATATATGAGACCCAATTCTAATCGATCCCCAACCCAGGATAAAATGGTATCGACCTTCTACACTATTCTCACTCCCATGCTGAATCCCCTTATATACAGCCTCCGAAACAAAGATGTGGCCAAAGCATTCAGTAAGGTACTAGGGAAGAGGAAATTTAGAGAACAAATTGGATAATGGTTGCAGGGATTTTTTTTTCTTTCCTAAGTCCTGTCTCTCTCTCTGGCAAGTTCATTTATTTAAATATAACAAGATTTAGCAACAAATGTACAAATGTATAATTTTTCAAAAACAGTCATCACAGTTGATAAACTCTGGGTACACATTTAGTTTATTGATATATTTTGCATTCATTGAATATTCATTTTGGTTTTAAATATACTCAATGAAGTTCTTGAGAAGTAAATAATTAAGTCAATAAACAGATATACTCCTATTTATAGAACTAAATAATAAATAAAACTCTTTTAAATGCTTTCCCTTATTTTTACAAAGCAGATTCTTATTGAAATTCTTATTCAATGACTTATGTACTGAGTTAAATACCACACTTGTCTATTTCATTTTGTCATTAGTTCTTTCAAAATATGGCCTAACCAGAGAGTCATGGATATTTGCTCATTTACCAAAAAACTTATTCTATAATAAATACTACTTATTTTGGCCAAAAAGACTTTTTTCTTTTGTTTGACTTCTCTAATACACTAAGCATTTGTGTATCTGAAGATTTCTTATAGCGGAGCCACTTATTTCCAGAGTTTTGACAGATGATGCAGTATCATCAACCTATATTTTATAGGGGTTTTTTTGGTATCCTAAAAATCCACTATGGTATAATGAAATCCCAGGGCTGTGAGTTTTACCCAGAAATTATGATCTATATCATATTTATGTACTGAACCATGATGGGAATATTGTTATTCTTCATATCAGAACATTACCCTTTGAATGTGTGTAGAAAAGTTTCCATGAATTTAGTAGTAGTTATTGCAGTAAAGGTGTAATAATATTATTGTCACAGAAGCTGCCTACTTTTTTCTTTGTTTTCCTGATGAACATGGATGATAACTGAATAAGAATGTTGACTGGTCTCTGATAGCCTTGGTGGAAACCCCATCTCTCATTTTGGGACAATGTACATGGTCTTTCCAAAGGAATATACTCAAATCCAGTAGAAACTCCTCATCTTGGGAATAGGTTACAGCACTCAAAGTGAAACACTTTTGTGTCCATAGAAGACCAGATTTCTATGACATTGGTTCTACCTGGGAAATTGGATAAACCTTATAAAGATTGGGATTTCATTCATGGAACTTGCATATACTTCTTTAATCTAAACCTGATATTTGGAGTTGCTATAAAAAGATATATCTAAAACTAAGACACTGGTATTAATTTACTTAAAACATAGGGCGGGGGAAAGTCGTGCCTTCATTTACATGAGGGTGGAGTTGTGAGTCTTATGATTAGATACGTACTCTTATTACAGCCCTTCATTGACCACCTTATAACACTGAAACTGACAAATAAATGGAAAAGGGGACTGTTGAGTTTTCCAAGAATGTGATGAGTATTATATTGAGAGTGGATCCTTACAGAAATGATGACATCTACTTGAAATATCCTTAAATATTTTTTAATTTTGAAAGAGAAATATTTCACAGTTATTTCCCTAATATTTAAGAAATTGTAGAATTTTTTCCCAAGATACAAAAAAGGACAATGCCAAAATAGAATTCTTAACATGAAATCTTTCCTGATTGAGGCTATAAGATCATATGATCAAAATAAGTCTTTTAAACTTTCTTCTTTCTTTCATCTGTTTCTCTTTTTTAATATATATCTTTCTGAGATATCATATACTATTAATGAAAAATATACTATAGTTTTAATTTTTTTATATTGACTTCATGGAGGTTTGTTTTGCCTTAGAAAAAGTATCATAAATAATTAATTTCTGCTTATATGTGAAGTGGCTACTACAACCTGTAAATTTCATTCATGTGAGCACAGTGTTATCATATTCTTAATTTCTGAAAGCCACAGAAATATTTGGACCTTGTATACATGTAAACAAAGGTTTAAATTATGTATCAATGAGATGCTAAATCAGCTATGTATATTCAAATGGAAGTTGGCCTGGCTGCATATACTAAAGGCACTCAGTACTCTGCAAGAGTTATTGGAATCCATATCTTAAGAAGAATAAATGGAGAAGAGGGTGGTGGCACTATTTATTTCATATCTAATTTCACATAATGGTAGCTAACATTATTTGGGTGAAACTCTATCTGGTACATATTATAATGATAAGTGATGAGCTGAGTTATACAAACTCTCTGACTACCCTTCATGATGAAAAAAGGCAAGAGATCCCAAGAAGGACTTCATTAAGTGCGTTTCTGGTCCAATAATCAGTTTCAGGACATACTGCTTCATCACCATCATCAAAGAGAAACTCTGACTGACCTCACAGATTCTAATCATGCATCATGCTGAGTCACTTCAGTCATTTTGACTCTTTGCAACCCTTTGGACCATAACCACCCATCTCCTCTGTCCATGAGAATTTCCCACCAAGTATACTGAAGCAGGTTGCCATGCTTGGATGTTCTCTTTTTGATCCCTCCAGGGGATCTTCCAGGCCTAGGGATCCAACCCATGTCTCCTACATCGCAGATTCTAAATGAACATTTATTTGTACCAAAAGCTATGGATACTCTGCTGGGTGCAGGCAGTGGAACTCATAAGGAATAAGCTGAGGGCCACCACTGTTCCACTGAAAACCTATGTGGAGTCAAGTATCTGGATAGTTACAGACCCAGATAGTAAATATATCCAGGTTTCTAAGAAAAAGGATAAACACAGGAGAATACTTGCCCCTAGAGTAGCTAAAAAAAATCCTGCTTTTCTCTGTTCCACTCCCTGGGCAGGAGTGCTGGTACTAGTAGGTCACTAATAAGGACAGGTACTGGGCTATGGTGAGACTACAGAGAACCATAGTGTGAATGGGGAAAGGGTTAAATATCTCCTTTTCAGTATTTTTAGTGAGGGACCATAGATTCTGCCAGTAAACAGTTCTTTCTAAAGAGGATGTTAGGTGGATGGTTTAGACCAAGAGTGCCTCTAAATTTTCAGGGAATGCTTTTTCTCTCCTCCCCTTATGTCTTATAGGGATTCCTCACCAGGAGAGGTAAGTGTACAGGGCTGAAGTTGTCCATGAAAATAATCAGGAAAGGGCGGAAAGATCCCTTGGCCAGCTATTATGTTATATGACACTTTTTTTTCCCCTAGTATGCACTTTAATCCAACTCCATGACAATTAAATTGAGATAATGGAGGGGGCTCATATTATGGAAGTCATAAATGTATATTTATTTGACAGTGGCTTCTGAGATAATTTCTTCCAGGCTACTCTGATTGAGGGTGGGTGGTGGTAGGCCCTGTACTGTTCACCTGTGATCTTGAGGGTTGGCATAAATACTGATATCTCCACTGAGGTTAAACAAATATGCAAGCTTTAGAATTTTCAGACTCCATTAAGCTAACTTTAAAGTGACTATTTCCTCACTGTTGCTGCTGCTGCTACTAAGTCACTTCAGTCGTGTCCGACTCTGTGCGACCCCATAGACGGCAGCCCACTAGGCTCCCCTGTCTCTGGGATTCTCAAGGCAAGAACACTGGAATGGGTTGCCATTTCCTTCTCCAATGCATGAAAGTGAAAAGTGAAAGTGAAGTCGCTCAGTCATGTCCGACTCTTAGCGACCCCATGGACTGCAGCCCACCAGGCTCCTCCGTCCATGGGATTTTCCAGGCAAGAGTACTGGAGTGAGGTGCCATTGCCTTCTCCGATTTCCTCACTATGACACAGTAAAGCTGAAAAAGACCTCTATATCCCATCAATAATCAGATGTAGTTGTCGAGGTCCAGCGATATGAAATGGTTTTTATCAAAGTCACAGATTTATGATGATTGCATAAACACATCAAAGATAGCTTGAAAATTTAGGAAACTTACCACACCGGTGTTCAAAGTTAGAGAGGACGTCAACACAATCTAACATAATTAAACATGGTTGTTTCTATAGGAGTCACTTTTTTTCTGATCGAATATAATATTGCTTAAAGATTCTTATTTGAACTTGTAAATTTACCTGTCTATTGAATGAGGTTGTATAGAGTCATTCCCAGCTATATCTTTCATAATCAGATTTGTAATATATATGACAAATCTTATAGGTTTCAAGATGTTTCCATATAATCTAAAATTTATTCTGAGTTTTCTGATGTTCTCCGATATCATTTGGAGTGGAACACCATTTCAGACAGGTGATCACTAGCAACTTCAGTTCTCTGCTTCAAGTTCAAGAGAGAGGTACTATTCTTAGAAAAATAAATTATTCGGGGACTCACTAAATGAGGTGTCTTGTGGGGGGTGAAAAATTTTAATGAGCATGCAAAATTGAAGACCCCAATTAAATAGCTACCTAACTGGAAAAGTATAAAGCTTTATATGGTTCCTTGGACCGAAGAGCAAAGTGCCAACTAGTGAAAGGTAGAAGCTGTCCTGATTGGCAAACTCAAAAGGACAGAACTGTTTGGTTACTTCAGTGACATTTGACAGAGAAATAAATCTAAGGGTAATAAATACACTTGAGAAACCAGTTAGCATATAAACATTCCATGCTAATTAATATAATAGTAGAGCATGTGCTAGGGCTGTTGTTGAAGGAAAGTTACATGGCTCAAAATAGCCTGGATTTCAAACTCCCCTCTAGATCCTCCCCACCATTCTATGTAAAACAAAGAACTCTCTCACCCGAATCAAAAAAAAGGGACATTAACGTTGATTACGCCCAGCTCCCAGCTGGTCCAGCCTCTGGCCGATCTCCAAAATTCCTTGCCCCAGCCGTCTAACTCCGAACAACCTTGGAGAAGAATAGGCCCCCGTAAGACAGTAACTTTCCACATACATGCCTATATATACTTACTCTTTTCTTGAATAAGTGCTGCTGCTGCTGCTGCTAAGTCGCTTCAGTCGTGTCCGACTCTGTGCGATCCCATAGACGGCAGCCCACCAGGCCCCACCATCCCTGGGATTCTCCAGGCAAGAACACTGGAGTGGGTTGCCATTTCCTCCTCCAAAGCATGAAAGTGAAAAGTAAAAGTGAAGTCGCTCAGTCGTGTCCGACTCATAGCGGCTCGCTAATCTGACTGCTGCCCCTTCGCGCCTCATTAAAGGTCATCTGTTCCTGTAAAGTGCCGGTCTCGTTCTTTTTCTGAACCTCATCTTTTCTAACTCCCTTACCTTACAGTTGTGACATAAATGTTGCCTTGTACTATGTCACTGTGTAAAATGAAAATTACATCACTACAAATTTATGTACATTTATAATTGAAAGTGCTTTTTTCCTTATGAATCTAGAATATTTTACATAGAAAACATTCTAATAATCATAATAACTAGACTATAAGAGATTATTTTATCAACTGATTTTACATTAGACTTCTTTGAATGTGCTGAGTCAGACTAGAATATTTCTCTTTTCAAAAGCCAGTAATAGCAACACTGTATAGTTCTCAGTAACCAACTGAATCATCTAATCAAGCTTCATAACTCTCTAAATAACAAATTAGCAAATATCAATAAAACTGAAATATATTGTTATTTTTGGCATTAATTTATTATTTTTAAAAAGTGCTTTATTATTTTAAAATATTTTAATAATGCATAGTAGAAAAAGAATGATATAAGAAGTATAGACACATTCCCATATGAGAATTTATCTTAACCGGATGAATTTATTCCTTTTCCTGTTTTTAATGAAATGAGATTCCAGCTAGAGTTAATGCTCTTTGTGTAACTCCTCACCATCATACCATGAACCTCTTACATTTCCTGCCATAATCACAGACTTGAATTTTTGATGAAATATTACCAGCAATGATACTATATTTTGCTGAATGTGTATGTCTTTGTAAAAATTACATAATATGATACAATAGATATTATACTCTACCCGTAATTCTTCAACTTGCATGTTTCACGTGTTATGTTTTCTAAAATTAACTTACTTTGATATGTTGAGTCTATTCACATTAATCTTTAAATGCTTATACAATATCCCACTGAATAAATATACCATCAACTTATTCATGCACACTCCTGTTGATGGATATTTGGATTGCTATATGTTCTATGTCATTATAAATAATAATTGCAATGAATTCAAAGACTCTCTTGTGTCCATTCTCAGAAAACTAGAAATAACAGTAGGAGATAATTCCATGGACAAATGAATCTACTGAGCAGGAATGATTTTATGGATAGTGGGACAGATGATACCCCGCAATTAAAGGGTAGCTCAGGTCACAAGGGCGTTTTTTGTGTTCCATGTGCAACATTAAGTCTCTATCAATCCAGTAAAGAGGAAGGAGCCTCTTTTCAAGCATTCTTTCCCTGGAAATGGAGAGAAGCTCAATAGAGCATCTCCATTTAACACTGACCCTGTATACACCATTGGACCTGGTATCACAAAGCCCAGTTACAGAGCAACTTGCTCAATACTCTGAATCAGCTATGAAGTAGCTTAATTGGGTTGGTTGTCAGGGGAGGGAAATAAAATAAGGTAGGTGGAATTTTGGTAAGCTTCCATCTATCCTTCATTTTTCACTTGTAGGAAGAGGCTCTCCAACTATCCTTACTCATAGTGTTACTTGGGCTTTTGAGTGTTTATTGGACTGCCCCCTCTATGGGTCCTTCTCAAAGAAATGAGACAACTCCACATTTCCTGGTGATTGGAGGAACTAACACATTTTCCCAAACTGTCGAATTGATGATAAGTATCAGGCATTTGAGCTTTTAAAGACTAGTGTCAAGCAGGAAATTTTAAGGACAGTCATAAAGAGAGAGAAATAAGAACTACTGTCAAAAGGAAAAAGTGATCAATAGTGACTGGTGGTGTCTATTTTAAGACAATGTGTGGTCATTCTTGATCATTTGAAATATTCCCTCAAAAAATAATGATGATAAAGTGGTACAAAAAGGAAAATCCTTCATTATTTCATAAATTATCTCAAGCTCTATGCTGATGAATTAAGAAATAATTGTGTTCCTTTTCTTAGCCATAATAAAGTAAAATACCTCTGGCAGAAAGCCTATGCGTTATATGGAAACTGTTTAAAGAAGAACAAGCATGTTTTGGGCTTATTAGTAGTTTAATCTCAAAGTGTCAACTGACCAAAAAAATATGAGGGACTAAAAAAGTTTATTGAACAAGTTTTGCCATGGAATAGATAACAGTGGAATCCAAGGACCAAGATGGCATTGTTAATTTTGCAAAGGGTAGAGCCTGCACAATAGACTCAACTGGGGAGATTCAGAAAATAATGCCTGGCTTCTTCCAAAGAGATTCTAATTTAATGAGTTTAGAAAAGCCTGGTCTAGATAACATTTTCAAATCTCTTCAAAAGATTCTAATAAGTATCTAAATTTGAGAACCACTGGGATAGAGGCATGAGAAATTGTTAAGATTTTAAAAGCCAGACATTAGGTGAATATTTCAAGCAATCTACATTAATAATGATGAAAGAAACAGATCACCCCCTACTACCTGGTATAAAAAGAAACAAAGCTTATCTTGGAATCAGGAAAAATTACATTGAGAACCTCAGGAAAAATTGAAGATAACATCATCAATGTAATTAAAGGCAAGGGACTAAGTCCCTGTGGACAAATAAATTTAACTTGGGAAAAAAGAAAAAGAAAAAAACCTAGGATTTAAGCCTTTTTATTATTCAGTCAGTGTTCTTGTATTTTCCTGGGAAACACCAGAAGGTAGGTTGGAAAAAAGAAGTTTAAATCACAAAATCCTAGCACTTTCTGGGTTTCAATGAAGCAGAAAGAGATGAAAATCTATACTGTGTTAGATACTTCCAAAGCAATAGATATATTTCCATCTTACCTTAATTCATCCCGTATTAAAACTTGAGTAATATTAGTTTTGACTATGTCTTGGGTTCTTTTTAAAGGGTGTGCCTGGAGAATCCCATAGATGGAGGATCCTGGTAGGCTGCAGTCAATGGGGTCACTAAGGGTCGGACACGACTGAGCGACTTCACTTTCACTTTTCATTTTCATGCATTGAAGAAGGAAATGGCAACCCACTCCAGTGTTCTTGCCTGGAGTATCCCAGGGACAGGGGAGCCTGGTGGGCTACCGTCTATGGGGTCGCACAGAGTCGGACACGACTGAAGTGACTTAGCAGCAGCAGCAGCAGCAGCAGGTGAACACATGGCATTATTATAATTTGACTGTTCTATCATGTATACTAGGTTAAAACTCATTCAGAGAATCTTTTCATGGGTCTATTTCATTAATGCAGCACTTTTTTCCCCTCTAAGAAGCACATACTCAACTCTGTATAAAGCACAATTCTGTTTTATTAAAATAGTATTTTTTAAATGTAAGACAATACATTTTGGTGGTCTATACTCCAGTTTAGAGAATAAATCATTATACAAAATGATAGGATAAAATTAAACATGGAAATTAATATATATTTTAGGGGTTGAATCGTGTGCCTCAAAATTTATATGTTGAACTCTCTGTACTTCACAATGTGACCTTATTTGAAGATATGGTCCTTACAGAGGTAACCAAGTTTACAGGAGTTCACTAGGGGAAGTATTAATTCAAATAATTTGTGTCTTTATAAAAAGAGGAAACTTAGACACAGACACAGTAAGATTTCCATGTGAAGATGAAGGACACATCAGAGTTATTTTTCATAAGTCAGAGAATACCAAAGATTGCCAGCAACCACCAGAAGTTGGATGAGAAGCGTTGAACTGATTCTTCCTTGCAACCTTCAAATGAACCAGATTTGCTGACTCCTTGGTCTGACACTTCTAGCTTTCAGAACTGTGAGACGGTAAGTTTTGATTGTTTAGTCCTCCTAGTTTTTGGCATCTTGTTATGGCAGTCTAAAAGACTAATACAGAGAATAAATACCAAAAGTGTAACAAAGACAATGATTAAGATATTTGAATGGTTAAGATATTATATTTTCTGAGTGCATATATTTTAATTAAGCATTATGTTATCTTTTATTATCTTTGCAACAATCCTGAGAAATGACATTAGATACTATAGAATTTTGTTAAAAAAAATAGATTCTTGATAATATCACTATTGGCAGTAGAGCAAAGATTCTGTCTGATCTCAGAGTCCCATTTCAGCTCTCTGTTCTAAGAGCAGTAGAAGAGACCATATAACTGAGTTCAGCGAGTGGGGAGCAGACTATCTATTAAAATGAAGTAGACTTAATGAGGGTGATCTGGTTGTTCTAGAGTCGAAATCAAGGAATAAATTTTGAAAGTTGGAAACGCCTTGGAGACCAAAGCTTATTCTTATTGAGGGAAGTAACCTAAGCCAAGATTTCACATTACAAATGTCTGGGGATGAAAGAGTAGAATTCTCAGGGATTATGTTAAAAAACAATGAGAGGAAACCTCTTTTGCAAAATCCTGAACCCCAAAATAAACAGTTGTCACTGGATTTTCTCATTGTTGGGAACCTGTGGAAGTCTCTGATGAGAAGTATGACATAACGGTACTAGAATAATCAGGGATATTGTATCCACAGGTTGGAAAATAAAGGATTTATTTTATTGGAAATTTAATGATACTGGGAGAGGCAGAGGAAATTTTCAGACATAGAAGTTTGTCTTCCAACATGTACTAGATTTTCTGTATATGGAATACCATACAAAGATCATCGATGAAGCAGGAAGATAGACTACAGCAGTGATTCTCAAACATTAACCATCATCCAGATCACCTGGAGGCTTATTGATACATATTTCTGATTCAGTAGGTCTGGAGTGGTACCTGGGAATGTGAATTTCCCACAAGTTCCCAGGTGATAGTGATGCTAGTACTTGGTCAGGGGACCACACTGTGAGATTCACTGTGTTAAATGAGTACTTTCTAACCATCTTTACATTATGCTTATGCGCCATGAAAATCCACCTGTCCTGTGGCAGGCTTATTACTGTGTTCCACTGGAGGATGGTGTTGCCGGGTTATAACTAAGGGAAAATACAAGTTAGTCTGACATCCAGAGAAGAACTGACCTGTTCATACTTGGTATGCCCTGATTGTGTCTAAATTTTTAATCTGTGCTCTCCATGTGGCCTCGCCTCTGTTCTTCTTCCTCACAAGTGTTGATTTTTGCTCAGAATTTAAACTAATCCAGTCATCTTCCTCAACAGAGGTTTTTCTCTGTTCCGCCTCTCTGTTTCTTCCTTTTACATATGAAGTGAAGTGAAGTGAAGTGGCTCGGTCGTGTCCGACTCTTTGCAACCCCATGGACTGTAGCCTACCAAGCTCCTCCATCCCTTTTACATATATATGTATTTAATTTATTTTTGAAAGCATCCTCCTCTTATAAGTAGGAATATAGGTAAGTTCAGTCTAATTCTGTACTCTAATGAAATAATTATGCATAGTCATGTAGTGTTTAATGATAGTGTTGGTGATGATCATTGACACATGGGCCCTTAATTCAGGATTACATAGCAAAAAGCATTTTGTGAGCATGTGGATGGGAATTTTCTTTTGTGATAAAGAAAGCAAAATAATTTACAAAAGATGGAACTAAGACAATTTAAAATTTGAGTTTATTAGGTTTTATATACTAATACGTGTTACTATTCATATAACTAAAGACAGCCTACGATGTTCTTGAAAATTATTGAACCACAATTTCTTTGGCCACTAATATTACTGCGAGATTAGTTTTGTAGGTGTGACCATGCAGAGATGTTTTAATCAGTTATTTCTTAAAGCTCCCTAGCAAATTTTAAAGATTTGTTTTTGATCACAAATTCTTACATTTGTAAGGGATGAAGAAATACTACATATTTCCATTATGTACTGATACGTACACAAACATCTACACAGACACAGGTACAGTCCCTGAATTAAGTAATTCTTGAGAGAGTCAGCTAAATAATGCCTTTGTATGATAATGAAAAGCAATGCCAACTGCCTTTTTGGCTTATTTCAATGTTTTCAATACTGTTATTTAACGTATATAACAAACAGTAAATATGCTGGCTTGAGTGAAGTACAAGCTTCCTGTGGAAAATTAAAATGTATTTAGTAAATCAAGTACATCCTTGAACACTCTGAGTTGAAGTTTCTAGAGTTTGTGAAATACAATTATGGCCAGTAATACATATGTGCAGGATATGCTGGAAATAAAAGAATCTTCAGAAATAAAAGGTAATTATCTTGCATAGTAACAATCAACATATGATAATTAGGATTTGGGTTATGGGTGTAAAACCTGATGCTTTTGTATGAATGACAGCATAAGTTTTTGTGACAAAGTCGTATGACTGTGCTACTAGACTTAGGGAATAAAAAAGAGTGAAGAATCCAGAATTGTGTTTTATGATCACTGAGATGGACAATGAAAGAATTAAGGAAGACTATGTTTATAAATATTTTCAGAAGACAGAATAAAGAAATGAGCAAGGGCTGGTAATAATGTATTTATATCTCATAGAGTTGAGAACATGTATTGCATATACCTTTGTATCCAAAAGTACATATATAATAATGATAACAATACAACTTGATAAGTGCTGGTATAGAAGTATGTTTAGAAAATGGAAGGCGGTCTCAAACTCAAGAATACTGAGGAGTATATGTAGCAATAAATAAGGACAATAATTAAGAGGGAAGAGATGGTCAGCAAGCTAAATATTACAAGGGATACACGGAAGGATCAAAACACATGGACATCTGTTGAACAAAATAAACCAGAAATTGAGGCAGTCCTGAATTACACCCAAAGATTCCCCTGTGAAAAGACATTAACTGAAGATCTGTTTAAAGAATGCTGTTCTGATCACCCCACCACCATGCTCCCTCACCCTCACTCATCATGCAGAGCAGTAGGCAGCAAACAGCATACCTGGAAGCCAAACAAATTAAACTGGAACTTCTCTCTAGGACAACAATCAAATTGACTCAGAAGATTAAGGCTTCTCCTCAGGTGTTGGCACCCCTACATAAAGCTCTCCTTAATTAGGTATACAGCAAGTCCATCTTAATGGTTAACTCTCCACTTACAACGTCCACATATAATTTTTTCATTTGCAGGCTCCACTTAAGTAACCAGCTTTCACAATTCAGCTACCCTTCAGCACAGAGGTCTGTAGAAAATCAGTCCTATCTCTATAAAAAGACAGTAATTTGTGCTCCTAAGATTTACATAGACTTAAAATTACAAAAGTTGCACTGGGGTTACAGTATTTAAATTGATAGACAATCAGTACAATCTTTTGAAATATATTCTAATAAATGTTATCAACAGGGACAATGTTTCTATGGAAATGACGGTGAAGTAACACAATGAGAGATAGTAGATGCTCATACTTCTTATGAATCCAATAAAAAGAGGAGTAGAATTTTAATATTTTACAACTTAAAGAGATAATACAAGAAAAGCAGTCTCTGAATGAAAGAATTGCACAGGCCTTTCACCAATGAAGGGATGAGAGCAAAGGCAGGTCAGTTCTGGCTGGGTTTGAAATATCTAAAACATTGAGGGCCTTAAGAGAAAAAGGATACACAACGTTGAATAAAGAACTGCTAGGTCCTTGTGCTGGACTTAAGCTTCAGTTAAATCCTCTTCTGGGTAAGGAAGAAAATACATAAAAGAGATATGAGAATGAGGAGGTTCAAAAATATGTTACTTCTTTGCCTGAAAAATTTCTTGGGATGAACTAAAGAAGCCAGAGACATTTAGACCAGGACCACTGAAAATTGGTTTCAACAGCATTTGGGAGTAAAAGCATGAAACCCGTCCAATCTTTAAACACAGTTGGGTTGAGGCAGCAGTGGGCAGCGTAAGAGAAGACCTTTCCTTTAGTGACAAAATAATTACATCATGAGGTTGGCATGGAAGGATTCCTCTTCCTTGATGTTTCAACAACATAAAAAGCTGTCTCTGTTTACTCTGCTTTTGTCTAATCTTTTGTAAAACAATTCCTCTTTTCCCTAAACACAACAAACTGGTCTTGGCTCACTCTCACACTGATAGACATATAAGACATTTGTTTGTGTCTTTTGTCCCATTAGATACTGATTTAAGAATTTGGCAGACTCACAGGTTATATAATTTCTGAACCTTCTTATATACCTTCTTAAATTTTCTTCATTTTGGTGAATGTGAAAACTAGTCTTAAGATACTACCTGTCTCAAACTGAGACATAAATGCTTGTTTTACCTCTGCCTTCCATCCATCTTGCTTTCTTCATAAAAGATGATTTTGATTTTTCATTTCCTCATCTGCAACTAAGTTGCCTATTCATAATGCATAGATTCCTTGAAATTATTAACCAATTATTCTGCACTGGAAGGTCATCTTTTGTATAAGTGTATAACTAGTAGTCCTATTTGTGCTCTAAGTGTGGTGCACAAATAAAATTACATAAATGCAAATGTAGTATCTCTACAACTAATAACAGGTTATTAGTTGTAGTTATCTTACTTTACTATATAAGCAATGGCATTAAAAATCCTCTCTTCCTGGGACTTCCCTGGAGGTCAGTGGTTAAGAATCCACATTCCCATTGCAGGAGACATGGGTTCTATCCCTGATCCGGGAAGATTCCACATACCACAGGGTAACAAAGACCATGAGCCCCAACTACTGAGTCCACGCACTGCAACTACTAAAGCCTGTGTACCCTGGAACTCCTGCTCTGCAACAAGAGAAGCCATTGCAATGAGAAGGCCATTCACTGCAATGAAGTGTACCTCTGGCTCGCCACAATTAGAGCAAGCCTTGGTGCAGCAACAAAGACCCAGGGCAGCTGTAAATCATCAATAATTAATATATATATATATATATTTAAAAGCTATTTATACTATGTAAAGGAAAAATGCGAACATATAGAAATAACCTGTCAGAGCAGGTTGGTGGAGGTTGAGTGTGGTTAACTCCACCTGATTGCAAAGCCTCTGCTCATCCTTTCCCAGTCCTGACATACCATGTATGTTGGTTTACCAGAGTACCACACATAGAGTGTATAAATAATTATCCAGATATGTAATGTTTAGAACTTCTTGTGGTTCTAGATACAGAAAATATTCATCATGGAATGGGACAATCAGACATTCAACCCTGACTTCATCCTGATGGGGATTTTTAGTTACACGCCCACTCACATCTTTCTCTTCTCTCTGGTCCTGGGCATCTTCACAATGGCGCTCTTGGCAAACACTCTCATGGTCCTCCTCATCTACCTGGACACACGGCTCCACACCCCCATGTACTTCCTCCTCAGCCAGCTCTCTCTCATGGACCTCATGCTCATCTGCACCACTGTACCCAAGATGGCCCACAGCTACCTGTCTGGCAGGAAGTCCATTTCTGTAGCAGGATGTGAAGCCCAGATCTTTTTCTATGTGTCCCTATTTGGTGCTGAGTGCTTCTTGTTGGCTGTCATGGCCTATGACCGCTATGTTGCCATTTGCTATCCTCTCCAGTATTCCAATCTCATGAACTGGAAACTCTGTGGACTCATGGCTGCCTCTACATGGATTCTTGGTGGCTTTGATGGGATTGTTGATGTAGCTGCTACTTTGTCTTTCTCCTATTGTGGATCCCGAGAAATAGCTCAGTTCTTCTGTGATGTCCCAGCACTCCTACATCTCTCATGCACGGATACTTCCACATTTGAAACACTTATTTTCATCTGTTGTGTAGTAATGCTCCTCCTCCCTTTGTCACTCATCATCATCTCCTACACACGTGTAATTATAACCGTTATTCGCATGAGTTCTGGGGAGGGTCGGCACAAGGCTTTCACCACCTG